>VZTG01000272.1:245094-275557 GCA_013397845.1 Melanocharis versteri
AAGGTGTTCTGGGAGCTTCAGAGGTGTTCTGGGAGCTTCTGGGGTCTCCTGCCCTAGGCAGAAGGGCAGGGAGATGCGGCAGGGTCCGACCAGCGAGCCCTCCCTGTGGACTCTGCCACAGCCTAGCCAGGGAGTGCAGGCAGGCTGTGATCCACCGCAACAAATAAAGGTGTACAGATGATTATATGGATAGGATTTGTGGGGAGGAAAGGCAGCACAGGTTACAGTGGAATGAGACTGACCTTTAGACTGGCTGAGTGGTTTGATCCAAATACCACCTATGTACATATCTTTGTTAGCCTACCAAAAACTATTTGCAATTATCCCTGTTTAATTGAGTGCGTTATTAGTTACAGCATCTCTGCTCCAATCCAGTATTAAAATTGTTCTACTTCAGGAATCTGATAACAAATAGCCTTACACTACCTGCTTTCTCTAAAAATTATTGAACAAACTAAGAAAAGTGGGTTTAGGTAATACATTGGTGCATTTAAATGTTCAGCAACAGAACAGGGCATTTCTCTGTTGCTTCTCTTATTCTGCCTTGTTTGGAGTTTGACTTTAACAAACTTGTTGAGAGTGAGTTGTGTGTATCAAAAGTGCAAAGCTCTTAAAATGATCAAATAAGTAAAATGGTGAAAGGATAAATTTTATACATTTTCTTTTCCATTTATTTCCTGAAAACATGTTTTTGCTCTGGTTTTCAGTGACAACCAAAATACTTTGAGATTCAAGAATTGGGTTTTCTTTGGGTGTTTTTTTCCTTTTTTTTTTTTTCCCTTTCTCATTTTGTTTTTCCTTTTTTTCTGTAGCAGCAACCTTCTCCCATTTATTCCTAATGTCAAAGTTGGAACTTTCGATGTCCTGTTTTATGTCCTGGAGCTCACAATGGTTCCTCTATTTGTATTTTAAAATCTTTATTTTTGGTGGAAAATATTCTGGCCCCTGCAGACTGATGGGGAAGAAAGTCCAATGTGAGACTGCAAATGATGTAAGATTACATTAGAATCTGACTTCAGCTTTAGTAGTCATGTCTCCAGAGCGTGCCATGGGTGTCACTGAAAATGCAGTGGCTGCAGTCAGAGTGGCAACCACAGGAAGAACTGTAAGAGTGGACTAACACTGTAGTGGTTAGTTAAGTCTAGTTTGCTAAACCTTAGTTGTCCTAATTTAACTTCCAGTTACTTCTTTAAACAAGAATACCTTTTTTTTCCTGTAGGCAACTAAGTGATTTTTGTGATTACTGTCTTTTTTGTAGCATCCAGTTATTGCAGGCAAACACATACATTTCACAGCCAAGAATAATGTATTTTAAGGAGCATCCGATCTGCAAAAAGTAGTTATTTAACACCTTCCCTTCCCCTCTCAACCCAGCCCCTTCCCTGCCTTCCCCCCATAACTCCTGTCAGTGAGATCTAGAGAAAAGCATATGATATAGTAGGGGGAAGTTACTTTGTATATGCTGAGTGCAGATACCAAAACTGAAAAAGACAAGCCTGTGTGAGGTCTGTTGAACAGGGGAACCTGGTGAGCAGAAGCGTACTGCAGCAGAAGAGTCACTGTGGAAAGCCTCTGGTGATAGTGAATGCGGATATGTCCATATGCTGTGGTGCTTCTTTGGAGGGAGACTATGGTTGTCTTGAACATACAGTATGACAAAACATCACTGATTTTGTGGACAGTTGTTACTGACATTGTCATTACTTTCTCCCATCAGTTACAGCTGTTTCATTCTAACGTCAGTGTATACATGATCATAATTTTTCATTTGTTGATCTCTCTCTGTTTTGCGGAGCAATTGTTTCTAATGTATGTAGAGCTTAATCTGACAAATGTTGTTTACACAGTACGGAAGAGATGAAACTCCTGTGATGCCTAGATGTCTATTCTTAGGTATTGTTGAGAGTCTGTTGGCAGCTTGCAGCCATGGGAGCAATAATTATAACAGTGCATTACAAGAAGGAACAAGAGGGAAAGTTACAAGCACTAATCTTTGGCATCCGGTGAGCTGTCATTACATAGCTTTTCTCTGATATTTAAACTGATGTCTGTTTCCCATTTATCTTTCATGTATTTATAAACATTTTTTTCATTAACACTTGAAGGAGATTAAGTTTCTAGGCAGAGAGCATGTTCACTGTTTGTGTACAGGGATTTCTGAATACTACCACAATACTGTTGCTCTTCAGAAATGTTCTTCTGTATCTTACTGCAGTGAAACCAATGTGTGACAGTAAAAACCTATTAATTTTAAAAGCTGTATTTAATTTCAGTAACTGGATATAAAATCAGCTAGCCCTGCTCTTCTAAGAAAATATATAACAATATCTGTATACTACTTTCCAGTACAGAAAAAGTTTGAAAGTACAACTAAAACCTGTGTGAAAATGGAAAATGGAAAGTTGAAGTGCAGTAAGGCTTTTTTGCATGCTTACCCATAATTTGTGTAGTAAGGGACTGCTTATTTAAAGGTGTTATGCAACTTCATCCTTTTTGAGTGGATGGATGAGATCTTTCCAATACGACTTCAAAATCAGCCTTAAAAAAACCCTGTCCCAACACAGTCCAGCAGCACTGCTAAGAAAACATGACTCAGTCCTGAAAAGTAATAGCAGTGATGGAAGAAAACCTTAAACTAGATGTGCTGAGATAATGACTTCTAAAACATTCCCAGTAGTAACTTTGTCCTTCTGGGTAGAAATAGCCTGTATCCCACCACATGCAACACTGGTACTTTATTTGTTGTAAGAGAGATCTGTCCTCAGAGCTGTTGGTTATGATTAATGATTTAATCTAGTGAATTCTCCCTTAGTACTGGGAGATGCTTAGGAGTGGGCTAAAGGTCGGTCACTGCAATGTAGTAGATGTTTATTTATAGCAACTCACATGCATTGGATTCCACAATTCAAGAAGACAGTAGAAGTTAGTCTGCAATGTTTTCAGATTTCAGAAGGAAAAAAAAAGGATGTATTTTAAAGCCAAAATTAATGTAAAATTTAAAGACTCAAAATCATCAGAG
The DNA here is from genome assembly GCA_013397845.1 of Melanocharis versteri. NCBI lineage: Eukaryota > Metazoa > Chordata > Aves > Passeriformes > Melanocharitidae > Melanocharis > Melanocharis versteri. The sequence continues at coordinate 248,114 of VZTG01000272.1, forward strand.
AAGTTCATAATGGGTCAGCCTATAACTGCATAATGCAAAAAGACTCATTGATTGATGCTTTCTAATATTTCTTGCACTCTGTGAAATACTCAAATTTCATCAAATGACTTGGAAAAATAGGCAGGCTATGTAAGATCCTGAAGGCCCATGTACGTGGCTTATTTTGACTTTTTATGCTGGGAGTTAATTTGAAGCTTATGGATTCTCATACCCCTGTGCTGTCATGCTGCCTTTAAAATAGAAATAATAGCCTGAGTACTTACATTAATCCTCTTTGTAGAAGTATATTCCAGAAAGTTGAGGAAATGGCTTCCATTGAGAGATCCTCAGAGTCTCCTGTCTTTGGAGATCAAATTTAATTTAGGCTGCACCTAGAAAATAGGATTAGGGCAATGCAAATTAGAAAGTGTAATATGCTCCCAAGCTAAAATTCCAATGTACCTTGCATTTCTGTACATTTTTACTCACTATGCTTTTTTCATGTCAGGTATCTTTGAAAACAGAGTTGTGAAGTGGCTTGTCTTCAGCTGGGGCTCAAAGAGTCCATGGCTTTTTATGCTGGATGCTGTACGAACATGCACTGAGGGCAGCCTCCTGCATCTGAAAGTTTATAGTCCACATGAAGAAAACAAGTAAAGGATAGGAAGAGAAAGTGATACTGTCACATTAATGCCTGGGGAAGCCAAAACTGAGCAAGAAATTTGCTGTAGAGCAGAGAACTAATCTGTAACACTTAGAGCCTGTAACACTTAGAGGCACAACATTATTTTTCATCTTGATTAAAGTCTGAAAATTAATTTTACTTGTTCATTCACTTTACTTGTGATTTAATGCACAGTGAATGTATGGCAAAACTCTCTGCCATAATTTGACCTTTTTTTCCCCCCCCTCAGATTAATTCTAAAGGGCAAAATAATACAACGAAGGGAAAAGACTTTCTTCGATTTTTGAACTCTTTCCTAGAAAGGAGTTTCTCATGTAAATATCTATATGTAACAAATCTTTTATTGTGCTGTAGTATCTATGCTACACACAGCAGTAGCCAGGTAAAGACTTGTAGAAAGCCAAAGAGGTCAGAATAGGTCAACATTGTATGTTTGGAATAGTAGAAATTAACTAATGAAAATTAGGTTAATACTAAATAAGTTCTAAGAAGCTGTGAATAGTTTGTGTGCAGTCAAATATTCTTTGAAGAGCTTCTGTTATGACTCATAGTGGCAAATTCTATTCTGTGTTTTTTTTCTGGTTAATTGTCTTAAATCTTTTTTTCTGTCATTAATAAAAAAGAAAAAGCCAAACAGCATAATTTTCATTGTGGGCCTAAAGTAGGATGAAATATTAGGTCCAAAAAAACAAATCCAGAAATATGTGTGGTGTCTTTTATTAAAAGCTGTCAACAGCTTAAAATAATTACATTTGTGTCCTGTTAGAAAATGGAAGAGAATCAATCTTCATAGAGTAAGAGATACCTGTCTGTCATGTTTAGTATAATCCCTGAATGAGACCGGTGATATGGTTATTTTATTTTTCCTGCTTTTGGGAACTTCACTCAACACATATCCATGTTCTTTGTTTCTGCTGATGACAGTGAAATTAATGATATTTTATCACAGTTATAACAGTTAAATTTACTAAAAATATAAGATGTTATAAAAAACCTACTTTTTAGAGTTAATTGAGGCATTTGAAGTATTTAGGGGAAAAAGCTGATTGATCACAGAGATCTTGTTTATATAGCTAATGAAAATTTTTATTTTACGTCTTTGAACAGGAAGCTATCAGCATACATTTGAGTCAATATCTATTACACAAAGTCCATAATGGGTTTGATTGTGTATGAATGATGTATGGATATGTATGAGTTTATATAGGCAATCCTCCACTGGCGCACTTCAATTTTGTTTTAATCCACTTAATTTGGGTGACAAAAGCAGGTAAATATGCCAAGACAAAATAGCAGCTGCTGGGACCTCTGAGTGACCAGTCTCGTAGGTAGTCTGTGACCCAGCTTTTACACTATCTTTTTATAGTGCACCCATGAGGAAATGTCAAATTATAGTTGCACAGGAAACTTGGCAGTTCTGCAGCTTTTAAGAAATATTTAAATTTTACACGTTTATGAAGTTAGCTTCAGGGTAATTTTTGAAGCAAAAGTATTGAGAAATCTACCTGGAAAGACATTTAGAATCCTCTCTCATAAACCTATCAGATGTTTTTGTTGAAATTGGTGATATTTACTTTTAAAAATTAAGCTACTGCACTGGTGACAATCACTTACCAGGTCTCCAAAGAATAAGGTGGGACAGTTTTCTCCTACCACAGTGTTGTCTCTTTATGTTCTTCTCATGACTCCATCCAGTGTAGTTCTTGCCATGACCCAGGCACATGGAGTGGAGGCTTCTTTCAGATGCTTGTTAAGTGGCTACCAGTTGTTTCCTGAGTTTGCAGTCCTGTCTTTCTCATCCTGTGGGAATTGCTTTATCCTCTTAATACACTTCCTTTTTGATGGTGCCTCTTTAGCCTAAGGAATTTAACATGACTCACAAAGGCTATTCCAAATGTGGTTTTGGCAATAGTTGTTTGTCAAGGAGATGCAGAAGGTTAGAAACTTCAGTTCAAAATAAAGAAGAGGTGATGTTCAGTGGGTGAAGGGATTTATACATAGAATGTTTGAAATCACGTGTCTTTTGTTTTAAATGTTGCCATGACTTGGCTTGCAGCCCTTCAGAATCCAGCAGACTAATTGTGTACAAAACCCCACACTGTTGTAAAATCTGTCTTTGGCTATAACTGAGTAATAATCCAGTCTCCGGTTTTTAAATCTGGATATAGTTCATTTAAGTGCAGTTGTGACTTTAACCACACAACCTTGGAGATCCAACTAATGAAAAACATGTATAGTCAAATCCTGTCAAAAGGGAACACAGAAATTAGAGGGAGAAAGTATGATAATGTTGCAAAAGCTTGCCCACATAAATAGTGTTCTCTGTCTGCCAGTTATTTTTTTTGTGTCTTGTCATCGTTGGTTTGAAGCGTTCTCCTAAGGGAATTGATATAAGTGTTACTGTTTAGCAGAAAAACTGAGGAATACACAGGGTCTGTGTGCTTTTTCAAATAACAGAACAGTGAAACAAATGAATAATTTTTTCTTTCAAATTGTCCTTTCTACCAGTTAATAACCTTCCAATAGCTGTAATTTAACCAGTAGTTAAAACAATGATTTTATGGTGTAATTTTTTGATAAGTAAAATGTTGAGGATAGAGTTGCTAATGGCAGATAGTCAACATGCTGTGAGAAGCATTCTGTAAGTCTTTCCTACGCAATGTGAGTACTCAGTGTCAACTCCAGTCTACCATCGAATTGATAGCACACTAATTCAAGGTGAAGTAGAACTAATTTACAGCAACAAGAAAGTGAAATGGTTGAGAGGTGTGATACATTGGGTAGGGTTTCAAACTAGCAAAGCTGTCTGTTTAAGGTATCTGTAAAATAGCGCTAGATAATTCCTGTGTACTTTTGAAAGTGTTTATGTGCAGTAACAGATGTCATTTGCAAAGTCATGATTGAAAACATGTTTCAGTGAGTGTACTGAACAGACATGAATTTCTAAATATAAGGAGACGGTGATTAAAATCAGAGGGACTTGAAATGGAAAATTTAATAGGTGATAAATAGATACATGGATCAAAGAAAATCTACAGTATGCAGATTCAGAAAGTGATGAAATATTTGCACAGAGAAAGGAACAAGAAGAAAACAAATCCTCAATCCCCAATTCCTGCTCTAAGGAAAGATAATTTTTCAAAAAACAAAATTTTATTTCTGCTGTCCTATGAATACAACATGTTCTTCTTGAGACATGAGTGAGACCTTTAGTTAAGAAACAGCTGGTTTACATCTGACTTCAAAGAAGGGAATGCTCACATTTCTCTGAAGTGTTGGAGTGGACCATCTTGCCAAGAAATAAATGAAGAAACTTGAAGAAACAGCAGTCACAAAATAGCATTTCTAGAGATTCACCTTTCTTCTCAGTACAGCCTGTATTATTCATAAATAATTTCATAGTTAACAAGTTATATTATTAGTCTTGTCTAACTGTTATTCATAGGGCAGAAAACAATGTGCTAATGAGAAGATTATAGTTTGCATTGTCCCTCGGAACTCAGACCATGAAGTCAACATGTCATACTCATCACCTCAGGGGCCACTGCTACTTGCTCCCAAGCTGAGACAGTATAAAGGTGACAAATACAAAGTTTGCTTTTGCAAGGAATGCTAGGGAGAACATCGGTAATGATATCCAAATGCCTATATTTAAAGTTGGCAAACATATCCTAGAGGACCCTTTCTCGAGATACGTATAATTTTTGAGGGGAAAAAAAAGAAAAAAAGCAACATTTAACTTTTTTTTTTGGATGCCTAAGTAATGTCCTGGGCAAAAACAGAAAGAAAAAATGGGTTGCTTATGAAAAAGCACTCTTTAATCACCAAGAGTGCTCAAGTATTTAAGCATTGAAACTTGAAATTTATTTGGGAAGTTGCTCTAATAAGTAGTAAGCTCTTCCTCATGGCTGTTAGAAGAGGGAGATAAGGGAATTAAAAGATAAAATGTCTTTGCCTTAGGGGAACTTCTCTTTATAAAGTTTATGTACCTGTGGATATGCCTACGGAACTTAATCCCCAGTTTCTAGCTTACATATCTGAAAAATCATGGAGTCTCTGAAAGCATCTCTGTAACTGTCATGGCTCAGCTGCTGAGGGTGGACCTAAAGAGTCCCAGTAGCTAGGGGTGGCACTGGATCCAGGTACAGGCCATTACAGGAGCAGGGCCTGAAGTTAACTCTGTGATGCCAATTCTTTTACACAGGTGCAGTGTCAGGAAGGACAAACCAGGGGCCAAATATAGGGGAAAAGGACAGAGAAATAGGATGCTGGAAAGAATGTGTTTCCCACATTCAGAGAACTGTCCCTTCTCTGCCCACAAACTGTTTAAAACTACTGGTATGTATAATTTGTAAATAAGTCAATGTAAAGAAAGAGGGGATTTCCTAAGAAATTAATTTTAAAAATTAAGAGTTAGAAAAGTAATATAGAAATATAGGCAATGGCATCCTACATTGGCCAGAATTATGTGTGTGGTCCAATGCGTGTGAAGCCAGCATTTGCCATAGCAGGCAGCATCAAAACTTCGTGCAGTGTTTCACCCTCTCCACTGATCTAATTTCAAAGTGGAAGAATTATGGATGCACCAGAGTTAAAAGGTTATCAGATAGAGAAACATTTTTGTGAACAAGTTGGGCATGGAAATGTCTGCTTGAAACTATGTTTCACAATGCTCCTCAGAGAAGTTAAGGGAAGGAGGCAGAAAGGAAAATCGGGGGGGCGGTTATTTTATTAATGCGTGTGTTATTGATTGATTGCCTTCAGCCCTGTTGTTGCAATGATTTGCTGTGTGTATTATCTATTGTAAGCTGTGGTTTATGGTTCCTAAGTTGGTATGTTAACGAGAGATCATAAGTCATTCTCCTGCACATGCAATATATTATTAATAATAATATATTATTTCTTATAAATAAATACTGATCATTTATGTAGCTGAAATAATTGTTTACAACTACTCTTAAAATTAGCATGGCTTTTTGTTAATGTTTGTTTGCTAATTTAATCTATCTTCTAGAAAAACATGTTTTTTCACAAAATAAAATTTATTTAATTTAATAAATTGCAATAATTGTAGGATAGTAACTTTCAGGAAAACCTTGCATTTTCATAAATGTTTTGGGAGTATTAACACTGATCGTTTCTTATTGGACTGGTGTACCTGGGCTCACAACCAGAAATATACAGATGAGGTAACATTTTATCTTAGTTTGGTGAATAGAACTCTTCTACTAGATGTGAGTACACCTTCTTTTGCAGCAATTAGTAAACAAAATGGTTTTGGATTGAAGCATGGTTAAAGAATTCTCCAAGAATTCATATGCTTTTCAGCTCATGTTCAACTTCTTTTAGTGCCCATCCTATAAACAAATAACTTACAAGCCATCTGCACTGAAAACCTATTGAGGATTCAGTTAGTGAATCCTTACCTCTCACAAGTTTGTCTCCTCTGTCAGAAGTTATTGTTGCCCTTTTGGAGACTCCGGTGGTAAGCACCAGGCTCACAGGCTGAGCAGGGGAGTCAAACTAGAATCACAAGATTATGCAGGTGAGGAGAAAAGACTTCTGGGACTCCTCTGGCTCAGGTCAGGACCAGCATTAAAGATGAATGGAACTCCTCAGGGCCATTCTCAATTGAGTTTTGAGTATCTTTAAGGATGGAGGTTTCACAACCCTTCCGGAGAACGTGTTCCAGACCACTGTTTCAAGATAGATAATGCTGTATAAAATGCTAGTGGTGCTGAAAGAATCAGTATTATCCTATTCTCCTGCTTGTTATTCCCCATCTCACCCATGTATTTTCCATGTCCTGTCAAGAGTATTTTTTCAGCTCCATGAGAGATTGGATTTGGAAACTGATCTGAATTAAATTAGGAGTAACTGATTATCCATTGTGTAACAGCATGAAGTGCCATGCTGGCACAAAGAAGTAGGGAAGAGAGGTAGGGAGAGGTTCTGGAGCAGGCTGATGGGGGGTAGGACAGCTTTTTTAAATTGATGACATCTGCTCCTGCCAGATTTTTCTGTGAAACAATTTTAATGTGAACTTGAAGTGGCATGAGAATGGCTTACAATGATTCGCTACTTGACAGAGAGGATCCTTGAATGTTAGTGAGAGGTGTGTCTGTGATTCTTTAGGATTCCTGACAAGATGCATCTCAGAAAGTTTTAACTTGGGTTGATTCTTGAGGTCTTCCTTTTGGCAATGCTCTGAAGTGCACATGAGTTCTGGAAAACTGCATGAAATTAAGGTTACCTCTCACAGTCATCTGTGGAAACGGGAGGAAGTGCTTTAGGCTCAATATTGTTTTGGGTGCCTTTATTATCCTGATGATACAAATAGCTAGAGTAGCTGTGCAGTGTATGATTTACTTCCAGTTAGTCCGGAATTCCTGTAGCAATTGAAATACTGGGGTGTGATTCAGGGGACTTCTGTTTCACTGTGCCAGCTTCCTTTCCCAAGTGTGAATTTTGCTTGCTAAAATGAAAAGATCTTGTAACCTGGATTTTCAGGCATTTTAAGAGTTTGTTTTGTTTTGTTTTGTTTTTTAAAAGAAATTTCTGTAGAGTAAACTAAATAAACAGTGTGTTCATCATTTGCATAATAAACAGGCAAGAATTTTCAGAAATTTGACTTCATTTAGGAGTCATTTTTGCAGATGGCACAAGATAGTAAAAATAGCTCATAATTGTAGCAATATTCTTAATAATACTTACTTAAACTGATTCATGGCTGAACTAAAGCTCTAATGAATTAATTTAGTGCCTCTCTCCCGTTTTCACTGTTGTCTTTGAATCAAGTGATGGGATCAGTAAGAGAAATCTGGAGGGGCTGATTGCTTTAGTCAGGACAGATCATCCCAACTGATTATAGTCATTGTATGAAACACACTGAATAATTTTGATAGATTTTTTGGTGACAATAATTTGAATGCTGCATTGCAAAATCTGTAGCTTCTGCTGTACAGTGTATACTTTCGGAGTTTCTGATTGTTATGGTATTATAAGCTCAACTTGTGATGTATTGTGCTGTCGTAGAAAGTGACCGAGGAGTCAGAGTGGATTTCTGGATTTGTTTCTTGCTGATTCATGGAATCATACAATATCCCAGGTTGGAAGGTACCCACAAGGATCATCAAAGTCCAGCTCCTGGTGCTGCACAGGGCAGTCCCCAAGAGTCACACCATGTGCCTGAGAGAATTGTCCAAGTGCTTCCTGAACTCTGGTTGAACTTCCTGAACACAGGCTGGTGCTGTGACCACTTCCCTGGAGAGCGTGTTCCAGTGCCCAACCACCCTCTGGGGCAAGAACCTTTTCCTGATACCCAACCTAAACCTCTACTGACTCAGCTTCATGCTGTTTCCTTGAGTCCTGTCACTGGTCACAAACTTGAAGAGATCAGTGTCTGCCCCTCCACTTTTCCTCATGAGGGAGTTGTAACTGCAGTGAGGTCTCCCCTCAGTCTCCTCTTTTCCAGGCTCAACAGACCATGTGTATTCAGTCTCTCCTCATATGGCTTCCTCTCAAGACCCTTCACCATCTTTATTGCCCTCCTTTGGATGGTCTCTAAGAGTTTAATGCCTTTTTCATATTGTGGCACCCAAAACTGCCCCCAGCACTTGAGGTGAGGCCGTCCCAGTGCAGAGCAGAGCAGGACAATCCTGCCTGGCTGGCGATGCTGTGCCTGATGCACCCCAGAACACACTTGGCCCTCCTGGCTGCCATAGCACACTGCTGACTCTGACATGACTCCTTATTTTGGTCCAAATACTTTATCTGGGTTTTGTCTACAAAATAAATTATTACACTGACTAAAAATTCTAACTTGCATTATAGAGACTGTATGTGTCCATCCTTAAGGATCTCAGCACAGTTTGGCCACATTGTCTGAAGAGCATTTCTGGGCCTGAAAGAGATGTTAAATAACAGCAGCTGACATAGAAGATGTAAAATTCAACAGCAGCTGCTGCTTCCTTTACTCATTTTTGGATGGATAAGAAGAGTCTTTTTAATCTAATGGTATATGTGGATTTGTTCCCAGTTCCACTTTCACTGGAATCAGGAATTTGTATTTCCTCCCTCTGTCTGAACAGCCTTCAGAGTTCTGTGTGAGCTCTTTGTTAAGTATGGTACTCTTGGATATCAGATGTGTTCTGAGACTTTTGCAAGTATAACTCTTTATCTGTCTCTTTCCTGTTGCCATAAGATATGGCAACTATTAAGGAGTAGTTAATTTGACATGTAATTCTTAGAGCAAAAAATCTGTATGGACCCACAGAAGAGATTCTAGTCCAGCTTTTTAATCTAATTTGGTTTTGACACTTTTCTGTTCTCATAGCCTTTTAAACAGGATTGTTCTTCCATGCTGCAGGCAATCCATTCAGTATCTCCATCTTTTTCATTCTCATTGTATAACCCAGGCTTTTTTCAATCTCTTGGAAAGGGCATTCCTTTTGTGGCTCCTCCATAATTGCCAGTTTCATGACAGCAAATGGGGTATTTATGAGTGTATGAGTGAGAACTGGCTTTCTGCACTGTCTGTAAATCCTTATACTGTGTCCCTGTAGGGCAGATGAGTGGGCACCTACCTGCAGTTCAGCCAGTTAATGCAAGGCCTTAATCTTGTCTGAACAGCTGCAACCATTATTCAGGCTCCCACCCCGGGGAAACTGAGCTGCTATGCCTTTTGCCAGGTTCGCCTGTGAGTCCTTTTTTCTCCTTTAAGATGTTAGATGTTTCTCAGACTGGGGGTGCTATCGTTTTACAAGTTAATTTTGCATCTTTGTACTGATACACAGGAACCTGCTTGGAGAAAACACTATGTGCATTTGAGCTAAAAACTAGTTGGGAGGTAATGCAGCTAGCTCTGCTTTGAGTGTTACAAAGTGTTGCATGGAATTGAGGTGCCATCCTTAAATATTGCTATATGGATTCAGTACAATTTTGTCAAGTGAAGTAACCACAAAAATCTGAAATAATCTTGCTTTCTTTTCAGATTTTATTATGTGAAGAAGCAAATTTCAGATTTAAACCCCTATCTAGAGACAAAATAGCACATTCAAACTTTCAAATGAACTTGCAAGTTGAGATGAAAACCAAACAATAAAAGATAAAAATACATAATTTTCTTGACTATGTGAAAGTGAAACCTTAGCAGCCAATTTGTTTATAAATGCATTAATCAAGTAGTAATACTGAGGGGTTTATGAGTTTGTTTCTTAAAACTCTGTCAATGACTCTGCTGCTCTCCATGTTGGAGTACTGTGAGAGTGTATTGAGAAAGATTTCACAAGAATGGTCACTCTAGAAAACTGTAATCCTGGGAGTGTGTGTTTGCTCTGCTGTAGAAACTTCTTTTCCTGACATTTATATTCTGTGGAAGTTGTTATTGTTAGAAAATCACGAAAAGTATTAAAGACAATTAGAACTCACAAAGGCTTGTGTGTAAGCTCAGAACTTTAACTTGTTTGATTTCAGGGCTGTAGAAATAAGGAGTAAGCTCGGTTTTCTTCTTCCCATAATTTCATCATGTTTCAGTTTGTCTTTGTACTAATCCTTCCTGCCCCAGCAATCTCTCAGAATTGTATTACCAGTTCCTTATTTTACCCCAGGCCTGAGATCTATCAGTGTTCTTAGCGTGTGTGCCTATGAATGATACAGCAAAATATCCTACAATTTTTTTTAACTTGGCTCAGTACCTGAATACAGCTTATTGTGTGGCCACAGAAAAAGTTATCCTGGAACAACTGAAGGGATGAAGTTGGGGAAAGAACAGTAATGAGAACCAGCAGAAGCTGAACATGTTCATCAGTCAGGCTGTCTATTGAACCACAAATGTAACCTTTAGCAGATGTAGCCAACAGTTGTGTGATCTCAGAGTGATCTTTGTGCTGTTTTTTCAGGTCTGGCATACCAGCTTGGTTGTAAGCCTTTTGCAAATCATTTACCCTCTATTGTTTTAACCTGTAAAATTGCAATAATGAATTTCTCAACAGGGGGTGGCTCTAGCAGTGGTTTTATCAGTGGAGATAATATTGTGAAGGCACAAAGAAATGTCACAGATAATAATGAGTGCTAGATATATTATTGTATTTACCAGGTTGCAAGGGGAGCCCCTGCAGAATAGTTAATGGTTTATTTTATTTAATTTATTGCTTTTGTCAGCTCTAGCAATTTCTACTTCTCCCTCTCCTGACATCTTCTTCTTTCTTTGCCTGTATCCTTTTGGAGGACCCAATTCAATTGCCAGATGAGAAAAAAGTGCTTTTTTTTGGGTCACATTACTCTTCACTTGAATCAGTTATTTGATGTCTTAGTATATGGCCTAAAAACAGCTCTTACAAACAGTAAAACTGAAAGCAGCACAGAACCAGATCCAGGCATTTGGGAACCAAGCTGCATACGGTGCTGCTGCTGCTTCCACAAAAGACATGCCCTCAGTGCCTGCTGAGGTTGGGAGTTAGAATCTTTTAGAACCTTTTTTAGAACCGGTTTTAGAACCTTTACCTGACTTGGATCTTGAACTAATCTTGGAAAATGTGGTCAATTCTGCAGCAAGAGGAAAACAGTTGCCAGGAGGATCTTCCGTGTCCTTACTGCTTCATGTAATTTCTTTGATATCTTTGATATCTTCTAGTACTCGAAACAACCACTTAATAAACAGAGTCTGCCGAGGAGCCCTGTGCATGGTAATGTGATTCCAAAGCAGAGAAGTCGGTATTAGAGAAGAAGTAAATTCTGAAAAAAATCAGTCTAAAAAAGTAAAATATCTCTGAGTTATAAGGAGTAGGTCCCTTTAGGATTATAATCAGAAAGTTTGAGTTCCAATTTAAGTGAACGCTAGGTGATTGTCATGAAGAGGAAGTCAGATCATCTTCTTTCAGGCCGTGTTTAACCTCTTTGGAAACTTAGAATCAGTTAACAGAGTATATGCTGTATTGAATATACCTGCTTCAATGAATATTTAATATAAAACTCTTGATAAATAGCTTCTTCAAAGATGCCTTAGGCAAATTTAAACTCCTTATAGGTACTCTCTACCCTTAATAAACTCTTTAATAAACCACGAAGAAGATTTTTATTCGTTTTGGTGCCCTGCTGTTCTTAATGTTGGTATTTCTGTGCAGCTGAATTTAATGAAGTGTGGGGAAACCAACCACAGAGATAAAAATGTGTCATATTTACTTTCTTTCATCAAACTCCATTTACAGGATTTTTTCTATTAATATCCCGAAGAGCAGAATCACATCCTAATATGTTATAACCTGCTTCTGTGCCTGCCACTGGTGCCAAATCAATTATGATAAGATTGCTATAGACCTGCCAGTTTATTTTTAAAACGATTGGTCTCTGAGTAGCTGTAAATAAGACTAATCAAGATAAAGACTTCTAGTAATATTTTCATCCTCCAGGAGATTAAGCAATAAGTCCATACTAAACTTGATCATTATCCAGAAATATTTAATTTATGGAGCACACATGACTCAACATTGAAACTGGGCCAAATATTGCAGTAATTGCTGGATAATCCCATGTTTTCTGATTTGTCAGGGCTTCTGTAGAGACTACAAATTCTGCTTGGCTTATTAGATCACCGTGTCGTTGTCTTTTAGAAGACTGGTAATTTCCAAATTATTACTGTTCTGTGTATCTCTGTGGTAGGTTGACCCTGGCTGGTCACCAGGTGCCCTCCAAAGCTGCTCTGTTACTCCCCTCCTCAGCTGGACAGGAGAGAGAAAACAGAACAAAAGCCTCACGGATCGAGATACAGAGAAGGAGAGATCACTCAACAACTGCTGTCATAGGCAAAACAGACTCAGCTTGGGGAAAGTAATTTAATTCACTGCCAATCAAATCTGAGCAGGGTAATGAGAAAAGAAATCCCAAATCTTAAAACTTCCTCACATCCATCTCTTCTTCCTGTGTTTAACTTGGAATTCTCTATGTCCTGCCCCCTCAGAGGTGCAGGGGATGGCGAGTGTGGGCTGTGGTCAGTTCATCACACATTGTCACTGTCACTCCTTCCTTCTCAGGAGAAGGACTCCTTACACTCTTCTGCCCCAGCATGGGGTCCCTCCTATGGGACACAGTTCTTCATGAACTTCTCCAGTGTGAGTCCTTCCTATAGGCTTCCATTCTTCTTGAACTCTGCCAGTGTGGGTCCCTCCCACAGGGTGACAAGTTCTGCCAGCAAACCTGCTCCAGTGTGGGCTTCCCACAGAGTCACAGCTTCCTTTGGGCATCCACCCATTCCAGTGTGGGGTCCTCCAGGTGCTGCAGGTGAGAATCTTCACCACCATGGACCTCCATGGGCTGCAGGGGCACAGCTGTCTCATCACGGGCTGCACCATGAGCTTCAGGAGAACCTCTGCTCCAGTGCCTGGAGCACCTCCTGCCTCTCCTGCTGCACTGACCTTGGTATCTGCAGAGTTGCTTCTCTCCCCTACTTTCACTCCCTTCTCCTGGCTGCGGTTGCCTTTGCACAGGATTTTTTCCCTGCCTCCTTAAATATTGCAGAGGTACAGCTGCTGTCACTGGTGGGCTCAGCTTCAGCCAGTGGTGGGTCTGTCTTGCATCTGGCTGGAAATGGCTCTGTCAGACACAGGAGAAGCTTCTGGCAGCTTCTCACAGGAGCCGCCCCTGTATCCCTCCCGCTACAAGAACCTTGCCCTGCAAATCTGATACAATATCCAAACGTTTGCATTGCAGTGTAATATTCAGATACTGGAGTGCTTAATTTAAAAAAATTATGTGAATTTCATGTATTTGTGGGTTTTTCTCATATAGGTGTAAAGAATTCAATGTGCAGATCGATCTTCTAAAAAGAACTACTCCAGATATTTTTAGGAGCTTTTTAACTATTATGCATAAGTATTACTCTGCATCGTTATATTCTAATATAATTTTTTACTAATATTTTTTAAATTTCCATTGAAATGAATGTTCAGTATGTTGAAAGACCATATAGATGGAACTTTGCTATAGTTAAATTTTAAGAAATTGACATAGACATACTAGTACTGCCTGATGGCTGAATGTCAGGCTATAGCTGAAGTGTGGTGCTTTGAAAGTTAATGATTTAGGTGTGGGTCAGGAAAAACAGAGATCGTATTGAATGCTCCAGACTTGTATGAAACTTCATCTGAGAGTCCTCAAGAACTCTTTATGTTTTGTTTGTTTATTTGTTTGGGATTTTTTTTCAAATAGCATTGCCATTCATAGAAATCATGTGTACAGATTGGTTAACTGTGGTAGACTCAAGTAGATCTGTGTCACAGAGTCGTTGAATTCAAGTAATGTCCCTAGTAACACTTTTTTTGAGGACAAAAAATAAACTTAGCAGAATGTACTGTCTTCAGATTACCACTTGTGATCCTCAGGTATGCTCCATTGCACCAGTGAATGAGGTAGAACCACTGCTTACAACACTTTTCACTGTAATGCGGTTTTGCAGCATATTTTGTGGTTTTGTAAAAAGTGAACAGAAAGTTAAATTAAGCATATCAGATTGAATAAAATAAAGGGTTGTCACTCACCAACAGGTCAAGTCCGTACTCTATTTTAGCTTTGTGACATTTTATTTCTCACAGATATTTTGAAACTCAAGTGCCTTCTGTAGTAAGTAGCAGCATTTCTTTTGGCATTTTCTGTATTAGGGAGCCACTGTCAAACCAGAAGTGTTATTAGCATATTAGCTAAGAAGGAAAAGCTAAAAAATGTCTGGAGACAGTAGCTTGCCTTGTCAAATCCTCTTTATTTGAGGAGTTTCTCAGGCTCCAGACAGGAGGCACTGATGGCTGCTTGAGAGCTCTTGTGCCCTTTCTTTCATTCCATATCGAATTGGTTCTGTTAAAAACAGAAGAGTGTTTTAGGGCATCTTCATCTGAAGAGCCTTTACAAGTCGGACGGACTTAGTTTGCCAGTACAATGTGCAGAACTAATGAGCGGCAACTCTTCTGTCATCAGGAGGAACCATTCTTTGTTTTCTACACAGCCAGATAGGTGATTTTTGGGGCAAAAATTTTCTGTCTTTCAACAGATCACAGTGTGGTGGTGAAAAGTGCTATTTTAGAATATATATGCTTCTTTCCAGGCAACAAGTAAGCTGCCATCCAGGAAGCTGCAAGGGACAGTTTCAGAGATAAAGTCCTTGACTTGTTTCTGAGATAAGTTCAGTACTGCAGCATGTGAAGAGCATCGTGTAAAAGTCCTTAGCATTACCTGGAGAATGTGTCTCTAAAGACACCTTTTTTTAAAAAAGTGGTTCCAAGCAGATCATGGAATTAACTCAGTAACAAGACTAGCAGCACACTTGTCTTTTTAGATACTAAGCAGAGGAAGGCAACCGTACCGACTTCAGAATACTTTTGCAAGTTACTATTTTGCTTTACACAAATCTCTGTTACCATTGTAGTCAGGCAGCTCTGGCAGCTTTTTTATTCCTTTCTTGGGGTTGCTGCCATGTCACACAGTTGCTAACAGTACCGTGTTATTCTCTGTTACTGTAAAATGAATCAGTAAGTTAGTAAATTTTTGGGTACTGTAGACTTCTTCAGTTCAGGCCACTTACTTGTGACTGAATATTAAATTCTAGCCGTGGTTTTGAGATGGGCAGGTACAACTGAGAGTCAGACATAAAGAGAAAGATATATGTGGTGTACTAGGAAAAAGATCTTTCTGTGGCATTATGAGTGGTTATGAATAAAGCAAGATTTCATTTGCTAAAGCCTAAGAGGTTCTGCAGTAATTTAGACATAAATGGCAAAAAGTTGCGTTGAAAATTTAATCGCTGTTAGGATATGGGTGTGATGCCATGATGATTTTATGCCTTTTCTTTTAAATACCTTTTATGTATTCTCAGTGCCCCTAGCATGCATACTTGTAATTCCTTAAGTTTGATAGCTTAGCATAGTCCTGGTATTCTGTTAAGCCAGAAGACCAAACATCCTAAAGGTCTCTCACAGTTGGAGGCCAGAAAGCCCTACACTGTCTTGAGAAACCAAGGTCCCCTCTAAAATACATCCTGTAAACTAAGATTAAGCCCATCCAGGAAAGAATACTTTGGGATGAGGAGATATCATGCTATTCATTCAGGCCTCTCACTGGGGCATCTTTGTTAGATATGCTAATATGCAAGGTCTCTAAAACTGTAAATGCGATCTGCCGCGTGTGTGCATTTCGGCGTGCTCCACCTTGGCAAAGTGGTGCACCATAAGAATCCTTATTAAATACCAAAGTAAAAACCCTTTATCCCGTAACTGTGTCTGGCTCTTAATTTTAGGACCGAGGAAAAGGCATCAGGTGTAGCTCTGTAGAATGCAAAATCTGTCAAAAGCGCTTATTATTACTTTTTGCACTTTCTAGAAAATTTTCACAACCTACTAAAGTAATAATAATTCTTAATTTTTGTTCTCTGTCTCTTTTTTTTAGTCGAGGCCTCTTGCCCTGCAGGACATTTTGTGAGGCAGCAAAAGAAGGCTGTGAACCAGTCCTGGGTATGGTAAATGCTTCTTGGCCAGACTTCTTGAAGTGCTCTCAATTCCAAAACAAAACTGAGAATGACACCACTACAAGGGTATGCTTCTCACCACACCAAGAAAAAGGAAAGCAGTGTATGTTTCCATTCTTAACTCTTACACTGTGTTTATGAGTTTTCAATTAATAATGTATTTTCTTCCTGTGTAGGAAAAGTTCTGGGTTGAAATATTATTTCTTGTTGTATGTTCTGTCTTATTACTGTGATAAAGTCTTGTTGTCAGTTGATTAGAATTTGCAGTGCTTTAATTGTTTAGGCTGATTTTTTTTCAGACTTGTGTTGATTTGAGGCCATTTTATTTTACAACAAAAATTCTGAGCTGTTTCAGGGAAAGAAGGTTGGAGGAAAGTAATATGACCTGTTTGCTTTTTGTTTGCTAGCTCTAGTAAATACCGGTTTGTTATTTGGAGTAGGAACCTGATACCCAGGCCAAATTTCAAGTGTATCTCCTTTTTCCTTGCTGTAAAAATGAGCCCAAAACTGATCAAGAGGTAAACTTCTCAAAAAGCATGGTCTTTATACACCCACACATAAAGTCATAGAATCATTTAGCTTGAAATAGATACTGAAGGTCATCCAGTCCAACTGTTAACTGAGCACTGCCAAATCCACCACTAAACCATGTCCCTAGGTGTCATGTCTATCCATCTTTGAGATACCTTCAGGGATGATGACTACACCGCTTACCTGGGAAGCCTGTTCGATGACTGACCAGCCTTCCCATGAAGAAATTTTTTCCTAATATCTGATCAAAACCTCCCCTGGTGCTCCTTGAGGCTGTTTCCTCCTGCCATACTGCTTAATTACTTGGGAGAAGAGACTCACTGCTGCCTTTATACAACCTCCTTTCAGGCAGTTGTAGAGTGATCAGGTCTTCCCTGAGCCTTTTTATCTCCAGACTAAATAACCCCAGATCCTTCACCACTCCTCATAAGGCTTGTGCTCTGTAGATCCTTCCCCAGCTCTGTCGCCCTTCTCCAGACACGCTCCAGCATCTCAGTGTCTTTCTTGTACTGAGGGGCCCAGACTAAACACAGGATTCCATCTGTGGCTTCACCAGTGCCGAGTACAGGTGACAGTCACTGCCTGGTTGTGCTGGCCACACTATCTTTGACACAGGCCAGGATACCATTGGCCTTCTTGGCCACCTGGGCACACACTGGCTCATGGTCAGCCGGCTGTTGACCAGCATTCCCAGGTCATTTTCCACTGGGCAACTTTCCAGCCAATCTCTAAAAACAAGGCATTTCCATCTCCTCAGAGGTGCTGCTGTGTTCTCTAGATCCGAATCTAGAGGTGAGATCACACCTGAGGGCAGTAAGCCTGGCTTTTTTCTCCCTGACCCCATTGCTGGAGTTCCCTTGCTGGCATCTGAGACTTTGCTGTTGATGTGCATTCTCCTGTGAGACGAAGAGACTGAGGCTTGTACAGTCTATCTGTGGGTTCTGACTTTGTTAATGACTTCTGTGTGATAATGAACACGAAGAAATAGTATGATGAAAACAGTTTTTCAGTTTTTATTTTAAAAAACCCCAAGAATTTATCCTTTAAAACTACCTTAAAAGATCAGGGAGGTTACACATTGTTTCTTTGAATGTTAATGGTACAATTAAAATATATTATGTGTCTTGGGCTATCTCCTTGCAGTTCCTGAGTATACATAATGATATAGCCTAAAATTATTAGACCGAGGAGGAGTCATGAAGTAAAGGAGGCTGTTGTCCATACATACCTTCATCTGTGGGATCTTTTGTACTGGTTGAGGTAGGGAAAGATCCGAAGGATTGTGTTTTGTTAAAGGTGAATGATTTCTAGTTAAATTGAACAATGTCCGCAAATGTTTATTATAGAGACCTATGGCATTTTGTGCAAGTTGCTGTAGTGAAAGCCACTGGGAGCAGTGTCTTAACTGTAGGATAAAAATATATGCTATGTATGCTGAAAAAATTAGGTGTAATGGATCTCTCCAAATGGGAATAGTAAGCAAGTAATTGTAAAATGCATATTTTTTTTCGGTGCCTCAAATTCCCTACGTAAATTGGGACTAAAAGTGTCATTTTAGCTCACAGGGTTGTTGTAACCATATGTTTGTTGATGCCTTTGGTATCATAGGGATGAACATTATAGAAATAAGGAGTACCATAATTTTGTCTTCATGGCAGGTTCAAATAACAATTAAGGTAAGAAGCTGTAGCATAAATAAATACGTAAATGTGGTAAAAGCTTATACATTGAACAGTAAGAGTAATTAGCCATGAACAATGGGTGACTATCATGTTGTTAATTGAGCATGATCATAGAATGAGGTATAATTCTGAAAAAGCAACAGAATGTTAAAGGCCTGGATTTCATGGTACATCAACTGAATACAAGGTATAATGTACATATGCCTGTTAAATTTTGACAAATTATAGCTGTTCAGAGTCTAGATAGCTGAACTTAGATTAAGCCAGAAGAGATTTGTCACTTACAAAACTTTAAAGTTTCAGAATATATTGTGGCTAAAATAATATATTTAGTATTGCTAGAGCAGGAACTTTGTAGAATAGTGCCTGGTTAATGATTATTGCATAATCTGTATGGCAGGATTGGTATTTATCTGGTAGTGAACTGCAGAAATTACAGATCAGTACACAGTGGAAGCTTGCTTTTTCTCTCCAGGGGAAAATATGTAGAGCCAGTTGTGAGATGTGCTGCTCCCACCTGGCAGACTGTGGAGACCCAGGCTACTTATTGTCAGTTCTGACATCCTGTTGTATAAAACAAAAAGGGTTTTTAAAATTAAATTTTTCATTGTGAACTATTGTGCATGATGCTTGGATGCGAATTGTTCTCGTGTAGAATGAGAGACTGTAATTGAACTGTCTTCCAGGACCTGCAGGGAGCCTACAAGAAAGCTGGAGACAGGCTATTTACAATAACATGTGACAGGACAAAGGGAATGGCTTCAAACTGAGAGTAGGTTTAGATTAGAAATTAGGAAAAAAATCTTTGCTGTGGGGGTGGTGAGGCACTGGAACAGGTTCCACAGAGAAGTTGTGGATGCCTCATCCCTGAAAGTGTTCAGGGACAGGTTGGATGGGACCCTGAGCGACCTGGTCTAGTGGAAAATGTCCTTGCCCATGCCAAGGGGGTTGGAATAAGATGATCTTTAAGGTCCCTTCCAACCCAAGGCCTTCTATGGTTCTGTGACTATGGACAGTATTTTGGCTCTTATTTTTATTTAAAAGAATGGTTCTAACGTGATTGCTCTGTGACTGAGAAGGGTAAGAGTTTGCGTTCCCTAGGCTGCTTCTCCAACAGAAATAAACAGTGCTGTTCCTGAATATTTATTTCTGCAGTTTGTATATTTGAAAGAATTTGCTTCTCTGACCACAGTAGAATTGAACAGCTGAGGTCGATTCTCTTCTGTAATCCCTTTTTATTTAGTGCTCAGTACAAACTTCTCTTCACACTCTTCTAAGGGTTTGGTTCCTGGAAATTTCAAGAGCATGTCCTTGGCATATGACTGCTTATTTCTCAACTTTGTGGTTTGTTTTGGGGTTTGGTGCCTCCAGATTACATGCAGTGAATCCTTCCCTGCCCACATATGCCTTGCAGATAATTTGTTTTGTGTGATGTTGTAATTCTCTTTTGCATCTTTAGTTATCAAAGTTAAGGTCTGGCTGCTATTCCTGTTTGTTCCACAGATACTTGTACAGTTTCACCCAGTCACCCAATCCCAAACAAAACTTTCTCTTGATTTCTCTTGTTTATTTTTGTCTGATTGTGGCTAAAAACTCCATATCCTCCCCATTTTCTGAATTGAAGATTACCACTCCTCCAGAAAATCCTTGAATGTCATATGGCTTTCCAAGCCCTGTTGGAGAAAATATGCTTGAGTCATGTTCTGGTTAGAATTCAGAGCATTTATCCTGGGGACAATTACCAGTTTTCCTGAAAAATGTTTACTAGTGAGAATAGGGACTATCTAGCGGATACATACTGGTTCATGTCTTATAGTTAATTATCTCCGTCTAAAAGTTAGCTCCACAAGCATTGCAAATTGAGTGCATAATACCACTATGGGGAATCTATTATGAAATACATTCCTGATGTGAACACAGATGTACTAATTGTACTGGAAAATCCAAGCCATGCCATTATAGTAAAAACATCTGAATGTAAAATGACTGAGTCATTCAGTCACTCTCTGAGTCACAGAGGAAAAGATGCAGGTCTGAAGGCCGATGTCCTCCAGATTGATACCCGTTTACACAAGTGACAAGTGAATACTCAGTAGATGAGAAAATCAGCTACTCTAAAAATAGTTGTAAGAATTTATGTTTTGAGATTTAAGATAGGTGGTTGAACTGGTTTCACAGGTCTAATGAGTTGCGAGTGTGTAAAGGAGTGAGCAGGAGGCATCGTCAGCTGTTCACTCCACATGAAACCAATAATGCATTCTGGGGGGAAGAAATCACAGAAACCTTCCTGAGGGCTGTTATTCATATTCCTACTCACAGGAGCATTTCAGCTTTGTTTTTCTCTCTCTCGACTGACAGTGTTTATTATGTTATTTTACGTGCTTTGACCAGCCATCATAACTGATGCTATTGAACCCATGGCGGAAAAAAACCCAGTTGCTTGTGTGAGAAGTGAAGCAACACAATAATCTGACTTAGATTAACATGGAGCTCTCAAAAGAGCCCTGAAGTTATTTTTCTGTTAAATTGTAAAATGCTTTCAAAAGCAGCAGTGAATATGATGCTTCTACTCTTTATGCAATAAAACGATGTAAATTACAGTATAGAATTGCCAGACATTGTTCACTTTTGTATTTTTGCTAAAGAGGCATTATGAATGAATGTCCGTTTCTGTTAAAAAAGTAGTGTACAAGTGGCCTGAACTGCACTTCATTGCCGTGAGATTTTGCATTGGAAGGGACATTAAGAACCATCTTATTCCGACCCACCTGCCATAGTCAGGCACACCTTCTGCTAGACCAGGTCTCTCAGAGCCCCATCCAACCTGACCTTGAACACTTCCAGGGATGGGGCATCCACAGCTTCTCTGTGGAACCTGTTCTAGTGCCTCACCACCCCCATAGTAAAGATTTTTTTCCTAATATCTAATCTAAACCTACTCTCTTTCAGTTTGAAGCCATTCCCTTTGTCCTATCACTACATGCTCTTGTAAAAAGTTCTCTCCATCTTAGTTGTAGGCTCCTTTCAGGTATTGGAAGGCCCCATTTCAGGTTAGGTCACCCCTAGCTTCATTCACACTGGTATTAGTTAAGAGAATCATCTTTGAGGAATAACTTTCAGTAGAGAATTCAAATACCTGGTTGCGACAGGTATTTATTTTTCTGTAGGCAATGTAATTATAGATAATTTTTTTGAGAAAAAGTTTTTAACATCATTCAAGACATTATTTTTCTTTTGTGCCCTTGCATTTACTTAATGCAGTGAAAAGGAGAGAGAGATAATTTGTGTATATGTAACATTGATGCCGAACAGCTGCAAAAACAGCAATAGTAGAATAATTTTTTGAGGGAAACAAAATGTTTTTCAGGATTGTTGTGGTGTTTCATGTGAAGAAACACATAGTTGAAAAAACTATTTCCCCCAGCAAATCACTCTTTAATTCTATTGATCCTGCATTATATTTTGTTGTGTTCTCTGGTTTTTATTCTCCTATTCTGCCTGTATTCCTGTTTTTTGCCTGTTTCTTTTCCAGCTTGGAGTTTCTTATGTGGCCATTTTAGGCCACATCGCTTGAGTGAAAGAAAAAGGTCTTTTGTCTTTTTTCTCCCACAGGGTTTTACATCCTAAGGAAATAGAGAAATGAACAATTACCTGGGGGTAAGGAGTCGCCAGCTTTTCTAATTCCATGATTGTGATCGTAGTACCAAAACTTTCTAGAATTGACAACAGGATGCATACACTGTACTGCAGGGTACATAATGGTATAGAGAGCAGGTGATGAAAATCTGAAAGTGAGAGAATACAAGGATTCCTCTGTGTTCCACTGTGCTATTATGACTGTATTGGGTAAGATAAAAAGTCCGTCTGTCTGATAATTCTGACTCTAAAAGCTGACAAAATCAAATGCCCAGAAAAGGAGAACAGGGCAAGGCTATGTGGCAGTACTTTTCCAAATAGTCCTGCATTTTCCATCTGTTTGAGATTCAAGGATTTTTCTGTAATTTGTGGCCTGCCACAGATTTTTATTCTACGAATGTGTCCCTTTGTTACATGGGTCCATGTATGTTTCAGCATTCACAGTATGGTGTTCTAGAATGTTACAGCTTGTCAATGCATTGCATGAAGAACACTGCCTTTTGGTTGTTTTAATTCTTATTAGTTCTTCCATAGCTAGTAAATTCTTCCATAGATAGTAAATATGGTCTCCTCTTCACTTTGAAAAAAAGTTGGCATCACTTTCCATGGTCATTTTCACAGTTATAGAATGCTTTATCTGTTGCTATACCTTGAAATGCAACCAGATGTCAATCTTGAGGATGGTAAAATAATATGTTTATTTCAGTCTGTGCTCTCTGCAGCTTTCCAGGGACCTTTCCACATAATCTTCTATAAAAGACATTCCAGTAATCTAGCTGGAAAATACAGCACATAAATGGTCTTGCCTCCTCAAAGACACTTTTGATAGCACCCCAGATACAGGTGAAATAAAGCACTTCTTGCTGCCAGTGGTGTTTAGTCTGGGATTTTGGAAGCTATTCCAGATCGTAAACCTTTCTGGGTAAGGACTAAAACAAGCAAGTTTCTCTGTCAGCAAAGATTGCTTCAATTTTATTACATAACACTTTTAGTTCTTCAGGAGTTTGCATATGTGTATATTTGCATGATTTTATTAATAAATGTGTAAATTATTTTCAGAGGTATCAGTAATTAACATTTCCCAGCATAATTGTTTAGAATAACACCTTCGCTGTTTGTAACAATTTTGGGTGGAATGGTCCATATTTTTCCTACTTCAGACATCTATTTCAGGCATTATTGCTTCCTCTGCTGCTACTTTGTTTCAAACAGTCCCAGCATTTCTGAGTATGCAGCCTGTGTTCAGGAAAGTCTTATAAATGGTTGCATACCTAAATCCACTAGGTTCCAGATGAAATACCAAAATTCAACATTGAACAAAAGTGTTTGTTTTACAGCATTAGATGAGGCTTTTATAATTTCCATTAAAACCTGATCTTTGGAGGTATGATGGAAAGGTCAGCCTACTGAAAACTTCTTGCACAAGCTTGGTAGGAAGCATAAATTGCATTCATTGGAGGTACTGTTAACATTGGAGGTACTGTTCACAGACAAGAAGTCTGTGCTCTCCTTGCCCTGAACACTGCAGTGGCTGGACCAAACATATCCAGTCATTGCCTATTAGAAGACTGCAAGAGGTGAGATTAAAATTTCTAAAGATTCCTTCTGGTTGCTGCGGGATGCTGAAACTGAGATAAAGAAAACTATTTTCGCTCTTCCTCTTGTTTTTTTGTATAACATACAAGATAAACAGGAAAATGCTCAGTTTAGGTATGCAGAAATGGAGAAGTGGTTTGGGATAGGAGCAGAAGAAGATAAAGATGTATTAAGGAGGCAGAGTCAGGATGACTTATACGTGCTTCAACACACTTTTGTTCACAGCCCAGAAAAGAATATGGGACCCCAGAATCTTTTCTCTTCTGATCTGTAAGAAAAGTTATCAGATATTCCTGCTGTTAACTTTCATTCTCCCAGGCCAAATTGGCATATTCACACAAAAGATAGGAGTCCATTACTCTTGCTATCTTAGTACCAGTGAAGCTCTGTACTGATGGAGATCTCCATCAAAGCAAATCGAGATGGTTCCTTTTGAGCTATTTATGCTGTTTTCCTTTTTAAACATGAAAGAAATTGTGTAAAAGCCAAGTTATAAGAATGTAAGATTACCAGTCAAAGTTGCCTTTCCAACCTCTAAGAGCCTTTCTTCTGTGATGAATTACAAAATTCTGATTATGCTATCATATTCTATTTTCACCTGACATCATCATCTGTGGGATAAACACTGGTCTCCAGGGAAATAGTACTTCCATTCCAAGGAAGTCTGTTGTTTCTAGGGGCCCCTGTAGAGCTCAGTGACTGCAGTAATTGAGAAGTGCAGTATATAGGGCAGGGAACTGGAGAAATAGAAAGATCAGCTCATAATAAAATGTGGCACTATCATATGGAATGAGATCCTTGCCCTGTCACTGTTGCAATGACCATGTTGAACAAGGCACTTGAATAAAAATTCTCTCTACTGTTCTTTGAACACTTCAGTTAGAGGTTAGGAAATGTGTCCAACCACACAGTGTGAGGGAACCTACTGAGGAGCACATCATAAGGGTGTGCAAAAGGATGATGCTGGTGGTTTTGCACTACCTTGTTTCTGATGAAGAGTCACAAACATTAAATGGCACAAACTAGTTGAAAATTTTTGGTTTAAAGTAGTATTTAATAATCTTAGTATTTTGGGCACCTTTCCGTAAAGTTAAAGTCTTCCTTTAAAACACATTGCATAAGCAACTTTCACTGCAATAACCATGTCCCCATTACACAACTAGAAAATTATGTTTTTATTGAAAAATCAAAATTATTTGCTGTCCAAGTGGACAGTACACCTGGGAATGTCATAGAAAAGATTTTGAAATTATTCCTAAGCTTTTATTACAAACAAATTTTCCATAAGGAGTGTGTGTTTCAGTTGATTAAAGTCTAAGATTGCCCTGTTTCTTGGGGATGATGAAATAATTGTGAGGCTTAGGAAAGAATGTAAGTATGTTGAAAAAAAGTAATCTCCTGCTGACAAAATTTAAGACTAATAATGAGGGTGCTGAGAGTGTGTGTGTTTGTGTGTATAGCCATTGCCATAGTGTGATAGAAAAGACTGCTATTGTAGGACCACAAATAAAATTAAAAATCTAGATAAACAGTTGAATGTGCAGCCAGTGCAAGCTGGAGCTATTTGTCATTTTTGAAAAACACTGAAAAAGCATGTCCAGCACTAAGTGGTACCTCACAGCATCCAGTGTATACTTGGAGGTTTGGCAAACTGAGAAGAATATCAAAGGACTATACAGTAAAGCCAGTCTTAAGCAGAAATTATCATACTTTTTGTAGGCATATTCCGTGTGAGCACGTAAGACTCCTTCCTTAGTCCCAGGGGCAGATTTAACAGGTGTAGTAGTCTTTTCATGGCTGCCTGTTGAGGTCTTTTAAAATGGGTCATTCACTGATAAAAGTTCTAAGTGGCTTTGTTCTATCTCAAAAATTGAGATTTTTTCTTTCAGGTTTTCCTCTTGACCTTCTTGCATTCAGTGATGTTCCTCTGAGAGCTATCCTGATGTTTTCCAAATTGAAAGTATATTTCAATCCCTGTGGGAAATCTTGAATATCAGTTTAACATTTGTAAGATGCCAGTAGCATTAACTTAGTAGTGTTGATGCTAACGATTTTTCTCCTCATTCTGTCTTTTCTGCTCTCTTACAGCACTGTGTGGTGGGGAGGAGAGTTTCTTGTGTGCCAGTGGGATCTGCATCCCAGGGAAACTGCAGTGTAATGGCTACAACGACTGTGATGATTGGAGTGATGAGGTCCATTGTAGTAAGTTTCCTAAACCTCGCAGTGTGCTGCTGAAGTACTGAATCCGTTCAGGGAAACCTGAAAACTGAAGCAGGCTATTGGCACAGCGTAGGAGCTTTGCATGGTGTTTGCATCTGTTGACATTTGGACTCCGTCAGTTGCCGTGGACTATGTTTGGCTTTGCCCACTCAGGCCACAGCATGTGCTTTTGATCTATCAAATTCTATGCTTTGAGGCAGATATTCCGCAAGGAGCTATGTGGAAATTGGAAGTATTTGTTGGTTTCTTTTTGGTTTTTTGGGTTTGTTTTTGTTTTTGTTTTGGTTTTTGTTTTTGTTTTTTTTTTAATGTATCAATAATGTGCATCAGAAAGGAGCACTTCTGATAATCAGCTGAATACTGTTAGTTGTAGCTTTTTTCTGGTCCTTGGCATTGATTTTAGAGTAGATGCAAGACCATCTGTTTAGAACGTTCTCTTGGTCTCAACCCTGGATGTGATTTATTTAAATTATTCCCAGTATGTGCTGCAGTAGAATGTACATATGTGATGTCTTTATTTTTTGGTTATTTGTCTGTGGTAGTGCATATCTTTAGAGCTCCTTTGTGTTTTTCTGTTTTAACAAAACACCTAGGACTACAAACACCCTTAGAAAAGCTGAGCAAATGTACTGTAAGAAAACAATAAGAAGGGGAAAAGAAAAACAACAAAGGAAAATGTGGAAAAATTACTAAGAAGGGACTATAGCAGGACATGATGCCACAGAATAGGACTTCTCATTCAGAGTCTGAAAAATGTCAGACTGTGCAGTTTACACTCAACTCAAAAGATTTGTTCGTATTAGTGATTTAAGAGCCTGGGCATTCCAAGACTCACAAAGCTGCTTTTAAGGAAGTTGTTGTTAGATTTTATCTGGGATGCTCCAAGGAATAAATGAGGACAGCAATTTCCTCCTGGTCTCAATATGAATGAGGCTAGAGCTTGCTTTTCCTTTAATAGCCTACAATTCATTTAATGGAGGTTGAGATAATGTCTGTTATGTAAAAATATTGTGTGTTTTTATTTTCCAATTTTTCCTGTCAGCGCTAGCTTTAGATTTAAAGTAAGCTCAAAAATTTAAAAATGCCTATGAGACTATGGCTGTCAAGTTCTTTTAGAAATGGGAAAAGAAGAAATAAGTAGTAAAAGAATAAATATATTACATGTCTTGAGAAAACAAGCATAAATTTCATGAGCTAAGATTACCTTTGAAAGGATGCCTGTCTGTTTAATGATACAGGGTTTATATGCAGAGGATGTCTTTCATTAGGATGCTTGGTAAGAGTTGAGGAGAGGGTGTGGAGGTCAAATAAGACTTTCTTGAATTACATAGCAGCAAGAGCAAAACTGAAGGAGGACCTATTTGCCTGAAAACTTGTCTGATAAAGGATGCTGTGCTTCTTGCAGTCCTTGCCCCTCTCAAAGTCTTAAGTCACGTCATTAAATTATAGACTAGGTTGCTCAGAGTCCCATCCAACCTGACCTTTCCAGGAATGGGGTGTCTACCATTTCTCTGGGTAACCTGTTCCAGTGTTTCGCCATCCTCATTGTACAACATTTATTCCTTATGTCTAGTCTAAAAGCACCTTCTTTTAAAACTATTACTTCTCAT
>VZTG01000272.1:275831-362768 GCA_013397845.1 Melanocharis versteri
TAGCAGCAAGAGCAAAACTGAAGGAGGACCTGTTTGCCTGAAAACTTGTCTGATAAAGGATGCTGTGCGTCTTGCAGTCTTTGCCCCTCTCAAAGTCTTAAGTCACGTCATTAAATTATAGACTAGGTTGCTCAGAGTCCCATCCAACCTGACCTTTCCAGGAATGGGGTGTCTACCATTTCTCTGGGTAACCTGTTCCAGTGTTTCGCCATCCTCATTGTACAACATTTATTCCTTATGTCTAGTCTAAAAGCACCTTCTTTTAAAACTATTACTTCTCATGCTATAGCAACAGGCCCAGCTAAAAAGTCTGTCCCCGTCTTTATTATAAGCTTCCTAAAGTGCTGAAAGGCCACTCTTTCTCCAGGAGAAAGATCCCCAGCTCTCTCAGCCTTTCTTCAAAGGAGAGCTGTTCCATCCCTGTGATCATTTGTGTAGCCTTGTCTGGACCTCTTCCGACAGGTCCATGTCTTTCCTGTGCTGTGGGACCTAGAGCTGGATGCAGCACTCCAGGTGGGCTTTCACAAGAGCAGAGCAGAGGGACAGAATCACCTTCCTCAGCCTTCTGGCCATGCTGCTTCTAATTCAGCCCAGGATACAATTGGCTTTCTGGGCTGTGAGTGCACATGGCTGAGTCATGTCCAGCTGTTCATCTCCTGGTTCCCCCAAGTTTTTCTTGGCAGGGCTCCTTTCAATCCATTCATTCCCCAGCCTATGTTGATACCAGGGTTAGCCCTGACCCAGGTGCAGCCCCTTGTACTTGATCTTGTTAGACACAAGAGTCCCATGTACCCACTTGTTGAGCTTGTCCCGGTCCCTCTGCATGGCATCCTGTCCTTCAGGTGTATCAACCACACCACTCAGCTTGACCTCCACACCGTCTCCCCGTCTCATCTGCAACTTTGCTAAGACTGCGCTTGATTCCTTCATCTGTGTCATTAATAAAGACATTAAATAACACTGGTCCCAGTACAGAGCCCTGAGGGACACCACTGGTCACGGACGTCCTTTGAGATTCTGAGCTATTGACCCTTGGGGTGCGATCGTCCAGCCAATTCCTTATCCACCAAAGAGTCCACCCATGAAATCCATCTGTTTCCAGTTTGGAGAGTAGGATGTTGTGGGGATTTGCCCAGACTCATGTGCAGCAGGTCCTTCTGGTCCCATACAGGATCAAACCTGCCACCTTGGCTTTATTAGCATCATGCTTTAACCAGCTGGGCTTATCTTAGGGTCCAGTAGTTGAACGCAGAAGATTCACCAGGCTTTGTTTGTATTTAGTGGAGTATAGAACAGGAATTTGTATTTAATTTTGTGAAAATGGGGATTTTCCCATCATTAATAAAATTTAAGTTGAGCCTTTTACAATTGGCAGCTGCAAAGCACCCGTCTTACTTAACAGAGTAACCAACTACTCTATACTGTACATTATTGCCAATGTCTTGCAGAAAATGTATATTAAGACCGTTAGATTTTCATCAAGTGAATATTATTTCCTGCAAGGAAGTTTGTATTCTTTTTGTTTACCCTGTCTGTGTGGGCCTGTGTGTTGTCTACCCTAAAGGACACTGCAGCAGCTTCAGAGGTATGAATGTAAACAGGAATGGGGGTATGAATGGAAATTAAACAGTAAATTTTTCCAGAGGAAATAACATAGAACAAGAAGGTTTGTGTCATTTGCATGAGGAGCAGTGGAAGCACAGGAACTGTCAGAGTTACAAACTGATCAATAAGATTAAAGGTTGCCAGAGTACTTCCTGCTGTTGCATATTCAAAACAAGTAATGTTTAGAATTTACTCTCAGCTGGGTATTGGTCTGCTTACGAGAAGCAAGAACTTAAATATTTTTAATTTAGTTTGGGGTTTTTGTTTTATGAATAATAGTTCTTTTTGAAGCTAAATTGAGTACATAGCTCACGGCTCAGCCATATTACTTTACTTCATAAACTGAAGCATTTCCTTTGCACTATGCTATAAATTCTGTTTGGACTTTCTAAGATAATATGAAACTTGTAGAGAGCATTAATACTTCTATGGGTTAAGGGGAAGAAGTGACTCATGTTCAAGTTGCAGAGGTTTTTTTCACCTAGGAGGTGAAACGCTTGGTTGACATTGATCTGAAGGGATAGAAACCCCACTGCACCTTTTAAAAGGGTTCTGCATCTTTCAGTGTGTAATATCCTTAGAAGGACACCCTGCTTTCAAAGTGGAACCACTGTGCAATCATGAACATAGGAATCACACGCCAAGAGGAGAGAAGGAAGGGGTAGCACGATTCTATTGTATAGTGGTTGATGATCTCAGAAGAAAGGAAGCACTTTTGTTCCAGTCCCTGCTTTTCGAGCTCTCTCTCTCTCTCTGTTTTCCAGGAAATAACTCATTTAAAATGCCCACATATGGCAGTAAGAATGGGCCCAAATGACTTCCTTGGTTCCAGTGGCATAGCGTCAGAAGGGAGGAAGGATTGTCCACCCAGCTGTTCTATATCTTGGCATTCCCTCTGAAAAGCTAGAGGTCAAGGAAAAGCCTAGAAGAAGGCGCTGAAACTTGAGTTACCCATTTCCTAGCTGTGTGCTTGAAACCAAAAGTTATTACTGATGGGACCAGACACCAGAAACCCTAATTTCTCTTCAACCCACTTGACTACAATATAGATTCCATGTTTTTATTGAACCTGATATTATTCAAGTATTATGGTTAATTTCAGAGAATATCTGGCAGGCTTTACTGATGCCTCCAATCATGAAAAAAAGGTTAAACCCACTTAGGGCTGACAGCGATAAGACTGCCTTGCTGAGAAGGCACCAGGCCAAATCTGAGCTCCAAACTCCGTTAAGCATAAAGCTCAATTGAAGCCATTGTAAGATCAAAGGCAGGTTCAAAAGCAGGGTCTAGGGATCTTGATTTGGCTGTTACAATCTTCAGCTCTACTTAATAGCCCCATCAGGTACTCAGCATTGTCCTAGTAATCTACAGTGGTGAAGCCTACAACCTTTCTTGAGAACTTTATGTGTATAAATTAATTAAACATTTTGGTCCGTATGTGCAACCAGAGCACTCTCTCCTTATGGTATTGATCAAAAAAACAGCTGGTAGGGAGAGAGTAAAAATTTCTAAAAATGGCTTTTGACTTTTCATGTTCTTCCAGATTAGATTCTCATAAACTGATACACACCAGTATTAATGCAGACCTGTAAGTTGTCATGTATCTTTAGCTAATCTTGTGTGTAGTCAGCACATTCCAATGTTCATAGTTTATATGAATGTTCCAATGCAACTTTAACATTTTACATGCAATTGTTTTGTAGACTGCAGTAATGATGTATTTCGTTGTGACACGGGAAAATGCCTCAATTACACCTTTGTTTGTGATGGATACGATGACTGTGGAGACCTTAGTGATGAACAAAATTGTGGTAAGTGAACATTATGTGCTTTTCTTAAATCTTTAATATGGACTGCCTAAGCCAGTAATTATTTTCCTTAAACTACTGAAAGAGTAATATACCCTGCTCTTACTCTATTTGAGCAAAGTGAAAACAGCTCACAGATTCTAAATGCAGTTTGAAAAGGTTTAAAGGAGAGTTCTGGGTCAATCCAAATCTTGAAGGGTTTAGTATTTATAAGAAATACTGCTATTTTCAATTTGCTTTGAACTAATTCCAAAAGATGTTATGGTTTCTTCCTTGCTAGCTTGACTGGATTTAACTGAGAGTGAAGCAAACTGTAAGATGGTACACACTGGTGGTGCCAGCTGTTTTATAGCTGAACTTTTTTTACATAAGGTTCATAGTGGAGTTGTATGTTTTGATTGTCAAATTATGTTTCTTTCAAATTCTCTTGTCAATCAACTTTGCATGTTCTGACTCTTGGTACGTACCTGCCTACTATATGTATCTACCTACACTTAACTTCCATAGGAGAAACAATGAAGTTTTGCCATTAAAAAAGAATACTCCTAACATGTAAATATTGGAAAACTTAGAGAGCCTTATTTTTACTACCTTTTGGTCCTGTTACTACACCTGAGGAAAATTAGGTTTTCTAAAATAATTCTTTAACAGTTAAAATATTATATTTCATTTCTTTCCTTTTGCTTTTCTAAGGAAAAACACAAAGAATATAAAAGCTGAAAATCAAGGCACATTTTTTTTCTGAGATTTGTTTTATATTTCTTCTCCAAATTAAGCTCACTCTGAGACCTTTAAATATTTTCTTGTCAGTTTTGGTTATTTAGTTGGTTTTTTCATAAATAAGCCTTGTTTAAAGATGATTTAGTTTTTCTAAATATTAATCTGTCTCCTGTCTTTTCCTTGACATAGGTTTTTTTCTGTACAATTTTTAAAGTCTAAGTTTTTGTACATGCTAAAATCGGTTTTCATAGCAGATTTGGAGGACTGGACTGTGTCTATTCTCTCTATTTTTTTTGGTGTAAAGTCAGCCTACTCAACAGAATGCTCTTCTTTGTGCAGTCACGTAGAAGGAGTAAGATGAAAATTGGAATAATTTCTTTGTAGATAATTCTTATGGAAAATTCCAAATACATGCAAAAAATATAGTTTCTGAAGTTGAGAAACATCTTTTTTAAATGTCTTAGTAAAAAGATAAGTGTAGGAAATTATTTTCTCTGATGGTTACTGAAAATGTTGGTTAACTGAAAATCATTCCCTGACATGGTAAGCCAGATCTTCTAATGTGCTTAACAAATCTTAGAAACTTCTTTATTTACAAATAGTCACAGCTGTGCACCTGGGAGAAGAAATGTGTGCATCACTGTACAGGCAATACAATTAAGAATATATGTGACTGCCATCTGCAAAGAAGTCTGCAAAAAATCTCTTAATATAATTTATTAATGCAAAATGGCTCATTAATAAGAAGATTAGCTAATAAGCATAGAACAATTGATCAGTAATATAAAATATACAAATGGTAACTTAGCATCCTTTTTTTTTCTTTTATGTAGATTGTAATCCAGCGACACATCATCTGTGTGGAGAGGGGAGATGTATAACAGCTGATTGGGTATGTGATGGTGACCATGACTGTATAGACAAATCAGATGAGATCAATTGCTGTAAGTTCCCTTAATCTCTAAATTATTTTTTCTTTCTTTAAAAAATAAATTTTAAAAAAAAGTAAGATAACTCGTGTACTCACTTGTAAGGCAAAACTATAAACTTACTTTATTTCAGAAGTTCACCCTTGACAAATGTCTGTAGACAGCTGCAGCAAATTAAACATTTGTTGCCTTTGTTGAGAAGTAAAGCATTGCTTTGTGTTAGAGCTTCTTGTTAATTACAGAATTAGCTTTTTGTTAATTCTAATGTTCCCACTACGTGAGTAAAAATTATTTGGATTTTTTTTCCTTGGAGAAGCTAAGACTTAATCTCAGCCTGTTGCTAATACTTGACATTTATAGTTTTAGTCTCTGTAGTTAAAGATCAGTGCAGCTGTAGCTATTGAAAAATTAGCCAACACATAATGAAAAACGCCTTGTGATCTTCAGGGCTAAGCAGTGTTATCAGCTCCTCCTAAAATAACTTCAGTATGATGTTCAAATATAATGCAGAGCTTCCTTAAGCTAAATTGATCCGAATATTGTATTTTTAATATTTTTTCTTTCTCTGTAGCATGTCACAGTCAGGGTCTGGTGGAGTGCAGAAATGGGCAGTGCATTCCTAGTGCATTCCAGTGTGATGGAGATAATGATTGTAAAGATGGAAGTGATGAAGAAAACTGCAGTGAAAGTAAGGATATGGCTCATTTTACTCTTCTTACTAAATGTGCCATTGACTGCTGTGTTCCACAGTGCCTTTAGCTAAAGCTGTCTGACAAATGACTTCCTTTACCTTTCAAATAACACTTGCTAAGGCTGGTTGGTGTGTGCTTTCACACAGGCATTTGTAAGCAGACTTCTTTTAGTACTTAAAAATATAAAAAGAGATGAAGAAGTGGTGGTGATATTTAGCACAGTATTGAGTTATCTGATGCGATCAGCTGTTACTTGAAATACATTGTTAGGAGCAATGAGAATCTACTATTACAGGAATTAGTGTCATTTGAGGAGGAATTTTCTCATTAAAATCCTTTTTTTTATCGGCAGTTGGGAATCATAGAAAGAATGCTTTCATAAGTAAAATAATGACTTAGTGTGACCAAGGGAAAATATATGAGAACGTAAGTTTTCACAGCTACTTGATAGCTGTCTTATGATGGACTCTATGAGAGAAGAAGAAACTAGGCAGTGTCCTGAGCCCCAGAACATGGTTTCCCAAAGACATTCAGAAAGCAATGTTGTCATTTTATGATGCTTTCAAAATTTGAAGGTATTCTTCACATGTAATTCTCTTATTTCTGGTTCAGATTGCAGCCTTTCTTTCAGTCCAAGAATTATTAATGTATTTTTTTTTTATGAATCTTATTTTAAGGAAATTTAAATAGTTAACTTTATGTAGAAAGCTAGAGCTGGCAGATGTAGTGGTAATAGGACAGGCTATTTAATAGTTGTTAGAGTAGAAGAGACCTGTTATCATAAGATAGATACATAGTATGATTATATAAGCCTCATTTCTTTAGGAAACCAGCCTAAAAGAAATCCTTTCTTAAGCATGTCAGAGTCCCTTCTGTTCATAGAAGTTCTTGGGATCTTCCTACTCCGGTTTAAATACCTCCATTCCAAAAGAATAACTGAGAAGCTGAAACACAGAAATTATCATTATTTTTCTTTGCTGTTAATGTTGACATTATAAAAAGGTCTTGCATGAAATATCTTCTAGTTCTGACTGTGGCAATCTGAAAACCCAGAAACAAGTTTTTTTCCTCAGTTCTGACTGTGGACTTTCACAAAATATTCAGTTTTTATTATTCTTTCTTGATGTACAATTTCAGTCTTATTCTATGAATTCTTTTATCCTTCATTTCTCTTGCATGATGTGGGATTTGAGTCAGTGATCTATTTTGTTTTCACTGCCTTTTTTTCCCCTTTTGATGTTGAAGCAATGGTTAAAAATCTTTCTTTTGTATGATGAACAGGTATAGGTTAAAATATTCAAGCAGTAGTATGGGGTGATAATTATGTAGTCAGTGATCTCACTACATGATAAAAAATCTTTCTGCTTGGCATTAGACTGCAGAGCTATTAAATGCAAACATTTTCCTAGTCTGTATTATTAATTCTTCAGTGTGCAAAAGTTCTATCCAGTATTTTGCAGTACTGCGTAGAGCAAAATTCTTTCTTTAGGCAACCATATCCCGTCCATCCTAATTTTCATGGAAATATATTGGCAGAATTTGGACTTCATTCGTCTTTAGTTCCTTGCAAAGTCCATGTAAAAGCAAGGCAGAGCACTTGTTTGTAACTTACTATTGTATTTTTTATGTATTCTGTTTTTTACAGCAACTGCAAAAAATGTAGTAGGACATTCACTTATTACAAAGACTTCTCTGCTCTACAAATCAAATAAAAAAAAATTGGATATGACTATCAAGGTCAGTGAAGTTAGGGCTAATACAGTCTGGAGTACTGGTTTTGTTACAAACACAGTAAATATGTGAAGCCAGCATAGAAATTTGAGGTCAAGGTGTAGTGACTTCCCCTTGCCCATGTAAGGATACAGGGACCTTGTGTCCTGGTACAAGTATATACATTCAGAGATTACAAATGACTGTTGCTTCATCTCTATCTGGATGAGAAAAGTGGTCTCCTTCACTACATACCTTAAGGAAATTTAAGGTATGGCATCTATCTATGAGTACAGCTCTCATTAATTTTGTGACTATAGAAATCTAATGTAGATGTACTGACGACTGCTTCTGTGATCTCTTCAAAAGGCAGGGTAGAGTGTGTTTGTAGAAATTCAGCATTATTTGTGCTAGGATCAAAAGGATCTACATTGTAGCACAGGGATTTTTAAAGCATTGATAAACTCTTCCACTGAGGGGTAGGAAGGAGTTGTAGCAAACTTTAAAAATAATTTTAATGTAAATATTTGGGATAGCTTTAGAAGTCAAAAGGCTTTTCCCACCTTTCAGGTTTCATTTTGCAATCAGATACAGCTGTAAAATAAGGTGGTCAATTGTTGTAGCAAAGAAATTACCTCTATTGCTTCAATATATAACATGTATGAATGGAAGTAAATCAGCATAATTATGTTAGATATGGCTAAATCATCAATTCCTTTAGACAAGATTGTTGTCATGGTTTTTGAAACTAGATATTTCTTCAGCACCTTCTGTATGTCCATTGGAGGGATGAATGATTAATATTCATGGACAGTAGTGCAATACAAACACTAAGCGATCAGGGCAATAAGCTATTTTAAACAGGATAAGATGATAAACACCATCTATTTAGTCTCTCCTTACAGAATAGTAAACTAAATGGCTGATTTTGCACATGGAAGAGAGAATTTAATGGTTTGGGAAGGAGCTATCACAACTGTGAGAGAGAGAGAAGTCTAGGGGTTTGTCAGATGAAGTAACTACCCAAGTAGTATGCTCAGAAATTTTTGATGAACTGCTTGTTTTATTTATTCAGAAATCCCTCATTAGTACCATAGCATTCTTGGATTTCTTTCTGTCGTGATTTGTTTTTTAACCAGTCAAAGGAGGACAATAAAGCTTCAGCTCTGAGGACCTTTCTTCAGGATGTCTTTTATTGTCAACCAAAACAACCATGAAATGAGAAGCAGATCAACTGAATGGCAATGAAGAATAATTCCCAGAGGGTGCTCTCTTTCAGCTAGGACCTGTTGTTCTTCTTGAAGTGTGATTTGCATGACTTTGCGTACTTTGCTAGAGGATTATAGTAAATGTCTTTCAGAAATCCATACCTCTCATTCAGAAACTGGGATATAATTTTTTATATTGAGCAGAAGGGTAAGAAAAGTGAGATCTGGACAGTGTTGCACACTTTTCTTCCTTACAGCACATCCTTACTGCACTTGCAATGCTGTTGGGTACTTACTGAACTATGTAAAGGAAATCATTTTTATGTAAGCACTGTACTTTCTCATTACACTCCAGTCATTTTTATTAGTCTGGTAAATAATTTGAAAAGTACATTTCTATTTCCCTCAGATCAAACCCTCTGTCAGGAGGGAGACCAGAGGTGCTCTTCCTGCCCTGATCCCTGTGGAGCTTCTCCCTGTGAGATGAGAAACAGCCAGGCAAACTGCAGTAAGTAGGTCATGTGCTTCATACTGTCACTCTTTTAGGGTGTTTTAGATTATAATGAGTATGTAGGGTAGAACACAGTAAGTAATACTTAAATTTTCTAGCTAATGTACATGTCTAATGATTAAGCTTTGAAAAGGGCAATGTTGAAACAGATGTGTCATCAAAACTCTTGAATATTGACGCACTAGGATTTATAACATTTGACATTGAGGTATTTTCATTTTCTCTTCTGTGAATTTTTTATATTTTCTTCGTGGGTGTTTACCATTGCACTTTTTCTTAGCACTTAATGACATTCAGTGTCTATGTAAAGTAAACAGCGTAGTGTAAGTGTAAAGCAGAAGATACTGATTTATTTTCAAAATATAAAAAAACCCCATGCTCCTGTATTTAGTAGTCAGGAGAACTTTTAGACTTTTATGAAAG
Organism: Melanocharis versteri; assembly: GCA_013397845.1. Classification (NCBI taxonomy): domain Eukaryota; kingdom Metazoa; phylum Chordata; class Aves; order Passeriformes; family Melanocharitidae; genus Melanocharis; species Melanocharis versteri. Next base: position 285,438 of record VZTG01000272.1, read on the forward strand.
AATAATCTTCATATTCGAACTGAAAGAACTAGCTATTCTTCTGATCAATACATACTGTAGAGGATCAGGGTCTTCTGCTCTGTGTATCCTCGTATCTGTGTGCTGTACTGTACCACTGCATGCAAGGTTCCTGTACAAATTGTGCACTTGCTTCTGAATAGCTGTTTTTCTCAATTGTGCAATGCAGCAACGTGAACAGATAACCAAAAGAAATATATTTGTTTATGTTTTGAAAGTGGGGCAGAACTGTATTAAAAATTACTCAAAATTAATTAAAACTTAGTATTGTGTTGATACGGTCACATCAATTCAGGTCACCTTGACACATGGGCAGACTTGGCTTCGCTTACAGACTATTTCTACACAATTCATAGGTAATTGCTTTGTGCTGCAGTTATCTCTGCAAGGTATGCTTCGATACTATATGGTAGCTTGTGTGGATGATGTTATTCCATTTAGAATGGAATGGCCATGGGAAGGTCAACTAGTCCAAACTCCATATTCTCTCTAGGGTTGTGACTGTCACCTTCAAGTGTTTGAGACAGACACCACTCATGCTGGGGCCTTTGGATGCTGCTAAAGTGAAGCTATCATTTACTTTTTAAAGCATAAATGCTTTACATGTGCTTCTGTCAATGCTTTGCCTAAGTTTTTGTAAAGGAATAATCTTATGTACCATGTTTAGCATTAGAAGGAAGTTAGGTGACACCTTTGGTCAACAAGCTCAAACTCCTGATCAAATCAGTGCCAGTTAAGTTGTGTTGCCCATGACCTTGTGCAACTGAGCAGCTCTGTCCTTAAGGACAGAGATTCAACAGTCTTTCTAAAAGATCTGTTTTACTGTTAGGGCACTTCCATTCTAAAAACCTATTTTCCATATAAATAATTGGAATTCTCTCGTGTCTTTTGCCTCTCATCCTATCCCTGCACGCTTCACAGGGTCTCGTTCCATCTGATTTACACCCTCCCATTAACTGCTAAGAGCAATAAGATCTCCCATTAAAGATGATCTCTAAGGCTACTTCCAACCCAAACCACTCTATGATTCTATGATTTTTGACATGTAATATTTGAATTCTAAGGCAATGTTCCTATGCCATATTATGAGACACCCAAGACCTTTTTAGTGGAGATGTTTCCTCAACGTATTATGGGCAACTGTCTGTAGTTCTTAGCAGGAGTAACGCGTAGTCTGAACTAGTCTTCTGGATCATCTCTCTTTCTCCTTTTCTAGTCCAGTGAATATTTAATTGTTTATAAACAATGGAACAGCAAGACAGTTTGAGGGAGATTTTTCTTGCATAACATCTGGAAGTACTATCGTCATTTTTTCATATTATTTTTGTTCGTTGTATTTTGACCAGAGTTATTTCATCTTTGGTAAGAAATGAGAATTCTCATGAAAAGTGACAGTTTTGACAAAGCAGTACATTTTGGTCCAGATAACTATTTGGCTGAAAAATTCCGAAGTGTAGGCCACATTTCTCAATACTGAATATAACAGATGTTCTCCTAATGTGATAATATCAGATCGGTTTCGGCTGGCATTATAATGTATTTACACCATATTTAGGATAACAGAATGGATATCTGAAGGGAGAGTGTAAAGAAGACAGGGCTCAGTGACAGGATCAGAGGCAATTGGCACAAAATGAAACACAGAAGCATAATGAATCTCTGACAATAACCCCTTTTTTTACTGTAAGTATGACTGGGCACAGATTGCCCAGGTTGGTTGTAGAGACTCAAATGGATAGAGCAAGTTAATAATAAACACAGGAAGATATTAAATCCAGGCATAGTCTATGCGGTAGTGTCTTGGTTTGTGTTTTTTTTTTTTGTTGGCTTGTTTTGTTGTTGTATTTGTTTGTTTGTTTTGGTTTTTGTTCATTTGTTTGTTTGATTTTTTTTTTTAAGTTAGGATAAAAGATGCAGTGAATTTTATTCCTTGTTCTCCACTCATTAGGTTGTATTCACATGTATTAGAAATAAGGGAGTAGCAGGACCTCTTAAGCTGTAGGACAGACTCAAAAGGAAAGATTAACATTTGGGTTACTTAAAATGAGTCAGATGTTCTGCTGGAGCATGTGTTCCATTTATTACTCTCTCAATTGTCAGGAATAGCGTCTGAGAGTTGTTATTATTTTCAAACCTTCAATGACTGTTTTGCGCTTAATGTAATAGCTTTGTAAACACAGTGTGAAAATTATAATCATATTAAAAACATGTAAAGAGCTATCCTCCAGTGGCATTTCAGTGGGCTAGATTTTCTTCCAGAATTCACTTAAACCCCTATAAATATGAGGTGTAGTAAAAGAGAATGGTATACATGCATTTCAACCCTTTAATCTTGAATAATGTTATGTTATACAAACACTTAGAATATTGCATGTACTTTTGTGTTCATCCTGAAGTATTGATGAATGTGTAAAGTTTTGTACACATCAAAGAAAGATGTTTACTGGCCAAAATCAAAAGATGAGACCAAACTGATCTGGGCATCTCAGGCAAAAGTGTGGAAGGACAAGGGATGGTTCATCATGAAGGAGAAGAAATGGTAGTAATGTGAGGAGAATTGTTAAAGTCATTGCACCTCATATACTCCAAAGATGTGACTAAGTGGTTTGAGACAACAGAAACAGTTCAGTATTGGTAGCAGGCCAGGATTTAGCAGCGAGGAAAAGCTGGATGTAAAATGAGCTTCATGATTGTCAGTTTAGGGGTAAATAGTAAAAGAAGTTACAACAGCAAATGGCAGACCAAGAAGGAGCGCCCAGTTCTGCTGATCAGCTGAATAATTGACTGTTGGATCTTCTTTCAACTTCCTCTCAAAGATAACACCTGTGTGATGACACAGCTGACACACTGTACTAGCAACTGATGCTAGCAACTGGCTAGCAGAGAATATTAATCATATAAGGTATATTTACTCACGGAACAGACAAATATATGCAATTTTTTTTACTTTTGAGATGTATACTTTTTCGTGGAAAACTTTCTCATATATCCAGAGTAAATAAGTTTAAATAATTTCACAGTCATCTCATTGCTAAATAAAAAGTTGAATTTCAGTCTGAATTGAAGTGAAATTCTGTCTATAGTTTCCTGTTAGGGTGGAAAATTGAAAAACAAATATTTCTGAATACCAATTTGAGAAGAAATACAAAAGCTATACAATTTTTAAAAATACAAAATGCTTGGCTGGTTCAAAATTTGTTGTGATAAACCCCAAAAAGTTGGAAGATTTTTGTATGTAGCTATGATATATATAATCATATGGACTTGTAGCTGTTGCATCTGTTTTGTCTTTGCTTATGACTCTCTTTTGTTATTAGTTATGTCTTACCTGAGTTAAATTATTAGCATGTAGACTGTCTCTTGCTCAATGCTTGTGCAATACATAATCTAATTTTCCCCATTTCTCCTTCAGATCTTGGTAAGCAAGGAAGAAAATATTAAAAGCAAATCCTGGCTTCTGTCTTCTATACAGAGAAGTTGTGCAGTCTCTGTCACTAGAGATTTTTTACGACCTGTCTAAAGCCTTGAGAAAGCTGATCAGTCCTCAGAGCTGACCTGCTTTGATCAGGGCATTGGAGTAGAGACCTCCTCAGATCCTTTCCAATCCAAAATATCCAGTGATTTCTGTCTTCTTAATTTTGGCAATTGCCCTGTCAATGTGAGGTGTGTCATGGTAGCATAGTAGGTACACAAGTGGGAAGTGTGTTGCTGTACAGTACACACTGTACTGGTTTAAGGATGGTTTATTGTACCACCTTAAAGTTAAGATGTCACTCAGAATGTTAATGAATATTAATAAGGAAATAAAAGTATCTTAATGGGTTATGAAGTAGGCAGAATTCAAACCCACCTTTACTGGTATGAATATGCTTATAAGGGATCTCTAGCTCTGGAACTTGTAGTTTCTCAAGCCTGAGAGAATATCCCCTGGCTGATAAATTTGTTAAATAAGTATGTCATTATTTCTTCCGTATTTAATTTAATCTCACACCATTTGTGGTTCTGTTTGTTTTCTTTCTGTGAAAGGTCAGTGTGAACCAATTACTCTGGAACTTTGTATGAACTTGCCTTACAACTATACTTATTACCCAAACTACCTGGGCCACAGGACACAGAAGGAAGCCTCTATCAGCTGGGAGTCCTCCCTTTTCCCAGCTTTGGTTCAGACCAACTGCTACAAGTACCTGATGTTTTTTGCCTGTACAATTTTAGTACCAAAATGTGACCCCCATACAAATCAGCGGATCCCACCTTGCAGGTACTATACTAAACGGTATTTCATTTAATTCTTGACTTTGTCTGTCGTAGTAGTTTTTCCCAATTCTCTGCTTTCATTGAAAATGTAAAAAATTTTGCTTTGGAATTACATAGGAAAAGGCTACTGCTGACCAGCATGCCCAGGTCCCTCTTTGCAGGGCTGCTCTCCAATTTGTGCCTGGTGCTACTCCATCCTAGGTGCAGAATCAGGCATTTGTTCTTGTTAAATTTCATGCCCTTGATGATTGCCCGATGCAAAAGCCTCTCGTCCCTTGAGGGTCAACACCATCTCTCGGTTTTGTATAATCAGCAAACTTGCTAATGATGCACTAAACTGCTGCATCCAGACCATCGATTAATGTACTGAACAGGACAGGCCCTGCAATAGAACCCAGAGGAGCAGCACAGGTGACCAGTCCCCAGCCAGATGTAGCCCTGTTTGCCGGGAACCTTCAGCCAGTTTTTCACCTACTGTTCTGTGAACCTGCTCACTCCACTGTTGAGCAAGGTGACAAGAAGGATGCTGTGAGCTTTGTATGAAGTACTTTCCATTTATCTGTGTTTGATTAGAATTGCGCCGCTATAAAGGGTGATTAAACATAGAATAATCTAATTTAATTTGGGACATTAGCATTTTGTAATGATTCCTTGCATTAGTACATTACTTGATGCAAAGCCCTATCCAAATGCTCAGCCAAACCTGAGATTTTAATGGATGTTTACCTTTCTAAATTAGGAGTGCCACATCATTCTGAATTCCAAGCTAACTTAGGTTTTCTGCTTGTCAGAGTAACTATTCCACCATTCTCATTGAGTAACCTCACTGTGCTTTTTAGAGTTATGCCTGTATTTGTTCGAAAGAGACCATGTTCTGTGGATCTCATGGCTTTCTTAGCAGCAATTGTTGCAGGTTGGGAGATCTAATAAACCTGACCAGCAGGCAGAGCTCTTTGAGCTACTGGCTGCTACAGCCTTCTCATTCTGTATTTCTGTCTCTTTTGTTGGGCCTGCCTTGACAGTATTGACCAATTAACATCTTCTGTTTGAAAGAAAAGTGCATCAAAAATTGCAGTACACATCCTAAAATGCCTTACCACGTGATATTTTTGGCAGAAAGATAACATTTCTTTGTCTGGTGATGTGCTTCTTAGTGCAAGGTAAGAGTGAACCACAAGGAAGTTTATGAATATACTGTTAAATTCTCACATAGGAACCTAATGGGAAAGAAATTTCTGCATAGAGAATTGCTTCAAAGCTACAGAGGGGTTTTTGTAAGCTCTGTGTCAGGCTTGCTAGTTTTAAAATCAAGGTGTTTTTTTTTTTAAGAAAGCAGTATAATAAATAAAAATTGGACTAACTTATTCTAATGTAGAGGGACGTAAGTTAAATTATACGCTCTTTACCATCATACCTAGCTAACAGATTTTAGGAAGTATCATGATACAGTTGAATAGTCTTCAAATTTAAAGTATTAAACAGATGAAGAGGAACTTACAGAAAGCATAGAGCAATTTAATTTGATAGGAACCTCTGGAAGTCATCTGGTCCAACTTTCTGCTCAAAACAGGGTAACATCAAATTTAGACCAAATTGAATATACCACATAAAACTTTGAATCATAGGATTCAGAGCTCTACTTCTACAATAGCTTTTAGATTTCACTCTTACGTTAGATCATAAATAGTGTTTTTATCAGGAAATGACATCTTTGAAGGTCCCACTAGATCTGTAGTATCTGCTTAACAATAATATTTTAGGAAGAATTTCAGATACACATATAATATAAAAACCTACAGATGTTTTAGAAATTAAAACAAAAAATAACCTCATACCAGTAAATATTAAATAAATTTGATATGTCGATAGAAATGTAAATAAATCTACTTTACAATTTGAAGCTCCAAGAAGATAAAATATTACATTGTCAGCACAGAAATTACATTCTGAGAATCTGCTGCTGACTTTCTAAATAAATGCCCTCTTGTTCAAATATATCAGTGATTAGTTGAGCTTAACAGGCCATAGGTATTGTTTTACCTGTCTTTTCCTGTGAATATGAAACTGAGCTCAGCTAATGCAGTTTTTCAGTGTTACGCTTTTTAAGTCAAAGTGTACTTTCCAACCATGAATTGCATATTAATGTTATAATTCTGGATCTATTATAATATAAACTTATCAGAGATGCATTAGATATTTTTAATAGAGGCACATGGATCTGTTTTTTCATTCCAGGTGCTATAACTAAATTATTTTAATTCTACTCCCTCTGTATAAAACAGCTATTCCTGCTTTGCAAGGCTTTTTTGTTGTCTTTAAGTTGGTTTGGCTGTCATGCTTTGTTTTTTTAGCTGTAACAGTCTTCATGAAGTTTTATTCAAAGTAAAGAACATGGGTAAGAGATTTTTAGAAAGAACTGAACTTACTGTTATTTATAACATTAATTGATCTATCAAGTATGTTTTCAATATCTGAACATTATTCTTCATCTCTGAAAAGGCACTGATAATATTAGTCCAGACCTACTTTGGAGATTCAATAGATTCTAATTCTTCCACCAGAGACAGACAACTGAATGGCTTATAATACCTTGGAAAAGGTCAGCTTTGACCAAAGATCTGAGTGTGCACAGAGTGCAGGACGGAAGTGGCTTAGATGTCTCTGCTATATTACGATATTTTTGTTGTGTTGTTTTTTTTTTTTCATTGGAAAACAAAAATTCTGGCATTCAGAAAACTGAGGTTATAAATTGGTGTCAGTCAACCTTTTTGGTATTGAGGAGGGTCTAAAAGGAAAGAGAGAGTCTGTAACATACGTGGTTGGCTGACATCGAACTGTTCCATCTGGTTGTTCAGCTCAGTGGTGAATTGTTTGGTGTGGAAAAACACTGACTCTTCTTCAGCTAATTCCTCAAAACAAAATTAAATTTGGGAGAATTAATATTGTATTATTTTCCAAAAAGAGCATAAAATAATTAATACTATGGATTTGTTTTGTTGGTTTTGGTCACAGCATTTTCCAAAGCTAATTGCAGGAAAATAAAAAAGTTCCATTAGTCAAAAGTTCAAAGGAGAATGAGTGGGATAAAATGCTTTCCATGAAAGAAGTGTCTCTTCCGTGAAAGGAGTGTCTCTAGAAGAAAGATATGTAAATATGAATCAAATTAAATAAAGACAAGTTAAAAGTGACATGAAAGAAATTGGAAAAAAAAAAAAAAAAGGATGGGATCCTTTGGTTGAATATTTTTCAACCTACGGCTAGGATCCCAGGCAAAAGTAGTGACTAAATGTTCCAAACACTAGGGGATTTTTCTATTTTGCATTTTCTCTTTGTAATTTTCAAGCATTTGACAGTGGGTATTTTGAGAGACATGATGGATGACTTTCAATCTCAATGGCTGAACAAATTTTGCATAGTGAGTCCCATCTTTTATATGGTTAAAGAAAAAATGCTGCAGGAGGACTATTCATTCATTCATGCCTTTTCCTGATATGATGCAAGCTTCTGTTGCTCTGACTGACAACAGCCTCAAGACTGGGTTGGTCTGTGCTTTGCTTTTCCTAAAGTTTTAATTTTATTGAACTCCTTGGGGACTTTTTCACTCTTTTGTTTGCAGGTTTAAATGTTTTGTCCTTCTGAAAACACATGGTTTCTGAGGTAGCATAATCAGAAGAGGTTACATTTCACTAGTACAAAATGTGGTTTTCTTTTTCCCTGAAGGAGAGCAGTTAGTGCTTCTTTAAAAATGTTCTCTGCCGTCTCTTACAGAGGAGAGCATGTTTGTAAGCAGTTATATTTGGTTACTATTAACCTATTTATGACATTACTATTTATAACATAACTGCACAACAGTAACTTAAAATAATGTTTCAACAGTAGCATTCTTTGATATATGTGTTTTTTTCATATTTAAACATCTGTTTAACAGATCTTTTTTCTTGATCTTCATCTTTAACTTTGGCTAGGATTATTAACTTCTGGTATCTGGGAATTTCTAAGGCTTCACTCAGTTACTTGGTGCAATTCTGCTTTCTCTCCTCAGGACATTATGTGTACAGTCTAAGGAACGCTGTGAAGCTGTGCTTGGGATTGTAGGTCTGCAGTGGCCAGAAGATACAGACTGCACTCAGTTTCCAGACGAGAACTCAGACAACCTAACTTGTCTAACACCCGATGAAGATGTAGAAGGTATCTCCTATACATATAACAGCAAATTAAAGATATAAATGGGTTCCCAAAGTCACTGGTGTTTGTTTTTTTCATACCTCCTCTTTAAATTATAATATTTAAGCTGTGGAAATTATTCCAGACTGAGTTTCCCTACTCAGCCATGCTGATCTCTTGGCTTCTTTGCTGGATTTCTTGCTTCTGAGATTTCTAGCAATCCTGGGGATTGCTAGCACTCAATGAAGGAGTTCCTTAAAGATCTGCCAGCCCTGTTCCACGCCTTTTTTCCAAAATGGTACTGTGAGATGAAGCAGAATCAATGAACGGGTTAATTAGGGGACATTTATACCTGGTTTTATTAGTTCAAATATATGCATAATACTCAATCTCTTTTTTTTTCTTTCTTTTTTTTTTCCCTGGGGATTTCTTATACTTATTTCAATGCATAACACAACACCACAATGGTGAGAAGCATAGCTAGGAAATTCATACCCATGGTCTAAACATTGTATGCCGGTGATTTGGCAAAGCGATGAAATTTGACAGAGAGCAGCATGTGAGGGAGAGCTCTGGAAAATACTGCTTCACCACATTCCCACTGCAATTATTTAGAGTCTCGCCTGATACATAATTCCAGACTCACAAGCTTTCTATCCGTGTTATTTACCCTTCTGAAACAGCCCCGGTGATAAATTAAGTGCCCATGTCATGATTAAGCTTTTATCTCATGGAGTCCTGTTTCTCCCTGTTCGTTGTCATTGACAGAATGCTCACCCAGTCACTTCAAGTGCCGTTCTGGGAGGTGTGTCCTGGCTTCCAGAAGATGTGATGGGCAAGCTGACTGTGAGGATGATAGTGACGAGGACAGCTGTGGTAAATAAATTCAATGAGTTGGAATGGAGGGTAGCTGCAGCATTAGAAAATGAGCTTTATCTTTCATTCAGTTACTTGAATTGTAGTATGACAGTTCAGAGAATGAGCCCCTTTTTTTGTATTTTTTGTAAAAATACGTTTAAAAGTGTTGGGGTCTTTTGAAGACAGTATCTATAGATATAGCAAGAATCCTTCTTAATCAACGTGAATACAATTTTTGATAACTGGTCATTTAGATTCTGATAACCATACTCTGGGATGTTTGAGTATTCATTAAATAATCAAGCTAAAAAAATTCTGCAGATTTAGTTCTTTTCATATTGCTGAAGGTTTTACTGAGCTAAAACCTAACTCCCTGGCAGATTAAATCAGGAATCTGTAAATGTAGTTTTAAATTTATACATGATGACGTTCTCATTATGTTGTATAGACAAAAGATGTCATTCCGATGTGTTGTGTTGCTGAAGTGGATTCTGCATATTTTTTCAGATTGGTCAACCTCAAGTTACAAATACAAGCATAAACCCTTGAAGTTTATGCTCCAATATGTTTCTGAGTTTACTTTTAGTATAGATACTTTTGACTTTTAACTTAAGCGGATGTATTGAGCTTGAGAATAATCAAGAAATCTCTAGGTCTTTATGTGTCCTTGTACATGCTGGCAGGAGAGTTTTCAGAAGGAGAAGGGAATTCTAAATATTTCTTAATTGACAAAGGTGTAGCCTTCAGGGAGGTGTGCATGCAGGCCTGGCATCCCTGGCGGCAGTGAGAATAATCATACATCACTACAGATTTAGAGAAGAGGTGTGCGTATGAGCAAAGGATTGGAAAACATTCCAGCAGAGCAGGGTTAAGGTGCACAACCTGTTTGGTTTTTTTTAACTAGGAATGGGTTAAGAGGGAGGCAGAGTTTATGTGAACAACAAAACTGTAGCAATAAGAGAATTTCTACTCAGAGACAATAAAATAAAATCCAACGCCAGAAAGCTAAAGCTGGGCTAAAATTCAAGCTTGGAAGCCCTATAAAATGCTTCGTTTTAAAAAGCAGATTGTTTTACTGTTTGCAGTAAACAAGGGGTTATTTATCCCCAATATGTGATGTATTCTCAGTCTCCGGGAGTTTCCAGATCATGTTTGTATTCTTTCTCCTCTTTCTTTCTTTCCCTTCCCCCAACCCTGTAAAAAAGAAAGAAAGAAAAAAAAAGGATATGCTCTCTGAAATATGATTTAATACTAGGTCATTCTCTTGTTTGGATTATAAAGGAAAGTCAGAGCTGATGATCACAGTGACGCTTTCAGAGTTTGACGTCTCTTTACTTTTGAATCAATTGTCTCAATTGTCCTCTCTGCCAAATATTATTTGTTGCCACCAATTTTGAACACCTTAGAAAACTAATTGTTATGTGTCTTTTAGGATAATTTTATTCTCCTAGACATTAACATATGAAATATTGTTCTAATATGTAACATTCATTTCTCGAGTGGATCTCTCTTTCTCTAAAGTCTAGACAGAATGTCACAAGCAATCAGCAGAATTCTTATCAGTTTCTATAAATATGGAAGACTGTATCAGCTAGGAAATTACCGCTGTCAGAGTGACATTACATTGACCAGGGCTAATATTGTTACTGAAGAACAAAAAGTCCTTGTAGAGCTCCAGCAGTAGCTGTCTCCACCTTACTCATATTCCATGTGTGCAGGACAAAATCAAAACTTGATGATCTTTCCATGTGTAAATGGATAGCTCGAATTTTATTAGCTTTATCCTTTTAAATTGGTTTCATAGAATTAAAAAACACTGAACATTTAATTTGAAACCCTTGTATTTGACATGCTTTAAATGATAGACATGGAACAGCTTTACAGTGCAGGGAGAAGGAGGCTGGAAAAGACAGCTTTCTTATGCTTAAACTACTCTGGCCAAAAAATGGAAGTTAGAACCACCCAAAGGAACTAAGGTATACTCTCCTCATGCAGAGTAGAGCTGTATTCAGCACCCATTGCCTCCTTCTGTTTGCAATCCCTGTCATACTTTCACATGGTTGTTGCGAGAGGAAATCTCAGGCATGCAATTGCAGTGAAATCCTAAGACTTTAGTGCCATTCAGACTGGTATTTGGGGAGAAAATTTGACTGAGATTACTCCAAGTCAGACTTCTGAATGCAGTAAGTGTAGGGAAGGTAATTTCCAAAAAATATTATTATGAACAATATCACAAGAGTTTGTGGTATTAAATAGAGTTGGTTGTAATTGAATGTATTAAATTGCTGGCTGCTGAGCAACGCCTCTGGCAGGGAACAGAAGAGGGTCCTACACCCACTAAAGAAATTGAGGACGTAACATTCAAAACCTATACTGTCTTTCACTACTTTCTGCAGTCTGAGTTCTGACCTGTAGTATTTCAGGTGCGAGAAAAATGTGGTGGTCTTGACGTTAATGATTTAATGATAATTGCATGGGAAATGTGTATACGAATAACAATTGGTAACTTCCTTCATATTATGAAGAAGAACAAAGAGAAGATCATGTATGAAACGATACCTCTTGTCAAAATGTATTTTTGAGATGGGGGTAATGTACATATAGACAAGTTTTCCTACCTCTGTTTTCACTTCCCTTTCATTGAATTAAAAATGCATGTCACGGAAATAATTAGAGATGAAATATAAATACTCCAAATGGTAGATGGTCCCTACCAACAGAACAGTGTATTTGAGCACTGAATTCAGTAAATAGTGAGTTTTCCATAGGGAATTGTCTCTATATTTGTCTGTGTGATTAGTTTTGGAGAGTACTGGTACACTTCACAGTGTAACATTGTAATGTGTGATGAATAGGAAAGGCAAACATGTATTTAATAAATTGTAAACACTCTGCTAAAAAATTGCAAGGTTCATAAATTATGGGGGGTTAAGCTTTTTTAATTTTATATTCATATCAAGATCCTAACATGACATTCCTTGTTCTGTCTAAGAGTAGAGATTTTGTTTGGTTTCAATTAATTTTTCATTAATAGTTATCACAGATATTGTCAAGAAGGAGATCTGGAAAGTGGTCATACTCAAGAATGTTCTTTGATCATGAGGAATTAGTTTCAAAGGTTAAGGCTATTTATTTCTCTGTGCTTTAACATTTATTTACATGTTTTTTCAAATCTAAACAAATTCAAGCACCCCACACATCCAGGTACAGGTAAAACTCGAATAGACTTCTCCAGTAATCCACTAGGGATTCCCTGGTTCGTATTTGTAAAATATGTATTTCTGAATTAAAACTATTTGGAAACGATATCTTCGCTTAGTAACTTACTGCTGGAATGCTTTCATAGTTCCAGGTCCAGGCAAGGAGAGGTGCTGCTTTAAATGCTGTTTGTAAATTTATACCTGAACTGTTTGCATGTATGAACATCAGAGCTATCAATTGAATTTGCACTTAGATTAAAAAGTATCATCCAAACAAGGGAATGAAATAATCTGGTTTAGTCAGGACAACACATCATTTTTATGGCTTCCTAAAAAACCAGAGTGTCAGACATGCAGGACATTAGTATGTCAAAGTTTAACATGTTTAAACTGGTATCACAATAAACTACTTTATTAATTGATGAAAATAAAAAGTGAAATAAAACAAGAGAAAACTCTTTTCTAAAATGTAGCTTGGGCTATTCTTAATTTCCTCTAGCTGACCAGCAGGAATGTTACTGTCAAAGCACTTTGACATAGTTTTGGATTTCTTCTCTTTCTACCTTCAATTGTCATTCTGCGTTAGATTCTGTATTAGCACTGCCAGAAAAAGAAGTATGTATTCCTACACTGTTTCATGAAGATTCCGTGCTTTTATAGGATTTGCTTTTGAAAGACCAAGGAATTTCTACAAATTTCTGGATTAGAAAAGTTCTTATATTACTAGTAAATATATTTCAAGAATAGTGGTGTATGGGTTTTGAGTTAATTGAGCTAATGCCTAACCCATTAGTTATAGATATGTGTAGCATCCTGCAATTATTATTTAAAAAGCACTGAAGTATTATGAAGTGTTTATAATATTCAGATCCATTTATCAAGTGTGCAGTGTGCCAATCTTATTTCCATTTCTTCATTAGTAACTATCCTTGGTACCTTCTAAAATTAATATTATATTGCAAGTGAAAATATTTTGTGTGTTTCAGGACTCTAAAGGAAGAAAACAGGCGATGTGATAATTGCGTGCAAGTATTTCAGAACTGTGCTTCTCTGCCTCCAGGTTGTAGAGAGAGAGGTCTTTGGGAGTGTCCTTTGAAGAAGCTGTGCATCAAACACACTATGATCTGTGATGGTTTCCCAGACTGCCCTGACATGACGGATGAAAAGAATTGCTGTAAGGGCTCATGCAGTTTGTTACTCCTTTAAAAGGCTGATTGCATTTTTGGGATGTTGGGGTGCAGAATAGATGAAAGTAAAAATGCTTTATGCTTTCTATAGCCAGAAAGACTTAGTCATTCCCTCAGTTTCCTTTTCAGTTTTTCTATGGCACCAGTTTATCTTTTTCTTCATCTTGTGTCGTTTATTGTTCACATCCTTGGATCCTTGCTGTCTGTTTGGTCACTCATCCTCTCTCTTTTTTTCCCCCTCTTTCTCCCTCCTTGTTCTTGTGTCTTTGTACTTCTTTTCTTTATTCCTTGTAGATTTTTGACTTCTTTTCCCATTTCCTCAACTTCATTCCATACAAGCATAGCTCATAGCTGCTCACTGCTCATTTTTTCCTTGATTTCTACTTGTTTTTCCTTCTGATCTGTTTTTTGGTAAATGTCATATGTCTCTCTTCTTTATTTGGTTCCTTTTCTGATTGACATTTCTTAGATTCTGTCTCCCTACTTGGCTCCACAGATTTCTTCTACAATCCAAACTGTGATCACAATCAAGATACAAAGCTTATTGTGGTACACTGCTGGCATGGGCACACTGTCCATGTGCACAGTGTGAGTCTGCTCAGAGTGCTTGCAGCGTGCAGCAGTCCCCCTGGTCCCCTGCGGGGGCTGCCCTCAGTCCTGTTTCCACTATTTCCATCTGAGAATGGGATGGGATGTGGTGGAACATCTGCAAACAGCAGCTGCTTTGCAGGCTCCCACCCTGCATACAAAGCTGAGAGTGAGTGCCCTGAGATGTTAGCTCCGCTTTCATTAATATATTAGTGAATTCTCTTCTCTTGAGAAAACCTGGTGTGTGGGCAAGTTCCCAAGACAAGGCAGTAGAAAAGACATACTGGGAGACAGTCTGCACAAGAAAGGAGGGATCATTGGTTGGTAAAGTTGGTTGAAAACTGAAATTTTTCATTCTCTGAGTAAACCTGGTATTTTTTAATTTTGCTGGGATGTTTTGGATATAATTTCATGATTTAAAAGAAGTTGCCCCTGAGTCTCTGTAATTCTGTTGGTAGGAACAGGATGGTAGGGCACATTTTATGTGCTAAGTGAAGCCTATGAATGTATTTGCCAAAATGAACAGCAGCCTGCATGTATCAGTAGATCAAACTCTGTTTCTTTTCGGGAAGCTGAAGCTCACAAAACATTTCTTCATCTGCTTTTCATTGTAAAGACTATACCATTTAACTTCTGGGCTCTGTGCTATAATCTAAAAAGTGGAGGTGGTATTGAAGTGATTTACTCATGATCACACATTAAGATCCTGACAGAGAAAAGATTACCAAAGGGCCGAGGTTAAACTAGTTTGTAATTACCAGAGTATATTTCCTCTCTGCTTTTGAGCTGGGGCTTGAATATTCTAAAATGGCAGCAAAGTTCTCCCAGCTGAGGGCTTCCAGTTTTTGAATTATGCTTTCTCTGGAAGGTGGAGTTAAAGTGCTTTTTCTGTTTTTGCATGCTTTATTCCAGAACCAGAAAGATCAGGGGTAGGCAGCACTGCCTGCTCTATCTGTGTGGTTTTCATTATTGAGTACACTTTTTGTACTAGTGTTGCAAATAAATGCTTGGATTGTATGGAATATAAATGCTGTGCATCAGCCAAACATAGGCACAACTGAATGCAGCTCCCTTCCATGCATTCACTCCCTCTCTGCCCTCCCTCAGGTCTCAGAACTCCCTAATGATGGGGTTCAGAGAAGCTGGAAGTGTGTTAGTGAGGAAAGTGCTGTACTGCTGCACACCTGCCTTTTGGAAGGGGGTTGTTGGGGGAAAGCTAGAAGTCATTTGCAAATGGGAGCTCTTGTGGTTCCCATACTGAACAGATTATGGAAATCCATAAGTAAGGATGCCAGCTTGCAACCAACTCTGAACTGGAACATGTCTATCAGTACAGCAGTTCTCCACCTCTAAAGCGAAGATAAAAATAATTGTATAATTTTCAAAAGCAAAGGCGAATTCAAAAATTAATATATAATTGCTGTGGATGAGAGGAAATAGATACTCATTGTAGTAAAATATTTTTTTCAAAAACCATGAATAATTAAATAAATTTGAATCAGTCAGCTAAAAAGCAGGGAACAGTATTTTCACTTGTAGCTTCTGAGGGGCTTAGATGTTTTATATGACAAGACCACAAATGATACTAAGTAATCACAGGTCTTGCATTTCCAGGCACTCTTCCTTCCTTCTGAGTTGCAATGCCCTCTGCCACTGCTTGGCAGCAGCCACCTTCTGCATTAGTGGTATCCATGCTGAATTTTGTTGCAAATCTGTCTCGCTTACTTGTTCCATAAATCTGAGCTGTACCTACCTTCACCCTCCCTCTCAATTTTTCATCTCAGCGTGATTTTCACTTTGATCGTGTCTTTCTCAGGAGGAAGCATGTTTTTTGTCTTTGCAGCATTTTGTGAAGAGAGTGAACTTGAATGTGCCAACCATGAATGTGTGCCGCGTGAACTCTGGTGTGATGGGCAGGCAGACTGCAGCGACAGCTCAGATGAATGGGACTGTGGTAAGTTTCTGCTGTGAGGTGCCTCAGAGTGGTGTTTGAGTGATGGTAGTAATCACTGGTGATTTAATTTAGAGTACAGTGGTGGAGGGGTGCTCCCTCTATTAGCAAAGAGGAGATTGCGGTGAGGTTGGGCAAGCATGCAAGGAAGTGGGCAAAAGAGAAGGCAAAATCTCAGTGTGAAGTGTCACAGTGCAAAGATATAAGAAAAGTGATATGGCAAGAAAATATGTAGATGGTGTGTGAAATCTGGAAAATCCTTTTTGCATGTGATAAAAGCAGCTCCTGAACTTTTATATACAGATTAAGAGAGAATAAATGGTGATGATCTAGATTATCTAACTAGATTAAGGCTATAAAAACTAAGGCTATCAGCAACCCATGTGAATCTGTGCTGGTGAATTAGAAGTATTTGGGTTTATTCTTACCCTCAAGATGCCTTTGCTGTCCAGTGTCTCATGCTGTTCAATCTTAGCAAGGGTCTGATAGCCACACTTGCCTTGGTTTTAAATTGCATAGCTATTCAGCCTGTAAAACTAGGAAAAGTGCCAGCAACTTGGAAAAATCTTTAATGTAGCTGTATGTTTTCAGTTTACCATTAATAAAACTATTTGCAATAATATTGACGTTTTCCTCCTTTTTTCTTTCCAGTTACACTGTCTAAAAACACGAATTCCTTGATGTTCCTGACCATCCACAGGTCAGCTGCTGATAACCATGTTTGTGCTGATGAGTGGCAAGAAGACTTAAGCCAACTGGCCTGCAATCAGATGGGTTTAGGGTAAGGTCAGTAGTTTGTAGCTTTGATGAATTTCTTAGGACAGTTGGAGTGCTGGAGTTAGAAATGAATGATCATTGATCACTGCAATGTTAGACCTAGTGTGAAAATGGTTCACACAGAAAAGAGGTAATGAAATTTTGTGAACTATGGCACGAGCAGATTTTCACTAAAATCTAGGCACTTCCACCACTTTATAGATGTTGCAAGATTGTTATTAAAAGAGTGTTTTGAAAATATAATGGTGTTTTGCCAAGTCTCAATACTTGAACTTACAGTTATTGCTGAGGCTCAGAGTTGTTTGGCAATGTAACACTCTGTTTCTTCCTAAAGAATTAAAGCAGACTTAGGAAATACAGGAAAAATCATCTTAATCTATCTGCATTCTGCAATAAATACTGTAAGTTAGACAAGTGGATGTATTTAACTTGGGCATTTCTGAAAAACAAATTGTTAAAGAGAGGATTACTCTGTGGAACTCAGAAAAAGAAATAGCCTCTATGTGTCTTTCTTATTGTGCACACACTAAATTGTGGAATAATTGATGCAAAATATAACTGTTGGATAAAAACCAAGTTCATTTGCTCTGACATTCACAGCTGTCTCCTACTAGGAAGAGGCAAATCTCATGGTATATAAGGATATCATTTGTCAGTGTCTGATCCCCAAACTGAATTAAGAAGTGTCTTTCCTGTTGCCTTTCACCACTAGACATACTGACATGCATGGTGTTTGTACCTTTCTCAAAGTACAGAGGAATAATGACCCTGGGTTAGGGAGTCTGCACTTAATATACTCTGTATAGTCTTGCACTGCAGGGATACCTGACATCAGTTCTAACAGATGCCCTGAATTCAAGATCACCTGTAAATGGACTGCCTGCCATTCTAACACACAGCAATTTTATACTCCTCTATCTAGTTTAGTGTATCTAAGTAATATTTGCATTATCTTTAGCTTTATATAGCATCCTAATAAAGCTTTATAGAATCATAGAATATACTGAGTCAGAAGGGACCCATTGGTATTGAGTCAAACTCCTGGCCCTACATGGGACACCCCAACAATCACACCATGTGCCCAAGAACGTTGTCCAAATGCTTCTTAACTCTGTCAGGCTTGGTGCTGTGACCACTTCCCCGAGGAGCCTGTTCCAGTGCCCAACCATCTCTGGGTGAAAACCTTCCCCTGTTAGCTAACGTAAACCTCTCCTGACACTTCATACCATTCCCTTCAGTTCTGTCGGTGGTCATGAGATTGAATTGATCAGTGTCTGCCCCTCTGCTTACCCTCCTGAGGAAGTTGTAGACTGCAGTGAGGTCTCCGCTCAGTCTCTTCTAGGCTGAACAAACCGAGTGACCTCAGACACTCCTCATACAGCTTCCTTTCCAGTCCCTTCACCATCCTCAGGGCCATCTTTTGGATGCTTTCTAAGAGTTTAGTGTCTTTCTTACATTGTGGCACCCAAAACTGCACACAGTATTCAAGGTGAGGCTGCCCCAGTGCAGAGCAGAGCGGGACAATCCCCTCCCTTGCCCGGCTGGTGATGCTGTGCCTGATGCACCCCAGGACACGCTTGGCCCTCCTGGTTGCCAGGGCACTGCTGACTCTCATTCACCTTGCCATTGGTCCTAACATAAAATTTGCTTCTCTTTCCTATGATGCTTGCTGCTAGGAAAATGTAAAGGTATTAAACTATCACAAGACCTCCGATTCCCTCCTTTTTTCAGAGGTGTGCCTAGGCTGAAATTAGCATGAGTAGAAACCTGTACCTTCCTGCTTCTTCACTGATGCTTGGTAAAAGATTTTATCAATCCTACACTTCTAAGAAATGTAAGAGACAAAAATGATTCTTAAATCTCACAAGTCCATTTTCTAACAGAGTGACATATTCTACAGATCAGTTTTTCTACAAGATCTTTTTAGTAGTGACAGGTAATTGTGTGAAGGGCAGTGGGAAGTTCCACTTCAAATCTGAAGTCTGCACCTTCAATTTGACTCCAATACTAATTCCTAATTTTCTTGCAGTACTTCAGAAAACCAGACTAGTGTTTGTCTTTCCTTTCTTAATGCCTGATTTTGTGAATCACCTGAAGCCTGATTTTCTTAGCTATTCTCCAAGTTTTTGTGAAGTGGCACTGCCAAAAATACAGTAAACTAGCTTTGAAGAGTGGTATGAAAAACAAAGATTATAATGCATTACCAATACTGATTTCCAAAGGGAGTAATATAGTTATTTAATTCTTTCGTTACCATTGCATAGGGATTCAGTGAAAATGTCACAGAGGGTAATGTTTTCTATATGGTGAAATGGAAGACTGAGTTTCGTGCCACTGTGAAATCTGATCTGAAGCCATGAACTTTATCCATTGGCATTTATGCCCTGCATACATTATTTATTTGACTTACAACAAGAATGGCTGAATGTGAGGTTCATAACATTGGTGTTTTTAATAAGCTCTTTCTAGTCACCCTTGAGGGTACTGGTAAATTAGACTGTATATTGCACAGAACTCAAATAATGATAAAACTCCTCCTTTTTAACTTTTTTGAAATTAGTAAATAAATACAAAATATTTTACACAGTGCTTTTCTGCAAGTATTCCCAATGGGAACAACTTCATTTTAAAGTTAAGTTGTGAATAATTAAAGTTGTGAATATACAAATTCTGTCCACATTAGAGCACACTGCAGAACCACTCAGTTCTGTGGCTGTGAAGATTTCTTTAATAATGACTTACAGCGACACTTGATTTTGATTTAATAGTTCTCTTGTTTATTCTTAGAGAAAAATAATGCATATGAGATATCAAAGTGAAGACTTATTAATGCCTTAGACCAGGAATTACAGTGAATGGTAGCATATGGCATTTTTATTTTCTGTAAAGCTCTGCAAACTATTTTTCATAACTGTCTGGTGCTTTGCCAAATAAAAACTCCCAACTGCTATATAATGTGGTAATGTTTAAAATTTGAAGGCGATGTCTTTCTAACACCTTTTGGATATTTTAGTTATTTAAAAATAACAGATATTTTAATACTTTAGGCCAAATAAATCTGAAAAAACAATTGAAGGTAATTAAATGATAGTGGTTAAAGTTAGGTTAATTTAACTGATAGTGGTAACACATTTTACAGAATATCAGTCTGTCTGTTTGGAATGTATAAGCCTTGAGTCTGAAGCAACATTAAAGTTAATTCTGTTCTGCCCATTTCACAAAATGCAAGAAATTTTCCTGGCTGTTTGCCAATTCTAATTCCACAGACGATGTGGTTTTCCAGTTTTTCACAGCACAACTCATGGAATGTGTTGTGTGATGCATGATGCAGCATCACATAAAACTGCAAGTTCCAAGCATTGTCTGAAAGGCTTTGGACTAATGATGGCTGTTGCTCAAGTTATGCAACATGTATTCTTAGCAGTTCTTATGTTTCCCTCTAGTACAAAAAAATGTTAAATATGAAGTAAGCCTTTGTTTGTAATGCTAAGAGCTTAATGGGAATGCTCAAGTCTTAGGTTTCACAGTTTACAACCAGATGGGACATTCATGTCACCTCATCTGACTGCCTCTTCATGTCGGGACACATAAATTTATTCAGAGACTTCTGACTGAGTCCCAGATTTCAATACAGTGAATTTTAAATGCAGACTCTGGCAATTAGTTTTTCTGTTAACACAGGTAGAGAACAGAACAGCAGCCAGTCTCACACCTGTCCTGGTGTGTGCTGCTGAAGATGGGCGTACTGACGTGACTTAAGACTTTGAGAGGGGCAAGGACTGCAAGAAGCACAGCATCCTTTATCAGACAAGTTTTCAGGCAAATAGGTCCTCCTTCAGTTTTGCTCTTTCTGCTATGTAATTCAAGAAAGTCTTATTTGACCTCCACACCCTCTCCTCAACTCTTACCAAGCATCCTAATGAAAGACATCCTCTGCATATAAACCCTGTATCATTAAACAGACAGGCGTCCTTTCAAAGGTAATCTTAGCTCATGAAATGATGTCAGTGTTAGCTTTATATCTAAAGTAAGCTCAAAAATTTAAAAATGCATATGAGACTATGGCTCTCAAGTTCTGTTAGAAATGAGAGAAGAAGAAATTAGTAATAAAAAAATAAATATATTACATGTCTTGAAAAAACAAGCATAAATTCCACTATGGGAAGATTTCTTAGTGAATATTAATTCTGTAAAGGATGATGTTGAACAAAGAAGCAAGTGAATTTTTTTCAAATTCAGTGAATAGTTTTATTACAGGGGAAAAAAGGTTGAAATCAAACAACTAAAATTTTGTTTCAAAACAACGTTTTTCTCTGAAATACATACTTCATATTTTTAAAATGAAAAGCTAATTGACTTTAACTGAAGAACTTTACATTTAATTTGAATTAATACTTCCAGCTAAGAAAATCTGGATTTTATTTGAAGCTTTAACTTTTGATGCTCCCAAATGGTCTTTTTTTTAAGTTTAGCTACAAAATGATGCTTTATGAAACCTATAATTTACAGACTCAGAGAACAGAGAGTTGTGGTTTAGTGCCAGCCAGCAGCTCAGCCCTGCACAGCCACTCCCTCCCTCCTCTCGGTGGGAGGGGGCAGACAATGCAGAACAGTAAAAGCAAGAAGGCTCATGGGTTGAGATAAAGACACTGTTTACAAGTTCATGAAGTACCACTGTACACAGTTATGAAACGGTGAACGTCATTGTTCAGAGATCATAAGGCAGAATGTCATTGTAAGGAAAGGGTTTGCATACGTTTGGTAGGAAAAAAAATGGAAAATACGGAAATGAAAAGAGAAGATCTTTATGTGGATGCTAAAAGCAGGCACTGAGAAAGAAAACTCTTTTTGCAGCAAACTTGTTAGTGTATGCCTGCACATTCTGGTTAGGAGATCATGGAATGATATTTGCTTAATATGCCCAGAGAAAGTTCTGAAAAATAAGTCATGTAACAGGCAGGATCCAGGGCCATGACCTCAAAATTTGGTTTATCCTGCCAGCTGTGTTGAAAATATTTCCATATGATTACACGGACAACTTTACCATAAAACAAAATTCTTTGATCTCTGTTAGTTTCTGCAATCAAGTGGGTAAAGAGTGCTGGTGTTTTGTAAAGATTTTTTAAAAAAGGAATACAGTCAGTATTGAGAATTGGACTTATAGACAAATTAATATCCTGGCTGGCATTACTAGGTACTATCATGAGAGATTGGGTCCAGAGACTAATTTAAGGATACATCAGTTTTTCTGAACTTCTCTCATTCTCTTTTCCATGAATTAGGATTTAGAATTTGGCCTTTGACCAGTGTTTGGGAGAGCACTTCTTGAAAGTGCTTGTCATTGATAGGGATTCATGGCTAATCAGGAATGGTTCTGTGCTGGAAAGCTGCATGACAAGTAAAGTAATTTAGAAATGTTCTATTTTTTTTCCATTTGGCAATCCAGATTTATTAAAATAGCAATTTCTTGAGTCTGTTAGGCAATAACTACTAGAGTGAGGAATTGGATATATGAAAATATCTCCTGGTGAACCATTCTAACCCTCATGTACTTGTTAGGTTGCTGCAGAAGAACGGGTTTGACATCGCCTCCAGTGATTTGTTCTGTTTCACAAAGCAGGTAGCCTGGACTTAGAGATACTCTCAAGTCTTATTAACAAGACCTAGACTGCTCTTTACTGTTAAATTTTAATGGATTTCCAGTGACGGGAATGAAAGAAAATATTTTTTCTGTTACCCCTTTTACATATGAAGATCTATTTCTTTTTGCAGTTTGAGAGGCCAAGAAACTGTTGAAACAGTATCAATGTGTGCATTACAGTAAATGCCACCAGAAGGTTCTTGCTATTCACGATTCCAGTTCTGCTTCTTGTCAGGAAATACAACGTGACAGTCACATGTTGGCTGACCTGGCTTCTCGGGGTGATTTCATTCTCCTTACTGTGGATCTGCCACCCATGGCTTTGCCATATCATTCAGATGTATATCTTTTGAGTAAACAGAGATGTTAGGGCCTCTGCACCTTCATAACTGTAACATTGAAACCTACCAGAAGTTCTATCAATGTCTTTCATTTGTTTCAGAGGACCATCCAAAACAGAAATTGTAATAGAGAATGAGCAAATGCAGGACCAAAAATGGCTGAATCTGCAGTCAGACTGGAAGAATAAAAATGCATCCACTTTACATGCACTTCTAGTGAATGGGTAAGTAACAGGTAAAAAAGACCTATTTCACTGCTGTGGGTAGTCACTTACCAATGCAGCATGACAAACTCTTCGGTAAGCTCTTTTTTCCCCAAGGTATCTGTGTTTAAATCCCAGCACGTACTCATGTAAGTTGTTAAGATACAGTCTACAGTGATTTTAGCAAGACAGTGCAGCAAGTACTATATAGCAAAATCTGCAGCAACATCTTACCATCCTCTGCAGCCCATGTAGTATGGATTCATTAATTTGGAGCAACCACATCTTCTTCAGTAGAGACTATATCCACTTACCTTAGGTTTCCTTAGCTCTGGCTTCACACGATGGTATATTCCTTTTAATTAACCCATCTAAACAGGTAATTTAGTTACTAATGAGAAGCCAGGGCCTCATGGTTGAGACATTCAAAGTGGGACTTTGAAGAGCCAGTGAACTAGAAATCCAGGGCAAAACTGGGAGAGCCACCTAATCTCCATAGGCAACAGCATTCTTCAAAAAGCAGATTCATGGTTTCCCTATTCTCTTTCAAATGCCCAGGAGCTTTCAGAACATCCTTCTTCCATAGAAAATCCTTCTGTTTCATAAGAAAATATTGTCTTGGATAACTGCAGAGATAGAACATGTGTGAAGACACAAATCTGAGGAAGAAATCTACCTTCCGTTTGCTTGGCTCCATTATTTTCTGTACTCAAAGTTTTCCGTAGTGGCAGAATACCTAAAAGATTGTGCCTGCAAGGACCTAATTTTGCTTTCTTACATCTCAATTTTGTACCTTTTTGTTTTACATTAGTATTTTTCCCATTCCTTTAAGTTAATTTATATTTCTTCATCTAGAAGGGCCTGATACTTGAAAGTTGTCTTTTTAACTCTTTGATTTTCCTCTCTCACTGTCTTTTTCCTCTAGCCTAACAGTATCTAAATGCTTTTCTCCAGAGTAATACAAGAATAAACACCTTGGGTTGTGACCAGATGCAAAGGCAGATCCACAGTCATATTCTGTTCAGTCACTAAAGTGCAAAGCAGAAATTTCAAGGTACATTTTGACATTTTTGAAAGAGGTCTGCTAGGAAACGTATGAAGTAATGGATCTGGAGCCTCTGAGTTACGAATTCCAGTAACAAAAGATTTAATTTTGCCCAACATGCAAGTTAAAGGAGGGAAAACATCAGTAATGAGGATTATTGTTAAATCTATTGCATAAATGAAAGTAACATGTAGGAAACAGATGTTCCAGTCCCCCTGAATTCAGAAAATGGATAACAAGAAGTGAGAAGCTGAGGGGGCAGGATGCATGAAGGGTGAGGCTGTTTTTGTTTTGGCTGCATCAGGCATCCAGTCCAGATGACTGGGAAGTGCTCCTGAGCCCTGCAGTCTAGGTGTATTCATCCGGATCAGCTGCAGCATGTAAAATGTTTGTACTGTGGAGTATGTTGTATGTTTGAAGGAGTTGCCAGGCTTCTGAACTAACAAATACACCACTACTTCATAAAGTTTTGATAGGAGGGAATGGCACAGTGCAGGCAATGCACGCATAAAAGCTTAAAGTTTTCTCTTTAGGGTTGGCTGTATGGTAAGTCAAAGAAAACAAGCGTAAAACATGGGCATGGCTGGTCTCAGTTATATTGTGTGTATCTTCTTTGCCTCTCAAAATTGTGCACAAAATTTTATTTCCTGAAATTGGTTGTCTATTTCTACTATCTCTAGAAAAATAATTTTATGATCTGTGTTTTCAGGAAGAGAAATAGACTGATTTGCACAGTATATGAATGAAGTATATCCCGTGTAAGGGACAAAGGACTGGTTAAATTCCAGATTCAAGGTCATCTGGTGGGCTGGCTGACCCTGTTGTTTTGCCCACATTAGTATCTATAACTTAACATGAAATGCAGCCTCTTTTTAGGTGGTTGCAGTTTTAAAGATACTACCTACCTGCTGGGATTAAAGTCTGCAAAGAATTACCTGGCTAAGAAATGACCTGTGTATCCACTCCAGTGTAGCTCCGCACCTGCCTCAGAAAAGCATGTACACAGTAGGAATGAAAAAGTTGTGGAAATAAAAAGGCAGTCAGCTGGTTGTGCAACAGCGCTTGCTGATTTAACTGTGATTTCTCCTCCCTTGACAAAAAAGTCAATTCTTCCCTCTCTTATCTGAAGATTTTCAACAGAAATTAAAAGTTTTTGTGGTTTTAATACCTACTTATGCAGACTTCCTGGATTCTTTCAGAATACCCAAACTCTTAAGGCCATGAAAAATCTTTGTTATCAAAGGCATTTCAAAGAAATTCCTGTCGTTTGACTGTAAGGAAGAGGAGACTGGCAATCTGTGCTTTCAGGTGCCACAAATAAGAACTTGACGGACTGTGCATCCCAGCTGACCTCAGAGCTGGATCCATGCCCAAGGAGCGAGGTCGTCTGCAAAATATGTAGCACCTACTGATCGAACGTATTGTAAAGCTGAACTAATATTTTGAATTATCTTCTGGCAGATGCTGGAAACCATGGATGATCTGGCATAAGAAGCTCCTTGAGTTTCTTTTTACAGTTTGGTGGAATTTTTAACAGCTGGATTACAGCAATGAATACAATACCTGTGCCGATTTTCAAATTACCAAAATAAATCAATTAATGAGATTTCCACCATGTTTTGTTTCAATATTTAGACAGACGTGTCAAAGCAGAAGCAAAGTGGCTCTCTTTTGCACTAAAGAAGGTAAGAGAGAAGTGCTTATAAAATAGATATTTTTCAAAATGTGTTAAATCACTTTAACAAATGCAGATGTTTGGTGTGGATTCATTCTGAAATTTTTACTAGACCTCTGCAACATCCAATTTTGCACTAGGTTTATTTTTCCCTACTCTACTCAGTTTCCTCAGCTTTTCTTATATTTTGACTAGGATGCTGTGTGTTAAGGTAGCCCATTCCTGATACCACAACAGGAATTTTGTCAGCAGTTAGGTTCTAAAAAGTAATTTGATAAAATTTCCTGCTGAAAATATCCTTAACCAGCAGAGTGGTTAGCAGACTATCTGCCTGGGAGTTGAAGCTGTGATCTGTTTGTTGAGTTCAAGGGGCCAGAAGAAACTGAAGCAGAAAGTAATGGATCACGTCTGCTGGCACAGCAGGTTGTGCAATTTCAAGTGGTTTGAAAATGCAGAAATTCTTCATCTGTGATGAAACCATGTTCTACAGACAAGGAGAGCTTTGCTGAAGAACACTTGAACTATGAAGTAGCTTGACTCAGGGAAAAGTAATTACAAGACAGGACCTGAGTTTGGGAAACTAATCAAAACATTTGCTACCTGTCAGATAAAGGAAAAAGCTCAAAGAAGCTTGTTGAAGGTATTTTGTTCTGACATATGTTGCTTACTCTATGAATTTAAGTGAACACTGTAGGAATTACAAGTTACAAATAACCATTGCTCCAACTGATTTCTTCAGCACTAAATTCCCAGATACATGCAATGGCAGCATATCCTCCCCTGGGATGCTGGTTGCAGAAACTGGTGGCGTTCTTTTGTTCTCTAAATTAGACTGAGTATAAACAAGATAAATAACAAGTCTGGCATCTTTCAAATCCAGAATATAAAGCGGAAAAAAAAGTGGA
The DNA here is from genome assembly GCA_013397845.1 of Melanocharis versteri. NCBI lineage: Eukaryota > Metazoa > Chordata > Aves > Passeriformes > Melanocharitidae > Melanocharis > Melanocharis versteri. The sequence goes on from VZTG01000272.1 coordinate 312,245, forward strand.
GTGAATTGTAGAGTAGTAACTGGCAGGTGAGAATCTGGTGTAATTTCTAGTGGAAGTGGCTTGTAAAGTGTAATGGACAAAGTACTAGAATGTCTTCAGATCTTTAAATATTCTCCCTTAGTAATTTATGCAGGCAAAGCGAGTTTGCGGCTGTGTATCTGAGTAAACAGCATGATATTAACCTCTCACTTGACTTACGAAAAACCTTATTATTGCTGAGCAGATTTTCCAGAAGCAACTTTTCTGGATAATACAAAGTAGGCCAAACATGTTGCTAGCTGACAGAAGGAAAAAGACATAAACCCAGGAAGCCTCCTGAGCGAAAGGAAGTCAGGATTCCAAACTTAGCTCAGTTAATATTTCGGGCTGATCCAGGCAAAATTAATAACTGGAGAGCAAATCCTTTGATGCAAAGGAAGGCTAAAAATGGCTGAGTGTTTGACACTGCTGTGTGGTTGGCGATTGCCTCATTCACTGCATTGCTGAGTGTAATTTCACGGCTGTTGACACGGCTCTGTGCCCAGCTTTCCCCCAGAAGGTGCTGCTGGCGGTGCCGACTAACGCGCTGCTGTTCCCGCAGACTGCGGCCGCCGGCCCGCCGCCCGCATGAGCAAGAGGATCCTCGGCGGCAGGACCAGCCGGCCGGGCCGCTGGCCCTGGCAGTGCTCCCTGCAGAGCGAGCCCAGCGGGCACATCTGCGGCTGCGTCCTCATTGCCAAGAGATGGGTCCTCACAGTAGCACACTGCTTCGAAGGGTGAGAGGCCTCCAACATTTTACTGCTCATATAAGCGTGCACGCGTGAATTACTGAGTCCTTCCTCCTCTACCAAACACATGGGGCGTAGGTGAAGACCTTTGCAGAACGGCCAGTCACTAAAAAAGAAAGTAAAAAAGTACAAACCAGCATCGACTTAGGTTTTCACGTGTTTTATTATTCATTGCTGGCATCTCTAATGTTGAAAGCTAAATGAAGATGCCCTGACTTTCAGCAGGAAACAGGAACAGGAAGAAGACCAAAGCGCTAATTCTATAGCTGTCATACAACTGCCGTGGGTTTAAAAATCACCCTCTGTACCAGCGTAGAAAAGACCCTGAAAAATGCTGTGGCCACTGGTAAAAACGGAGTATTTATCCACAGTGCAAATGATGTATTGAGGTCGCTGCCTTTTCTTTCTGTACAGTCCACTCTTTTATTAGGATTGCAATCATTAATAAGTCAGTATTAACAATTACTTAATGCCTTCTGGTTTCAGAGGCCATGGTGGAGGGACAGTCTGGAGTGCAGAGGATGTTTACGTGTCTTAGCAATTGTTTTGATCATTGTCAGCTTTTTGGTGCTAACCAAATTTATTATAAAATAAAATTTATTTTTGATGAACCACAGATTTCAGAGGGAGGTTTATTACCTCATTTCTTTTGTCTTGTACCAAAGTTTTTTAATTGGGTTTCTATAGAGAATTTAAAGAAGTGTTTTCTGCTGTAGTTAGCATACTTATCTGGTATATGGTTGCTTAATCCTGCTTTAAACTGGTGCTTGCTCATTGGAAATTATTTTAGACTCCACTAAACACCTTTCTTTGTGTTTAAGCTGGCAGAAATTCTATGTTAAGCAAGATTCTCTCAAACTGATATTTCTCTATAATGTTAGTCATTCCCCTTTTCAGTAAAAATTTATATTTTGTCTTTTATTTCTGAAACACGGAATTCTTTGGTGTTTGTCCTTCTAAACTAACAATGTGCTAAACCTGTATAATATAAACAAGAATATTTTATTTTCTCAGATTTTGGGTCCAGAAGGAATTTCTCTTCTTTCTCCATCTATTTTTAAATATATTGCTGGAATATTTCCTACCCTTTGGAAGAGCACTTTCTGGTGATCTAAAATAAAGTGTGGGACAGAGGTTGATCTTTTTTAACCTGTAGGACAATGCATTCTGGCTGTGACTGCTTATTTCTCTAGGCAGTGCTATTTTACAATGGTCATAAACTCCATAGTATATGAATATTCTCAGCACTTCATTTCTGTAACTTTATGGAATAGCTCACGAATTGATCATGGTGCTAAAATGATCATTTTAGTCTGAAATGCCAGAATTTTCATCCAGCTCTTAAGATAGAAGTAGCCTTGATTTAGCAACTAAATCTCTTTACAAATTACAGGAATTACAATCCTGTTGAGTATGAAAAAGCTGAAATTTTGCATGCTTTTATTTACACTGCTTTGAGTATGCTTCAGTCCTGTCAAAGGTGCTTAGTTACATGGAGTTATCTTTCAGTGGTTGTGAAAAATGGTGACTTTTTTGAGAGCTTTTAGAATCACAGATTAATTAGAAATCATGAAGAACCCGCAGCTTATCCTGTGACCAGTTAGGATCAAGAGATTACATCCTTGAAGCCTTTAGTAAAATCTAGGTTTTTCTGATGTGTCTCAACAGCCAATAGTTCAGTGTTCCCCCATGTATCATTGCTTTGTGGGCTTGTATGTTTAGCAAGAGTCTTAAACAATTTTAAGAGTCAAAGTAACCTTTGATCTTAGGCATGGAAAGTATAATTGGCACAGACTGAATGCTGAATAAATAAGGGACTTTTCCCATGGCTATCCTAAAATATTTAATTTACACAATAGAATTGCTTCCTTGAGACTCCTTAGGGATTTCAGCAAGACTCATCTGCTGTCAGCAGCAGACTACTGAACAATATGCTCACCCTAGCCAAATTTGTATGTGCCCACCACTGAGCATTAGTTAGTAAGCAACTAACGCTGGGCAGTATCCAAGGGATGACTTTGCCTTGAATACAGCAACTAATTCATGGTTACATGTCTTCTGATGGGGTGAGATTTAATGTGTTTGATTACAAGCGGGAGGGAAATGGAACGTATTGACTTCTCTTGCTCAGATCTTTGCTGTAAGGAATAATGTGTAAATATTTGTTTTCTTCTGGTAGTATTTGTATGCTTTGCAAAGTGCAGTGTGCAAAAAAGGAGAAAAAAACCTTGGGTATTTTAGCTGAAAAGAAAGACCTTGACTGAAATTTCACTGTTGTTTTTTTTTCTTCTTTACAAAGGAGAGAAAATGCAGCTGTCTGGAAGGTAGTGTTTGGAATTAGCAACCTTGATCATCCATCGGGTTTCATGCAGACCCGGCTGGTGAGGACCATCATCCTCCATCCACGCTACAACAGAGCAGTCGTAGACTATGATATCAGCATCGTGGAACTAGATGAGGATATCAACGAGACAAGCTATGTAAGACCCGTCTGCTTGCCCAGCAAGGACCAGTTGGTTCAGCCAGACACCTACTGCTACATCACAGGCTGGGGACACATGGGCAACAAAAGTAAGATGAGTATTTCTGGGACTTCTGAAAAACATGTGAAGCTTCTACTGAGTTAATCAAATAAGTGATCCTGTTACAAACTTTTTATCCATCTATTCTATTACTGGATCTTAGTAAATACTAGGGAAGGGTAACAACTCTTGAAGGGATCAAACTGTGACTTTAGGCTAGCTTTTTCAAACAGCAGCCTCAATTTATGCTCCTTAATGCTTACTTAAACACTGTGGCTTGATTTTTAAAAATGCTGAGGGTCTGGAAACTTCTATGAAGGAAGTCACCCGCATTAGTTATGATTTTACTCAAGTTGCATTCAGAACGGTATTGCAAAGGTATCACATCATCAGTGCGGGGGAAACACTCTTAGCTCAGTGAAAGCTGGAGGCACTGGAAGTGTTGGCATACAGGCTGAAGGAGCAGGGTTGTGAATCAGCAGTCTATGCCACATTTTGTACTTGTGACACAATTTATTCCATAATCACAAGTGTTGTTTTCATATCTCTGAACAGAACGTTAGTGTGTTTTCTTGTTTTGGGGCTGCCACAATCCTTGACTAGAACTGTTGTGTTATGTAAATCTTTGTTCAGGCAAAATGATTCTGCATTAATATTATGCAAATTAGCCTGGCCCCAACACTTTTAGTGCACTAGCCATTGTGCTTCTCCCTTTGCTATTACTATAGTAATTACTAGGGATGGCTTTTCCGTATACTGGATAAGGAAATCTTCCTTTCTGTATTGCTTCAGTGGAACTTCAGTTGTAGTGGCCAGGTTAGATGTGGTAAAAATTAAATTGCACACATGAAGGGTAAGCTGTTTACTAGCAGCTCTACCCATCTAAAAATATCATTATATGATGTCAGGAAAAAACTCCGACAGAATGCTTTTGCAGCACTGGTAAATGGAAAATGGTTCTTTGTTCTCTAACGTGGTCAGTGTTGATTTTAAAGGTTTTATGCTAGGAAGCATCAAAAACCACCGTGGCTACATAGCATTTAGTACTGCATATTCTAGGTTTAAAAACTTTGATTAGAATTTGAGCTCAGTCAGTTGTTTAGACTAGGAAGAAGTTTTCTATTGTCTCTTGAACATATCACAATAATTTCATTAGGTTAAAATTCTGATTTACTGGTACATTCTGTAATTCAAATTTACCCAAACATAACCGAAATGGCTGTGATTATTATGAAGTTTTACCATGACAGACACCAAGAAACAGGGAGATCCTGCCCTGACTTGTTGTCCATTACATTACATCCATTACATCTCCCTCACATTACTGTTTTCCAGCCACTATTGTCCCCATCTTAAAAGTCACTCAGTGCATCACGTCAAGATGTGACTGCTCAATGAACAGCAAATGTCACACCAGTCCCCATGTGCTTAGTCCTTCTCCAGAATGCAACACATAATGCTCCTGGCTCAGGAGCATGACAGTCACAAATAATGCACTGCAGCCGTACAAAAACTCACCAGCTTTCACCTTGGCTTTCACCTTGGCTTTGTGCTAAAGGGAGATTCTTCTTTCCTTACATTTAATACATACATAGAGAGCAATATTTATAATTTATCACAATGGAAATGTTTGTCGTATCTCATGGAGTCATAATAGGTAAGTATTTGTGAATTTGTGTATAGTTAACACTTAATTCTGTTTTTCAGTGCCTTTCAAGCTTCAAGAAGGAGAGGTTCGCATAATTTCCTTAGAACAATGCCAGTCATATTTTGACATGAAAATCATCACCAGCAGGATGCTGTGTGCTGGCTACGAATCTGGCACCGTGGACTCTTGCATGGTAGGCTTCTCTCTAAGGATAAACAGAAAATTTCAACAAACAAAAGTGCTTTCAGAAATCAAAGTACTGTGATGTTAATTAGGCATAGCGTACTTTATCTATTCTAGGAATGACAACTATCTATGTACATACTTCAAGCCAACTTTTATTATTACTATTATTGTTAATATTGGTGTAAACAACTTAACTTCATTATAATGAAATGCTGCTTGAAGACTCTAGGGTTTATCTATATTAGTTAACTTTTTAATTTGTATGAGCCTTTTGCAGGTCATTTTTTGTACAAATGTAATGGGTAGTAAATACTGGTCATGCTGTGTGTGGCTACACAGTTCAGCAGAGCAGCTGGTTTTTACAGCTGGGTTGTTTGCCAAAGGCAAATGGCTGTAGGAACTGTGATATAGCTTTAACTATGAGTGCTGGCCACATGTATGATAGACTGTTTTTAACTTTCCTGTTGCAGGGTGACAGTGGAGGACCGCTTGTGTGTGAGCATACTGCAGGGCGCTGGACTTTGTTTGGTTTAACTTCTTGGGGCTCTGTCTGCTTTTCCAAGGTTTTGGGACCTGGAGTTTACAGTAACGTGTCACATTTTATTGAGTGGATTGAAAGACAAATATACATCCACACCTTTCTGCTAAACTAACTCCAGATGGTAAGAGTCGTGCTGACAGACAAAAGAAAAAGGGAATCAGCACTTCAGCACTGAAGGTTTTGCAGTCCAGAAACTCTGGGAAAAGGAGTTTCAAGCTCTATCTATTCTTGTTGTGGGGCTATGGAATCTGCAGTGTATGTTACCGGTAAACCCTCTGCTCATGAATATACTTTGTGGTAGAATTAATAATCCTTTTGACTTTTCTTTTAACTGTGTTGTGGTGCTATTCCAAACACTGCAAAAAGCTTAAAAGAAAAGAATCAACCACTTTCTGCCTTTCAGCTATTAAAACTAAGCAGTAGCACAGACTAGAAAAACTTTTTAAAATAGCCTATTTTAATACTATTCAGTTAGTAGCACATGCATTTTCACTCACTTCTTGTGATCAGGAAGTAACTTTGTGCATAACCCTGTACTGTCCTGACTCCACAGCTTCTGTTCCCAGAGCCAGCTTGGGCATCTCCGTGGGGTGATGGAGGAACCAGTAGGCCAACAGACCCATAACTACCACTGGAGGCACTGGAGACCAAAACTTTATTGTTCAGACTCATTGAACAGTCTCTACCACTTAATTTTCTGAAGCTTCCAATGTCCTAAGGTGTCCAGGAAACCCCCATGTCTCAGCAGCACTACACTGATCAGTGCATTTATGAAACCTGTGCCCCACTGGCTTTGCCCCCCACTTCGCACAGTGTGTTCAGCATACAAAGCATGCACTGACCATCTCCAGCCCTCTAAAAACACGAGGGTTGGCAATACCCCTGCAATGGTTTCCCCTCCTAGAGTCAGCTAGTTTGGACATCTTGTGAGAGATGGAAAATGCAGATTTAAAATGCAAAAGATGCAGTGTGGGCACTGTCCCAAATATTGGGGAACTGGATAATTTTTATAGGTCTCTTGTACCCTGCATTTAAAATTTAATTTTGACTAGCAAGATAAAACATTTAGGAAAAAGAAAAAAGCAGAAAGAAAATCTGAGTGATAGAAGGCTTGAGATTCCAGCTTCTGTTCCAAGAAATTAGAAATTGTTTAGAAATACAAGAAACAAAGTACAACAGCTTCACCAGCAAAGGCTCAAGCAGCCCAGCTCAGGTGCTTGGTAGCCAGATGTGGAGTGCTCTGCGCAGTAGTAAGAGATTAAGCCTTAACTCCAAGAGAAAGTAGTTGAAAAAGGTTATGATGGAGCTTGGCACCTTTATATGGTGCTAGAGGGAAAGTGTGTTTCATCAGCTGCTGTAGGTGATGTCCTGCACAGCTATCAGCTTTTGGGAGGCCAGAATAGGATGAGCCAGGAATCTGAAGATTACAGGATAAATTCTGCTGGGGAACAATGCATTTAAAATTTGTGTTTTCAGTGCTGTGCCTAGTCCCCTGTGAACCCAGCCTAAGGCACATAATAACCCTCTCTGCTACCTCTGGCATGGCCCCATGACAACATGGCAGGGCCTTGTCAATAGCATGACTGCCGCATGTGGAAACGTGCATTAAAAGACCTAACACATGGACATTTCAGGTACCATTAATCACACTGCAACTCATCTACATGGATCTATTGCTTTAACGAAGGTTTATCTCTTACCTCTGTATCTTCTCCTTTAACATTGCTAACATTAGAACATTAGTCACACTAGACCGCACTGTAGACATGAATATTAATAAATACTCAGTATTTATGTTACAGATTCTGACACTATTTAAGTGATTATTGAATCACTGTTTCATGCTCAGAAAGAAAACTCTTCGAGGCTTTGCTAGGTTTGATTGTTGGGGTTTTTTTTACTTTTAATACCTTAAGGATGTAACACTTAAATACTTTTCTTCCCCCAGCTGTAAATGAGAGAAAGCAGCTGTGACCATGTTTTTCTGGTGCAAGCAGATTACAGCTGAAGCAGGTTATTGATGCCCTTGCCTCAAGGATATGGAGGCTGGAGCTCTCAATCCTCATTTCAGCTTCCTTCTGGGGCTGGGATCTCTGTGGCTGTAGGGCAGAACAGCTCTGAGTCCTGGAGCTGGTTATCAAGTTTCCTGAGGAGAAGGTGGCCCAGTGGTTGTCAGAGTCAGCTGGCTGGTGTCAGACAGGTTCTGGCCAGGTCTGTTTTCCAAAGAGGTGCTGTTGCAGAATGAACAACCCAGCCTGGCTTCTCTCCACCAGATACGGTGGTTAGCGGCTTTGAATTTTGTAAAGCACCAAAGTACATGTAATCATTCATGTAGATATTAGCATTACCAAATGATACCATGTAACTATACATTTTAATTAATTGGATTTGGCCTACCACCAGTTTCCACGCAGTCCCTCCAAGGAAATGAGGGAGAGTCCTCCTTAAGCATATGGTCCAGCCCCGTCCTATATGGGATGAGTCTGAAGAAATTCCAGGCTGAACCCCATCCCACATAGCTTTAGGAGGGAGCACTTGGGTCTTGTCCTTTCCCACGACTGCGTCTGACACAACATTCCATGTAAAGAGGAAATTTGTAATTTTATAAATGTATTTTTATACTGCTTTTTTAATGCGTGCACATGAAATAGGCAAACATGCTCCTCCTTCCACTGTATTGAGCCTTTCTCCGTGTGCTGACATAATGGCTATGATCACAACTCTGCTGTTCGTCTCACAGGTGTAGCCTCACTGTAAGGTAACGTTTGTCGGTTTTGCTTCTACCACAGCTGTATCTCCAAACGGAAGCAATGACAGTCAGTCAAATCAACGTGTTTCTTTCTAGTTGTACTAATAAAAATTCACAATCATTTTCCAAATAACTTCTCTGTTGAAAATTTGTTTTAATCTTTAGAGAGACTAAACGATAATATGGAGGTATTAAGTTATAACTTTAGCAATAATGCCTAAAAATAGCCTTCAAAAGGCATTTGTGAACCCTTAGCTGGCTTTTTTTTTTAGCAGCTCTGTTAGCACTGCAATACTTGTGGCGATTCCGGCACTACTACCACTGTACAGCTTTTAGTTTCTTCTATGTGTATGCTTCCAATACAGACTATTACCATGAATACTGCTGCCAGCAACTACTCTGGACTTAGAAATCTGAAAAACTAAAGCTGCAATCAAATCTGCAATCTGAATACATTTTGTTCTGTAATTTTGCTCTGAAATACAATTAGTTTTAAATAACAAATTTCTTTTTAACTTGTACACAGAATTTCAACAACATGTACACATGCTGAAATCAAAATAATAAGCACACAGAAGCTTAAAACAGTTAAAATTTACCTTTCCACTGCAATAAAGAAGCCAGGACCATGAGGGCAAGAGTAACATAACCAGAATAAAACAGGAACAAATAATACAAAACTCACACTAAATTCAGCTTTGGGAACGTTGTTAAGACAGTCACATTTGGAACATGCCCATTAGCCTCGGCCAAGAGCCAGAGTGGGTTCTCTGTGTTAGCTGGTCCTCAGCCAGTCATCAGCTTTGTGCTGCTGCCAGTGGGGCTGTGGAAAAAACACAGCTCGGGCTAAACATCAGCTCAAACTGTGCCCCAAGTGCAGACCAAAGCTCACTGTGCTGCCCAAACACTCAGTAAAGGCTGTGGCTGACTGCCACCTGCAAATGTTTAGCACAGGTATGGCTACTGTGAAAGAAAAATTTTTAAAACATGTATTTTCTTCTGTAAATCAAGTATTGCATATCAAAATCAGAGTTAAGGCTGTTCTAGGTGTAGCTACAAAGTTTGGGGCAGTTGAAGGTGGTTGTTTTGGTTTGTTTTAAAAATTACAGAAGTATAAATGCTGTGCTTCCTTTCATGACATGTGGAAGGCACCTGTGAGATGCTCTTGAGCTTATTTTCAAAATGGAAAAGTCAGATCATGCTGTGCCTAAGTGCAGGAGTGCAGAAGCAAGCAGGTGGTTGTGACGTTTTTAGTGCTAAAAAAACAATAAAGGGAACATAGAACTGTTGAGAAGCAGAAAGCGCAATTTGTTTCCACCCTTCATTTGGCACTACTTTAGTTATGGCCAATTAACATTTTGAAGCTTTTATTAAAGACTCACTACCCTCATCTGCCCTTCAGTAAAAGACAGCAAGAAATCACAGCAAATGCCCTCAGGTATTTCTGCTGTTTGTCCACCACAAAAAAAAAACAAACCAAAAACAACAACCCAAAACCACCAGACCAAAAATCAAACAACCAACCAAGAAAAAACAACCCCCAAAGCAAGTTCTACCCAGCAGATAATTCAGATTATTTTATCACCCAGACTGCTTGTTGAAATCCTCTAATAAAACACAGTCTGTAGAGGGCAGTTTTAAGCAATATGGAGTACCAAGATGCAATACATACAAACAAAAGTGCTATTTTGCACCACTTCGAGTGGTACAAAACCACTTATAATCTCAGCAGAGAGGAACAGTGCCCTGAAAGCCTCACTGCACTAAGTTGTGAGTAATAGAGTGACCAGGCCTGTAAAGAGTCACATAATAGCAATTTAAATGTCCCAGAGGCATCATGCAGCTGGTCTCAGGTCTAACAGATGACTCCCACTCGTGTTTCTTCACGTAGTTATTTTGATGCCATGGCTTAGAAGGTTTTGGAAGATCTTACTCTGAATACTTACAGCTTTTGTCCTGACACTAAATGATCATCTACCTGTCAAATCTGCTGGTAGGTTCTGCTTCTGCAGCTGAGGCAACAAGAGGGCAGGTCAGAGGCTGGTGTTGTCCCCAAACTCTTTTTAACAGTGACAGGAGGGGACAGAGCAGTCCCCTGAGGGACTGTCCTCTGCAGTCCCTCAGGTCACTGGAAGTGCCGGAGCTCCCCCATGAAAGTTCAACATACCTCGGTCACAGAGTTAAAGACTTGTAAATCATGGACCAATCTCCTCTCAGCGGCCACAAGTGCAGAGGCCATGGATTTAAAGTGCAGAAGAAACATTCAGGTCAGATGATGAAAACAAAAACAGTGACTTTGAGGGCAGGAAAGCACTTCCTGTTTCTCTGGAGCTCTTTACAGCAGGATAACATCTGCTAGGAAGGACAAAGGTGGAAGTGAGCCTGCCTTGGGGCTGTGGAGCAGAGTAGATGATTTCACTTCATCCCAGTAACTCTCCCTGTATGATTCTGCCCCGGTACCAGCTTGTCTCCCCACACAACCTGCTGACTGTTTTGCAACCTTGCAGCTCCCATTTCTTGTTGAGAAAGCTGAGATGTTTCACTTGGGAAATCTGGAGTCCACTCATGGCAAGGTGCCGCCCACAGCAAGAAGGATGTTACAGACAAACATCTGAAAATGTAACTGAAACCAACATGCTTGACATGATCTCCTGGAATTTGAATGTCTGCCATCACTTCAAAGGTCTCCACTAACTTTATGCTAGAACTTACCAAAAACATATTGTCATCTGTTGAACCAAATTGAAAAAAAAAAAAATTCAGAAATGGCTGTTATCAATTTCTCCTTCCACTACTTTTCTTCTACAGGCTGAACAAAAAGTATATTTTCTCTTTTTCTCCTCACTAACACTAGGGATAGAGTCAGCCCTAATTACATTCTACCTTTTGAACACAGAGCTGTTTTAAGCATTTGGTAACATGTGGTGACCGGCATTTAAATGAACTTGGCATGCCCTCAATATCTGCCCTGTGTAGCAGCAGCTGTCCAGACCTCACAGCGTTTGTTTAAATTCTTTCAGAGATCTTAAAAGGTGTGGAATATGTAACGTTGATCATTGATGTGGAAAGCTCATGGTTCAATTAAAAAGCAGAGCCCTTGCCCCAAACACGGTGCCTAAAAATAAACACACAACTCTTGGCAATTTGAAGGCAGAAACTTTTAGAAAGTAACAGAACCAAAAAACGGGCTCAGTACTAATAATTCATTAGCAGCTACAGTTTGAGGAAATTGTTTATTTCAACAGATGCCAGTGCATACAAACAGATTTCTTAAGTTCCTCCCTAAATTGTCCATGTAACTTCTTGGGAAGGGAAGGCAAAAGGAGGCAATGTTTTAGAGAGTCTGGAATCTAGAAGTTGCCACAAGCACCTCAGCCACTTCCTGTGGGAAACTGGCAGAGAGGAGGACTCTTCTCTTGGAGACAGATGAGCAACAGCACTCAAATGTGAGACATGCAATGCCTTCTTTTGAGCAGCCTTTAGAGACACTTAAACTGATTATTATAAAATCCTGGAGGAATGTAAAAACACCTGAGAGGAAAGAAGAGTGATGTTATCAGGAAGAAGCTGCTATTCGTGAGAGAAGACCTGAAGACAGACTGGAGCTCCTCACTGCTGCTGGCAGTACAAGAGTGAGATAGTTTAGAGAAAGGACAGCCAGCCACAGCCAGCCAACATCTGAATTGGGTGAGGTGGGAAAGAAGAAGTCCATTGGGTGGCAGATAACATGAAACGGCACATGGAGTCAAAATGGAGTGATACAGCAGGAGGATGAACTGTCATGGAAAACAAAAGTCTGCTCTTTTTGTGAAGAGGAAGGCGAGGGAGACATGTTACATGTGTCTGATTTGGGCTTCTCTCCTGATGGTTAAAATGGTGTTTGTCCATCAGTGAGATGGCCCATGCAATAGTCTGGTGAACAAACTGGACCACAGTGGTTATATAAATTACTGTCTACACACACTACAACATGTAATAAAAAGTCTTGAAACAAGCCAACCAGTAACACCATATGCCAGCCCTGCTGCTCACTTCATACTTCAGCAAGTGGTGAATCCCAGGACATGCTAGGGTTCTAGGGCAGCAGTGTAAGGGAGCAGGCTGACTTACCTGAACTGGATTGTGCAAATCCATATTCATGCAATGTCCTGTCCATAACACCATGAGGTGTTATGCAATGTTGCATACAAGAAATATGCAGTATGGAAAGTCTACTGTGTGAAGAAATATCAAAAACAATCCAGACATTTAGACCTTGAATTCCTTAATAAATTATTGGAAAGTTTTATAAACAAAAAAGGTTTTAAGGAGTTGTGTTCATTATCTACCTTGGCTGAAGAAAACAAAACCACAGCATGGCATAAATCGGCAGTTATTACTCTTGTGTTTAACTAGTTAGCATTCCAACTTTGTAAAATACAGTAGAACATCATCTTCACACAAAACAGAACTCAAAACTGCTTTGTATGCTAGAGATACAGCACTGCTGCCCTTTTCAGAAGCACACATAGAGACTTTGGCACATGAACTATTACCACCAAACGCAACTGTATTAGTTTCCTTTGATAAATTCAGTCTTTTCAGAGTCCAAGCCACTTGTACTCCCAGACTCATCCTGAAGGTCTGGTAAGAAGGAGGTGTTCTCTACTAACCCATCTCTTGGACAGGTCTGAAAAGGTGTTTTAGATGCTGGCAAAACACTGTCAGTATTTTCTTCCTCTGATACAGCACCTGCAGCTGAGCTGGAAGGCACAGAAGGAGGTTGGAGCTCCACTCTATCATTCACGTTGCACTCATTTTTCCATCTCTTAATTGCTTTCTTCTGCTTCTCGGGGGACAGTCTGACAGGGCACTTGGCTCTCAACACTGGAGATGGAAACAATGTTCCTTGGAGAACTCTTATCAAATATCTACAAAATAAACACAGTTACAAATGAGCTATTTAAAAGAAAATCAAAACTGTTTCCAGTGACTAAAGAAAACCAAACACTGTTCAAGTAACCCTGAAGCCTAGTTCCTGGACTGGAACTAAATGATCTTTAAGGTCTCTCCCAACCCAGGCCATTCTATGATTCTGTGATATTAGAACTGACTTAATTGGCAACTTAGGTTGGATTTAATCACAGATTAAGCACAGTATTTCTTTGTCTATACATAGAACATGTCCAACCTTGGTCACTAATTTTACTGATTTGTATATAAATTATGAACTCTGTGGTTACAAAAATTACTGTTTCTTTACCCTCCAAAGACAATATTTAATATTATATAAATCACAAAAGAATTTTTTTATTACTGAAATTTACTTGGAGAACTAAATGGCACTAAAAAGTTGTCCTCACTTAGCTTGGTCTAGTAGAGTAATGAAATTTTCATTTTTATTGGGGGATGCTAGGGGGGAAAGACCTCTAGCCAGAGATTCATAACATCACTGACTCACAGGAACCTAATTTTGGTAACAGCAACTGTCTACAATTGTAAAACAGAAACTCACCTGGGTAGCAGAGCAATGCAGGTAGTCAGGAGGCAAACTAAGTAAAATACTGGGTCTGTCATGTGCTTTTCCATGATCCAGTAAAAATCTGATCGTAGGTTGTGAGTTCTGCAGGTTGCTCCAAAAGCCAGAGTGAACACAAAGTAAAACAAGATGCTGCCAACTATAACTACTGTATGTATCCATGTCTGCAATTCAGAAAAGGAAAGAAATAAGATTTAAGCTGTAAAACAGAAAGACTGTTAAATCTGTATGTGCATGAACATGCACACTTTTCAAAGGCAGCTGCAGAATGTAACAGAGGATAAATCTGTTCAGATAATATTCCTAATTTCATACAAAACAGTCCAGAAAGAATGGAGCCTTCTTTCTACAGTACATAGGTATTCCAGACATTTAATGTTTTTACTTCCCATAAATTCATAGCTTTTCATTCTTTTGTGAAAGACATTTGCCTCAGATTACCACCTCATCCACTGGCAGCACAGAAAGCTTTCTCAAGCAAATGGAGGTGAGATCATCACATGACACTACCCATATATATATATCTTGCTTGAGATGTTGGTTACCTTTCTACTCTTGAGTTTTCTGTGATTTCACACCTAAATGGCTATAACAGCTACTAAGAAAACAACATTGTCACTGGTCCGACAGTTTGCCAACATTAAAAAATGCCAAACAAAACACATTTAAGTAAAATTCCCTATTCAGAGCGTGAATACACTCATGGTATACATATATTCTCAATAAAGATATTTTAGTTATGGCTGTCATACTCCCAAAGGAACAACCAAAAGATTGAATCATAACTTGACATTTCATCCATTATAAAACAATCCTAAAAAATATTTTTAAAAAGTCAAAGGAAAAACAAAAGCCATTAATAAGTGTCCTTCTCCTGTAAAAATTATTGTATTTTCTTTAAAATTAAGCCAAAACCCCAAGTATTACCCTTGTAAGGGCTCTAAATTTATCCAAGCTAATGCAGATGCTGTAGCTTGTGCAGACTTAGAAACTGAAATAATGTTTCCGTAGCATATCGGTTTTCCAGTTCTGGCATCAAAATAGATCCCTGAATTGTTTAACCTGGCCACAGAGTAGATCATCAATTCCAAGCATTCAAAATCAACAATTCACACTGTTGTCTTTGAGATGCAAACTCTGCGAACTAAGGAAGTTTCAGCAGATCTGGAATGCTAACTGGTTAAAATGGTGGATTTTACCATTTGCAAAACTGAACCAACATCCCCCAAACCACCCTACCTTAAGGACGCAGTATCCTTTCACTATTTACAAGTGATTCTGAGGCCAAATTTTGTTAATTTTAGTCATATGAGTAACTCTATTGGTTCCAGTGACAGGCACGTTAGGAGAGCTCACATGGTCACATAAATATAATATTTAGAGTTTGACCCTTTTATATTTATTCTGTTTTGTATATGAAGACCTTTCTTCCATTTAATTTTACTGAAAGCTGTATGCATATATCCTGAAAGGAAAATACAGTTTGGGAAACAAAGTACTCACCACAGACTTGCACTCAATGAGAAGGTGAAGCAGCATTATGAAGAGTGCTGCTGTGTTTATGGGGTTTCCAAAAGAAAAAATGTCTATGTCTGAGTCACAGTAAGTCTGTAAAGGAAGACAGTGGTCAGCATCAAACACTCTTTATGTATAGTCCTAATACAAAGTGGCATGAATAATTTCAATACCATACATATTTGCACACACAGAGTTCAGCTCTGTTCCAATGATCATCTTCTTAGTACACATTCATATACAAGGAAGTAAAAATCAAATACTTCATTCTATTCTCTAATTTTCCTTAGGTTTTAAGTACGTCAAAATGTATAAATTTATTTTGTAGCCAGCACTTACAAAGTAAGGCACAAAAAAGCAAACAAGACTTTGGTAAAAAGCATCCAGCAAGGTTATCCAGAAAGCTGAAGGCAAGTAAGCCTGTAAGAAAAAAAACATAATGGCATTGAAACAAATCTAACAAACTGCTGCATCCTTAATTAGCATTAATTTGTATCTGGGGAAAGATTATCTGCAGAAGTAATTCCAGTTAGTTTCCAAGTGAAAAAGGCATCTTTTGTGTTACAGTTATTAGAACAAAGATCTCCCTCCACACATATAGCTAACTGTTAGTATTTAAATCAGCAGCCAGCTCTGGGAACTCTGATCTTGCAGCTGTTCCTGTCAGAATGGATGTACCAGAGCCTTAGCTAACTGAGTCCTGAGGAAGGGAGGGGGCTGGTGGACAGGGAAGTACCCTGCAGCTTACCATCACTGAATGCCAATTCCCACTTTCTTCAATCTCCATCCCTTTTTGTTATGTGTGCTGTTTGACTCCTCTGTGTGGATGGGACTCTGTGAGCTAACTTTACTCATTAGATGTGAGAAATCAACTCATTTTTCTGCTGGAATAACACATTGCTATTTTAGTGAGTTAAATCAGCTTCTGAGAGGACCTGATGGGATAACTGAGCTGGCACAAGGAAAATAGTTTAACTGTATGGATGAAGGGGGAACAGGAAGAAAAGAAGGGAGAAGAGAATAAGACTTCCTCCCTCAGTAGCAGCAAACTGCTATGACAGACCAACCACCTATGAAACCATAGTTGCCTATGCTCTGGCTCCCCTATGACCCATTCCTTCAGGCACTAAACTGAGACACACAGGTGAGAAGTCTAACCATCCAGGATGTCCTCTATGATTAGTGGAGAGATGGGTTTTTCCAAAGAGCCATTCAGCCCTTTCAAGAACTGAACTGCTGTCTGGCAGTGATGTGGCAAATTTATTTGCCTTTCAGGAAAGTGCTTTAAACTACTGAAGATGAATCCCCTTTACTGTTCCATTATTTTTTATAGTTTACACAAAGCTGTATGCTTGTGATGGCATGGTGCAATATTGTGATATTGCATCTTATTGCATCTTTTAAAGTATTTCTCTTTCTTCTATACTGTATTTAATTCCAAGCAATTATTTCCCTGTGCTTCCATGCAAGAAAGGAAATGATAACAACTCCAACCACAGTGCAAGGAATGATGGGAGGGATAAAAGACAAAAACACTAATAGAAGATAAGGGAATAAAAAGGGAAAGAAAAAATATATGATGTAATGCAGTAATTCTGATTATGTTGCTTCAAAACATTCATCTCAGCTCACATCACTGTATTGTACATATCCTGAAGATCAAAACAAATTGTGAGGCCTTGCAACATTTACTTAATCAAAATTCTCTATGACTGACAAAGCACAGACCTGCTCAAGCCAATCTACAGAGGTTCGGCTTGGTACCAAAAGAGTACTTTGTTTTTCAAAAATACTGTACACTAAGTAACATAAAATATTCAAGGGTATATAAAAAGAAGTCCGCAAACAAGCAAAACGAGTTGTCCATTCACGGTATATCCTTCTTTCCCTTCTAGACCAGATCTAAACTTCTGCCAGGTTATAATAGATGAGACAACACTAGTACACAACATGTTGTAGCTCTTTTTTTTAGTAGTATTTGTTAGAATAGAGTAGAATAGAACAGAATAAAATATTTCAGTTGGAAGGTATTATCTGGTCCAACAACCTGACCACTTCAGGTCTGACCAAAAGTTCAAGCATGTTATTAAGGGCATTGTCCAAATGCCTCCTTAACACTGACAGACTGGAGGCACTGACCACACCTCTAAGAAGTCTGTTCCAGTGTATGACCACCATCCTCTTAGTGAGGAAATGCCTTCTAATGTCCTGTCGGATATTGTAAGGATCTGATCATAAAGAAAGCGTTGAGTTTTAGGTGACTCATATAGTCAATGTTTCCTCTCTCTGAACTATTAGTATCTATTCTGTCTCAGGCTCAGTATGTTACTGTCTTCAATTGTTATAATAGAGATATTTTTTTCATTATTAAATTTTTAAAAACATAAAGTTAAAATTATGCTAGAATTCATGCTAAGTAAAGAAGAAACCTGGAAAACCCCCACTGATTTATATGATTTTGATTTAGAATCTACACCCCTACTCCCTGCAGTTTTCTGTGCCAAATGTTTGGACAGAATTTACTGATAGACCAGGTATGATGTATAGTGTTTTCAGGTGGGAAGGCAAATTTCAGAACATACCTGTAAGGTGAAAAGTACCCTGACTCACAGAACTTCTTTGAGGATTATTTGAAATGAATCTGCTCTGGTTCTTTGGCAGTTGAGACCCTTATATGACAAAGAAAAAACATAAGAGTATATGGAGTGCCCTTACCTTGCTCAAACAAACCCCAGTTTGAGGAAGCATGTTGACAGCTGACACAATGAATGAAATAAACGTGCTGGTAACAATGTTTGTCTAGTCCATTGCTTTATCTGAAGTCCTTAATTTCTTTTATTATCCAAATGTCTACTAAGATTTGGTCTATGGCTGAAAAGAGCCTACAAAATCTTTTGAAAAACCAGGTTTTTATTTATGCACATATTGCACAGGCCTAGACACTTTTCTGTTAAGAGAAAGTAATTTAAAACAATGTTTGCCTGAGGTGAAACATAAAAGAAAGACAGAAATGGCTGAAATGCTGACCATTTCAATTTGCTTCAGGCCAAGCCTTCTGTAACCTACCACAGATTTCTGGCTCATTGTGTACAGCTGTGGGAATTCCATGAGTATCTCTGCAGATACATCTTTGTCCAAGACACCATAAATGATGGGTGGCACTGATGTAAAAAGGAGATTGAAAAGAATCAAGATCCAGTAGTCAGTCATTGATGTGCCTGAAAACCCGCAGAAAAACTGGTACCAAAACAGGAGGTTCACGTAGGTCTGAAAAGCCAAAGGTGACATGATGAAATTTTAGCCCTTGACAAATGCTTTAATAACAAGAGAAAAGCCAGGAGGTCTTAAGTCTGGTTAAAGTAATTTGTGGAAACATTTCAAAATCAGACACGACTTGCTTAAATAGGCATGCTGCCACCATATTAGAAATGTGTGTCACCCACTGTTTAATCAAATCAAACAATGGCTTTGAGTGGGAAATTTAGTCCAAGAAATAAATAAGAGCCTCTGGTTTCTGCAGACAAATGGGAAACGGAATTGTTTGACACATGCTTTTTGAAACCATTCACAATAGGAAGAGAAAAAAGAAAGTAAAGCCCCACTAAACCCTTCAGTGCTCAATAATACCTGAACTGTGACTTCCCTGGAATGGGATAGCTACATACCACATTCTTGTAGAAGAAGTAAAGCACCATGTTAGTAAGTCTGGTATAACACCAGTGACCATGGACAAGCAGCAGCTTCCTGAGGTGTCTGAACTGAGAGACTGCAAAGTCACTTGCCATCACAGCCTGCAACACACACGAAGAAAGGGATGTGCTATAACCAAACTGTTAAAGACAAGCTTCAGATACTACCAACCAAGCAACTTACCCACTGCTGGAAATTCTTATTTTATGATTTTTTATACATAGTGCTTGCCAGGTTATTCTCACTCAGATATCCCCTTCCATACAAGACTTTACAACTAACACACAGAGCTCAGTCCAACATGCCACACAAGTGCACAGAAATCACTGACACTGACGCTTAGGCTGCTCATTTCCCTGCAGCACATGAGTAATATGGAGCTCACTGACAGGCAGCAAATTCTGTTGTTTGGAGCTTGACCTGCAGCATTCAGCTGCTGATTGCTCCTGGTGGAATGCTGAGGCCTGGGTGTGAGGCTCAGGCTGCAAAGTCTTGCCCATGTAAGGGAACGGACTGTGGAGCTACTGGGTCTCCAGGGTACACTCTGAACTGATTTAAAATGGAACCTGGTGTCATTTGCAGCTGTCTTTGGATACACTACCTGCATGCCTTCTTGGCCAGATATTCCCACACCAGTGTCAGCCACCTGGATCATACTGACATCATTGGCACCATCACCTACAGAGAAAAGAGGAAAAATCAAAACTGGCTT
The DNA here is from genome assembly GCA_013397845.1 of Melanocharis versteri. NCBI lineage: Eukaryota > Metazoa > Chordata > Aves > Passeriformes > Melanocharitidae > Melanocharis > Melanocharis versteri. The sequence continues at coordinate 332,093 of VZTG01000272.1, forward strand.
TGCTGGCTATCACATTGCTATGGAGGTGGCAGGAAAAGGCTAATATCAAACACCAGAGAGTTTGGAGAAATACATTTTTATGGCCAACACTGCAACCTATGGAAAACCCTAAGGAAAACAGGATTAGTAACTGGAAGGCTCAACTGAACTGAGCTATGTTCTCCAAATAGGTAATAGCTGTTCCTTTTATAAGAATTTAGCTGGCATGCTGCACCAGAAAATATCAGTGCCTTAAATCACAGTCATCTCCCCTATGCCTCCTTATTCTGAGGGGTTGTGATGGAAAGAAAAATGCTCTTTCTTGCTGCTTAGCATGTTACATAACATGGTATGACTGATGCTGCTCTTACTGCTTTATACTGACGTAAGTTTATGGACTCAATTTGCTACTTCAGAAGACGAACATCATCTTACGTCAGAGACAACTACAATTCAAAGGGCTATCTTGCTCATACAATAAATTTTGTGACAGACATTAACAAAACATAAGAGAGAAGAAACTGCCTTCGAATTCTTTTTAGGGAAAGGAGGATAACCACAGGACTCACCTACAGCTAATGTCATTGCCTTTAGCTTACTTCGTACCAGTTTGACCAGGACACTCTTCTGCAGTGGTGTGGCTTGGCAACAGACTACAGCCCGACATTTTTCTGTGAGTTCCAAGAAAATATTCTGTAGGCTATCATAAAGGACATGTTCTAAAGTCCTTCCATCAATAACAAGGCCTGCATTGAACCCTCCAGCTTGGGTGGAGGGACTTGTAGAGACATTTCCAAGCTTCTCACTGTTTTCTTGTTTGACAGAAGCGTTCTTCTGGATGCTTTCTAAAATTTTGCTCATTACCAAGGCACAGGCATCCTGATTAAAGACAAGAGAAAGGCATTTTATGAGATACGGTTTGTATTTTGACTCCCTTTTCAATTAATAAAATACATATGAGGAAAATGTCATATGCTGTCCTTGTATTTATCTTGAAAGGCTCAGACATGAGCCTGAATATCCCTTTAAAATCACAAAGGATGCAGTCTGTTATTAATAGAAGTGTCTGTAATAAACTTTGCTGAAGCAGATTTGCTTGGGTATTGCATAAGGAGAAGGGAGAAAAACCTATGCAAGTCAGAAAACCTTCACAGACTCGCAGGAAAGGAAACCATTAAGCATTCTGTAATATAAATACAGTTTTGATAGAAAATTTTTGCTCTGTATGTTTCTTTTGTCTGGCATGCAAAGCCAAAAGTGCACTTCATATCGCATTACAGGTGAGCTGCAGTGAACTACTGAAGAACTGGCCTTGAGGGAATGTTTTACCTTATCAGAATCAATATAAGATGCTCAGAAAATTTGTGATATCAAGATATGTAAAGCACGTGCAACACAGAAGAAAATACATCTTCTTAAATCTTCCCATCATTTTACTTTGAAATGCAACAGTATCAAATCCTAGTTTTTATTTCTAAGTCAAGTTAGAGAAAGGAAGAACACTTCTGCAAAAGGGGCTTAGTTCTCACTGTCAAGACACTAATTTCCCAGTAGAATAAAAGGAAAAGTGTTGGCACAAATCAAACTCCAAGCTTTCCTCAAACACAACTGGACTAAAAATCATTTCTTTTTTCACTTTATTTTCCCCACAGTTACTTCTTGCCACACTGTCTTTTACGCCATATACAAATTGTACTTCTTAAGATACATATAAGCAGAGAAAAAAAGGAAGATGAAAGGTCTAGAACAATCCTCTAATCCTTTAGAGAGTCCCAGATTTCATGTCTCTGCTCTGACGAGAGACATGTCATATGTTGCCTTCACCAGTAAATTTTGTCTTAAGCAATCCAAAGACGATAAAAATCAATTGAAAACCAGCTGGTTTTAAGCATTCACAAGAGGACACAGAAGTCAAGTAGGATTAAACTTGCCATCCAAACCAGCATTTTTAACCACTTTTTATCACATGAATCAACTGGGTTGCGGGGAGAATAAAACTATTGACAGGTTAGTTTTTTTAATTGTGTGCAATCTACTTCAAGGAGACAATTCCTTCTATATTTATACAAGACAATTAGGGTTGAAGGAGTATATTACAGAAAGCAACATAAAGCTTAATTCAATAGAATTTGCATGACAGTAATTCGTACATTGATTATATGCTCTAACTTGCAGCTGCCGGAAATCCCAGAACCACACAATTATTTGGGTTGAAAAAGACTTTTAAGATCATCCAGTCCAACCATAAACCTAACACTGCCAAGTCTGCCACTAAACCATGTTCCTCAACACCACATCTACATATCTTTTGAACACATCCAGGGATGGTGACTCAACCACTTCCCAGATGCCTGTTCCAGTAATCGACAACACTTCTGGTGAAGAAACTTTTCCTAATACCCAATCTAAACCTCCCTTGGCCCAGCCTCAGGCCATGTCAACTCCTTAACTTACCACAGAGAAAAATTAAGAAGTCTATTCAATTAAAATAATTAATCATAATGTATGGACTGTAGATAAAGAAACAGACGTTACATACATAGAAAGGATTTTATATTTTACCCACAAGGAAGGACAATACAGAAAAGCAAATGCTCTTTGGTTTCCCAAGCAAACAACATTCGCTTTTCTGTATTGTCCTGTGGGATAACCTTACTAAATTTTTCAGCAGAGAAGAAAATCTACTTTTCTACTCACCCTACTCTGTGATATAAGAGTGAAGATTCTGTCCTCTGGTTCCAGCAGTTTACAAGCATAGGCAATGTTGACAGCTGTCTCTCTCTTGTCACCTGTCAACATCCATATTTTGATTCCAGCTTTCCGTAATGCCTGTATTGTGTCTGGAACACCCTCCTGCAGGCGATCTTCAATGCCAGTGGCACCTTAGTTTAGAAAAGCAAAAAGATTAGTGCTGCCGTATTTCCAAAAACAAAATGCTCCAAGAGTGACAGGATGAGCTGGTTCTCTGTCTGTACCAACATCCCAAAACAGACATGCTACTACGACATGCTTGGAAATTCCTGAAAGCAAGCACCTTGGCAGTATGAAGCCATTTAATCTCCTTATTTTCACTTCCATTTAATGTTAGGGCCAACCCATATTGCTTATTGTCATACCAGAGACATGAGCCTGCAGGACAGCTTGTCTCCAAAGCAGCTTGACTTCTCTCTGTTGGCTTTAGTGGCAAAGGTTACCTGTATATCCTTAAAACAGCATCAGTTTGCAGCACTGCTCTGGCTTCTCTCCAGAAACCAAAGCCAGTAATCCCAGAATTCCTTTAGTATCAAGGTTTATGGCATTTGCACTAAGCAGATATGACACAAAATGAGGGAAGTAGCACCCTTCTACACAATAGGATCTGTCTCTCTTCAGCTTCTAGCATGAGCTGCCTTTACCACCACAGTCAGATCTTTGCACTTCGTTTTCCAAATGTTATTTGCTGGGCAGTTCTCTAAAGTGATTATGCCAGTCTGCCTGCAGTTTACCTTTCACACACCTACAGCAAACATTTTTTGCTTCATTTCTGCACAGCTGAATGACCCTCAGAGGAACGGTTCTTGCAGAAGCATGCCTGACTTCTTTTCTCCATATTATTACACGAGAACATAGCACAAGTACACCTGCTGTGCCACAAATGCAACACTGATGGAAAATATGCCCAGAAGTGGAGTATCCGAATATTTGCACAGGCAGGCCTGTGATGTGTTACTATCATTTCATGTGCTTGTTATAATGACACTTAAAAACTCTAATGAAGACAGAAAAATACCCAATAATAACACTAAAACAAAAAAAGTAGATTTTTACAAACAACAGGAGAGCACCATCTGTCTTCAGTGTGCTTTACAACTAGTATAAACTTACCAGTGAGATTTATGAAAATTCAGGAGTGACAATAAATTCTAAGTCTGTAGAAAGCTACGTGTTACACGGATTGAGATTAGCACAGCTCTCTTCAAGCAGATTCCAATTACGAACAGTTACAGTTTTTTCTACCTACCAAGCAAAGTTAGTTGGGTCTCAAGCCTCATGGCAGATTCAAGCAGCAGGTCCTCCCTATTGTCAATGCTGGTTTCTGCTAAAAAACGATGATTTAACCACTCTGCATATTCTGCATCACTCATCACCTACACAGGGAGAGAAAACATACAGCACGTACCTATACTGGGTTTTCAACAGCGCATCAAAAGTGTTCTTGTGCTTACTTCTGCTGTCCACATCCTGAACTTAGAAGTGCAGCCCCTGGCAGCGCATCACTTACAAGCTCCAGGATGTCCATGGATTTAGTACGATGTTCAGAGTGTTAGATTACTTTGCCAGGCTACTCACTGGCACCCTGCAGGTTGCTGGGGCTGCCTGACAGATTTCCATTTAGACAGACGGCAGGCAGGGCAATGGGCACAGTGCACTCTCCCTACTGCTCCTCACCTGCAGCACTGCCACTGCCACAGAACCACTGCACAGCTGAGCACAGCTCGATGGCTGTCCAGCTACACAGCCTGCACTTTCACTTTGCATAAAGCGTTGTAAAGAGGCTTCTTGCCTGTTTCAATCCCTATGGAATTTTACTTCTGAGCAGCTTTGAATTTAAAATGGAATCTCAAAACATCACTTCAGTTGCGCATCTGACTTCGTAACACTGCAAACTGTTTGTGAAACCCAATAAAACAGGTGTGACTTAATCTGCTTTCTGGGTCTGGAATTCCATCCAAGGTAAGATTCACACAAGAAGACCTGCTTATGACTCCTCAAGAAAAATCTGGTTATTCGACAATCCCTATTTTAAAATTAGGATGTTAAGATGCTTGGCATCTTAACAACCTAAACTGACAACAATGGCAATCTAACAGATGTCAGGAATTGATCTGGATTTTCTTACAAATTCCTCCTAAAAGAAAATTAGGATAAACAAAATATGGCAATAGAAGAATCTGTTTAGAAGACGTGATGTTTGCTCCATTGGTGATACCACTGAGGCTGGGCACAGACTGCAAACATTCTTCAAAATATATATTAAAAGGAATACCTTCTTAGCAATACACAGAGTACGCAGCCCTCTTCTGGCATAGTCATCCAAATGCTGCTGAGTTCTCTCTCTAATCTTCTCTTCAATTTCAGAACTATTAGTATGTACTATCACACAAAAAGAAGAGGAAGCAAATTAAATATGCGTGTTTAGACTAAATTTAGCGGAAAATTTTGAAGGTCTAAATACATTCTTGAAGTAGCGAAACGTTAAAACTTTTTATCATTAAAGAATGATAAGGGCAAGCAAAGAATTACAAGTTCTGTAGATACCTTCAGATGCAGTTCTCAACAGATCCATCATGACTGAGTCTGCACCTTTTGTGTACACCACCACTTTGTTGGAGACTGGATGCCGAACCACCACTGACATCCTTTTCCGCAGTGAATCAAAAGGCAGGATATGCAAAACCTGAAATGTTAAAGATGCCAGACCTGCAAAGTCCACAGTTACTTGATCTGGAGTCCTAGACTGTAAAACACATTTATAAGCCCTAGCAGCATGAACCAAGGCAGCTTCATCTGGACTCTCAGCTTCATAACACAGTTTTGGTAAGGGAGATAATTCAGTAGGTGACACAGCATGGTTGGGTTCACCACCAGCAGCTATGTTCTCTAGATGTAGTTCTTGAGGCACTTGAGAATTTTCTGGGCTGTCAGTATTGTGAGGTTCAGAAACCCTTTGAGCAGCTCCATCCAAAGTAGGTGAGGCCAGTTTCATTCTAAAAATAGACAGTTTTCTCACAAAACTATTGGGGCTTTCAGATGATGACTCCTTTACACTTGGAAGTGGGGAAGAACTTAGTCTCCAAACTGAAAACCTCTGGAACATTTGCCTGATTTCCTCAAGTGATTTAATAGGCATCCTGCCCAGCGAAGAAAGTCTCATCTGGAACAGAATAGTTAGAGAAAGTATGTATGTTAAATTCCTCCTATTTTATAACATTAAGGAAGGACACCTTACAAAGTAGGTATGTTTCATAATGAAAGTAGTATTTTAAAATTTACCATGGGTTTGACTGCTTTTATTAAAGATGGCCAGCTCAAGTAAACATGTAACCATATGAGTACAGTAAACAATCTCTATAAGTTGTCAAAGTACTTCAGGTCTGAAAATTGGATGGGTTTCAAGTTTGATTCATGACTCCACGCATTAATTCTTTTCAGAACTTTCAGTAATGAACAGAGTTAGTACGACATTGTAACTTCTAGAAGTTGTGGCAAATCGAACTAAACACTTTAATCCTTGTTCTGAATTAGCAAAATACTTATGAAGAATAAACCAACCTCCTCACACTAACTAGTTACAAGAACTGCTAAACATACGGTACCTTATCAATAGTTTTTAGTGTTTTAAATTAAAAGACAGTTCTCCTGTGATCAGTGTTATAAAATAATTGGCTTCCTGTTACTCAGAACAGCTAGTGAGGTAACAGCTTACAAAAACAAGGTATACAAGGCTGACATTCCTTTCTCATTGCTGGTGAGGATGTAAGAATGAGTTACCATGAAGCATGTTCTCTTTTACCACTGAAAAACAAAAAGAAGGGACAAACGCTGGCTCACTTCCTCCACAGTTCCAGCAAGTTGCCATGTGTCTCCATTCAACATCATGGAAACAGAGACTGGGAACATCCTTTCATTGCCTCTTCTTATGGCAACACTGAAATCTACCGTTGCCTTGAGTTCCTTCCTGTCATTCCCTAATCATGAACTCAGAAACATCGTTCCACATTGCTCTTCCCAATCTACCTACTAGTGACCTGGTGATCTTCTACCCTGCTGGCAAGTTATTCAGAAATACGACTCTCAAAAAATTAAGACTCTCACCTGTAATATTTTTCTCCATCCCATTTAAGAAATAGGTAACTATTGATTATGAACTCATCTGCCTCATCCACACATGGACCTCTAGGCTGCCTACTACTTTCTGGGAATGCTTGGAAGCACACTAAAATACCAGGCTTATTTATACATAGGAGGTACTTCATACCCCACAGGATATGTTTTGTGAATGTCTCCAGCTGTGGTTGTAGGTTTACTGCCTAGATGGATACCAAAAATCTAGTTCTGCACATGTCACTAATATTTTTTTATCAAAAAACAAAGTCAACAAATGGAAATCACCAGTTAATGATGGAAAGAAATCAAAGCTGAACTTGAGAATTATCCTGCAACACAGTCAAAACTGGCAAAAAATTCGGTTATGAAAATCCCACACTAAAAAAAACCCAAAAGATTTGAAAAAACAGTAGTATTTTAAAGAAAAGTTAGGTTGTGTGCATTGAAAACAACAAGTGGCCACTCCAAACTACTAAACCAGGGCAGCCTAGCAAATGCACTGTTAATTAATGGTGAGACAACTTCATGTCATACTGCAAAGCAATTTTTCTTCAGACTAATACACATATAAAACTTCATCTTCCATACTTTTGCTGAATCTCTATTTGAATAGTCAGGGAACAGGTAAGAGCATTCTGTTTCAATATTCTGGGAATCTTCAGTGATTATTCTTATTTTTCAGCTAACAATAACCTATTTGTAAAGGTAACCCGAGTGTTAGTGTGTTCTTAAAGGAAGTTATGCCCATATATAAAAAACCCCTTAACTAGAATATGAAAAAAAATTACAATTGCAATTTAATCTCAAAATTTGTCCTGTAAAAGTTAAAAACAGTCACAGAAACAAAAAAATTGAAGCCGATTTATCAGCAATATTTTATATATGAACTCATTGCACTCCACGGGTTTACAGTAATTCCCTTCTTTCTAACAGGACAAACCAGCAGAGGTGAAAAGGGTAATTTTTAAGACGTCAGTAAATTGTATTTTTCTTTTTTGTGATTGAACCAAAAGGAGATCAGCTATTTGCAAATATGCCCAAATGGCCAAAAGCAAGGCCTTCTTACCTTCTGACGTGGCTGATTGGGGCCTGAAACTACAACGGTATTACAGATTGCCAGAGCAAGAAAGAAGTCAGTGATATACATTGTCTCCAACGATAGCTTGCTGCTAGCTTCTTCTGATTGTTGATAGGAATGAAAAGAAATCTGACTGAACTTCCTCAGCAGCTGCGTGTCTGGTACAACATCTGTTTCCTATTATGAAATGAACAAAACTGTCTGTCAGGTTATAAACTTAGTCTCTGGAGGTTAAATCAGTTACAGATGACCGAAGTGTAGAAGCTCATACAATTTCTCTCCTGTGCTAAGTTGGTTATGCCAGGAAACAGAGGAACACTGGCATCTTCACTGCCTTGTGCTAGTCCACTGAAAATGGCAAACTTCATGCCCAAAGAGGTAAACACTTAGTTCACAGACACTTCAACAGAAATTAAATACAATGAATGGTATTTAGACACCTTCGGGTACAGAAGCAGAGTTTCTGCCTCTCATAACCTCAAATAAATATTGGCCATCTAGATATTTCTTATTAAAAACAAAAGAAAATGTCAGAAACCTCTTAAAATAAAAGAGCTGTTAAAAAGAAACTGTTATTAAGATGAAATTGGTAATTTCATTTGAAGTGATCATGGATGCAGAGCAGCAGGAGTTAAAGTACACACCTTCATGAACCAACATGTATCTGCAATGTCAGTTGCAAACAGGATGCAACCAAGTCATCACGAGACCTCTGATTTTGGTGGAAGAGAAAAGGGATTTCTTAAACGACAAGCAATCTCATCAAATGGGGGTAGAAAAGATACCCTCATGAGTTACTTCAGAAATTTAGCATCAAACCCAACAGCTTCTACTTACAATGGGACTGCTGAAAGCCATGTGTCCTGAGTGGGGAATACCACCTGCTTCATCTTGCCTTTTGAATGCAGAGTAACTACCAAACAACTGATTTGAAGACTTTCTGTTCAAAGGTTCACATACAGCTCTGCAGTTGTGCCCCTGACATTCTGATGTTGGGGCTGAAGAGCCACACTGACAATCAGCTGAATCCTCATCCTCTGAATCCATCTCTTGATAGGATTCCAATCTCTTTGCTAAGAAAAGAGAAACAAAATTATTGTTCCACGAGCAAAAAGAAACACGTCCAAAACACCATCTAAAGTAAGGAATTAGTTATATAGTTAAGAATAATCCACCATTTATGAAAAATTAAACCTGTAACAAGCCACCACACTTTCCTCCTGTTTGGGCAGCATTCTACTGGATTGAATCCAGAAGAGAGAACAAGAATGATCAGAGTTCTAGATAACTTGAGCAACATGGCAACAGTAAGATAAGCTGGAGTTACACAGCCTCCAGAAGGGCACATTGATGGGAGCCAAGAGACTGTTCAAGTGAAAGGAAATCGCATACAGATAGGAAATAGCCTGCTTTCTGTGAACACTGTGGCTATCAGAAGAGACAATGGCCCCATATTGTGGCAAGATGGACTCAGGCTAGGTATCAACAAAACATTGTCAGTGATGATGTGACATATTAAAATGGAATGCCTGAGAAAGCAGTGAATTGGACTTTACTGGAGGTCCTGAAGAAATAAAGAATTTCATAAAGAATAACAGCAACAATCCTGCTTTAGGCCAGAAAAATGGGACCAGACTTCCTGGTGTGTTTTCTAGCCTAGTTATGTTATGATGGATCAGGATTGTATGCCAGGGGTTTGATAAATACAGCTGCTAGCAGGAACTCATTGAAGCTGTGTTTATTGTTTCAGTATTGGACACCCCTTCACAAACAGATATACATTTTCTGAGTTTTTAATTGAAAAGCAGGTTCCAATAAGAAAACTTTGTCTGAACATGTGTAACACCTTTGCGCCACAGATATAAATGCAGTTCTGCTCCTCCTCACAAATAAATGGTGTAAAGAACCTCTGTAGCACAGGAGTGTTTCCATTTGCTATCATGTGCTTGATTAAGAACATATCCAAGTGTTTGCACTGGAGTTTTCAGACTGTTTGACCACATGCCAGAAGGTGAAATCTCACGAAAGCACTGGAACTATGTACACCATTCAGCTTTCAAGTTTTATCTCTCACTGCGAAAACAGCATTCCATGAGCATACACTAGCACTTCAGTGCCTAAAATCCACAGACAGCATGCAAAAGCTGTTCTGAGAGCTGTGTGCGTTGCCTATTTATTTCATTAAAGTCTGAATACAAACAATGGCATCCTAGCAAAAAAACCAACATTAGCATATAGATATGTCCAGCAACACCACTAATTCCCTATTTCTTTCTTATTTCAGGTGGTACCTACTGTACAGGAAAGAAGCAAAAAGTGGGCTATCATTCTGTTTTATGCAAACAGAAAACCTATCCACAGGTCAGTCCCCAGCTCTGTTGCTCTAAATGAGATGGAAATATGTTTATTATGTCACTTTTGAGTCCTGTATTATCTGCTGTCTTCTCTTTCTGGAACACAAATGAAAGAATCCTGACCCCCATCCTGCTATTCTGATGAGCCCAAGGAAACAGAGAGACCAGAGCTTACATCTTCCTTCGCAGGCCATCTTCCTGATATCAACATGAAATTAGCAACATAGCTCTTTTAAAAAACAGGTTAAGTGGGAACATAACAGACCGTGGCTCTCCAGAACTACCAAATTCAAAATCCCATTGATACCTTTTACCGGAAAGCAGCACCCATTACTTGGTATGTGTTTGTAGAGACAGGTTTGGACAACACATGCCCATCCTGCTCTGCTTCCAGGCTGCTGGGAACATGTGGCACCTCTTACAACACCACACTGCTCTACTGCCATGGTCCGAGAGGCACATGTTACTTTAGACAGAACACTGCCTGGGGGCATCTCCATGGAGGATTATACTGAATCACAGGCATCCCTTTACCCAGGGCAATACAGATATAAACACGGAAATAAATGTTCAGATTAGGCAGCTTCTAGGCAAAAGACTGTACTGTGTTGCACTGCAGTTCTCACCATATGTAGCAGGAGCCTTGCAAATAGCAGCTCTATGCATCTAAACAATTATAAACCAGGGCTAAAAAAGAGGACTTCCAACATTTTTCAAACTGATTTTCAGGGCTCATATAATTTCTAATTTGTTAGGAAGAAATGCGTGTTTACTCTCCAGGGAAAAAACAGGGCACAGGAAGAAGTAATTATGTACATAATTAACACACTAATAATTTTGGAAGATAATTTTATGTGAACTACTAGCAGAAGCATGTGTAGGCATGCTTTCTCTGGCACACTGAGACCGTAATCAGCCACAGCTGCATCACTCACACTACTCTTTGGTTTCTTTTCTGAAAGTTTTCCTTGCTTTAGGAAATGCTCTGAAAATATAATCTGCTTTTTGTTTAAGTTGTTCATTCATCAAGTTCAAAACTTATAAACATTTTTCTCACTTTGCTGTTGTCATCCTTCCCAGTACAATTATGCAAAGCCAAAGAAGCATCTGGAAATCCTCATTGTAACACTTCCAAAATATGTGCAGAAATTGCTGTAAAATTTGTCTGTAAAATCTAGTCCTGTGACACAACAAAAGAAGGGCTGAACTGATTCATTGGTGTGGCCAGCAGGGTGTGCCTTTTGCTTGCAGCTGTGAGCAGCTCTATCTGGCAGCAAACCCATCAAAACGACGAAGAGGGTTTACTACACAGCTGTGCCTCACACGTCCGCCCATCAGCACCTCACCTGTGATCTCATATGGAATATCTGCATTGTCCACCAGCAAAAGAGCAAATGTCTGCAGGCACTAGTACATTCACATGGTAACTGCAATAAATACTCTGTGGTTTTCTATAATTAATAAAATGGCTAATTAAATAACTCATGTCACTCTGCCCAATTTTCTCTTGTGTCTGGAGCTGTATCTTCTCTTGGCTCCCAGAAGACCTCAAGCTGGCTTTCATAAAATATATACTGAAAGACCCTACACTTTTAGACAATAAGACAGCAACCATTAATTAACACTGCTTGTTGACTTTTTGGCTAATAATAAACAGCTGTGTAAGATCTAAGTAAGAACACAACAGTGATTTTTGATGAAGGTACTTACCTTTGCAGCCTTAACACACACATGGACACACATCTGATTAACTTGTACTTTAAAATTACTGTTAAGTGATGTATTTATACTGTTAAGCATGTATTTAATTTGGATTACTATATCCTCAAGAGCAGAAGTACGCTGAAGTGGAGTCTTAACATATACTACATAAAGGTGGTACACTGATAGGATAGTCAACAGGATGTTTAAACCTTAAAATGCTAGGTAAGCATTAGCACTCTAGTTGGAAAAAAAAAGAGAGGAGAGAATAGATGGGCAATTTTCCAGTGTTCTGGGTTCTGAATATTCCACAGAGAGAAACAAAACACAATAGGCATGACTTCCTCCATAACGAGTAAAGAATATTTAGTTGATGGTATCAAATATGTTGGCAAAATGACCCAGGTGAACAAAGCTTTAGTGTCTTACCATTTTCCTCATGGCAATACTCCTGCCCTGCAATGCTGCATCTCCGAAAAACCATCTTATTTTCAGTGAGGGTTCCAGTCTTGTCAGAGAAAATATACTGAATCTGGCCAAGGTCTTCAGCAATATTTAGTGCTCGACATTGAATAGTTGAGTCTGTTTTCTCATGGTAAAAATCAATGTCATTCTGTATTAAATAAATTTGCCCCAATTTGACAATTTCAATTGAAACATAGAGAGAAACTGGGATCAAGACCTACCAAAATAAAACAGAAGGATTAAATAAAACCAAAGTCTTTGGCCAGCTACAAACACGAAGAAGCTCTACTGAAGCCAAAGCGTTATTTCAAGGGTACAAATGAGATCATAATATGACTCATGTTCAAAGCAGACCAGTTACCTGTAATAAAATTATCATTGTCCAGAACATATAGAAGCCTGCTAATGTTGGAGGACTCGACTTCCCATCTGGCTTGGGGATGTTAAAAAAAGGTATTTCCGAATACCTACTTAACCAAATTCCATGACCTTGAAAACAAGAACAATATAAAGTCAGTCAGTTTTATGTAAAATTCATCACAGTTCAGAGTTATTGTGCTAGCTATTATACTTCTGCAGTTCTTTCCAAGTTTTTAAACTACAATTTTATCTCGTGGGTTTTTTTTCCAACAGGAGTCCCAAGAGTCAATACATACATGAATAAACACCTTACACGCATTCTATCAACATCATCTATACAGCGTATCTCAGAAAAAAAGAAATATTAACTACACTTCACGAACAGTTTTTTCCCCTCCAAAAAAAACCCTCTGGCAATTAATTGTGTTATCCTTGCTTGTCCAGGTTTTAGTCTACCTGTGAACACATTATCATGTCATCATTTTTAAGTGAAGTCTGAAGCAGTTTTATCAAACGTATTTTAAACGCCTTTATGATCTGTCAGAAAAGTTGGTCTGTTTAGATTTATTCAAGCTAATAATTTAATCAACCTCTAAAATATCAAGCCAGTACAACTCTAGTCACACTAGATCTCTCACCTCAATGTGTACACGCACCTCATGCTACCTGAAAAATCCTAAGAGAAAGTAAGAGTTTTGCAGAACAGTTAGTGAGAAGAAAGAGAAATCAAATGGAGAAACAGGCTCCAGACCCAAAAACTTGCATCAGGAACACACTTTTTAACCACACTCCAGATCAAACAGGACAACTAAAACCTCACACCACTCCCAACTTTCAGGGAATTACCCATGGATAAAGACTGACAAAATCAATCAGCCCCAAAATAAAACACTAACCATTGTAGGCTGAGAGAGGAAAATAGCAGGAAACTGAGTGATTCTTTCTTACCTATTGCACCAGTTAAACACATCAAAAGTAGAAGCAGAACACACCAAAGAATATCAGTGTTCACTTTTCTTTCCAATTTACTGCGCTTGTAATGAGGGCCGCTGTTATTCAGCATAGCTTTGGTTTCATGACCTGCAACCAAAAAGGAAACTCTCTAACAACAGGTATCAGAACTGCAAGTGCTTTCTATTTCTAAAGCTTTGGGAAACAGAATATTTCTATCAACTAATATTTGAACAGCCATTATAAATATGAGCAAATTAGATTCTCCTAAAATACATTAATTCTGTCCTAAAGAAAACTGAATAAGTTAAATCAAAATCTGTCATGTATACATTAACTTTTATTAACTTACATTAACTGTCACTAATATTCTTTCCCATAGAAACAACATCATTCTTGACCCTTCTGTATTATTTCTAATATTTTCTACAAAATCCTACACCTGTTTTACAGCTACCTGGCTAGATACATCATATTGATTAGTGTAAAAACCTCTGTCCTTTCTACAAATTGTAGAATAGGACTAGAAGAACAGCACTGGCTTCAGTTTTGGGTAAGAAAAAAGTCCTAAGCAAGTCATGCATTTCCACATCCATTTCAAAATCTCAGTTTACCATTGCAACTAACAAGCTGAGGACAAGGACCTGTTCACACACAACAGGTCTGTCCTTCCACGAATAATCGGGGTATCAATTTTTCACTGTTAAAACAGAAACAAACTTAACCCATATGTGCATTCTTAACATTTCTAGCTACGGCTGCCTTGTGCTGGATTCAAGCTTTTACTCTCCCAATTCCCCTTTGCACAACACTGTTTCTTAGGGAACACAACTATCTTGTTTGCAAGGCAACCTATGAAAGCCAGGGAGGTCCACTAACCTGCATATACCACTATGCCCACCACAGCCTCTGTGTTTCTTACTGTGCATCCTCGGAGCAGTAAATTTTCCTTGCTGAGACCCACTCGATCCATGTTTGAATGCTCACTGCAAAAAAAAAAAAACACATCCTGTCAGCTGTAGGACTCCAGCAATTACCAATCAGGCTTTGCAAAGCCATTAGGAATTGATTTCCCAAAGAAGCTGCAAGTCACTGACTGCCATCCTGACATCTCTGATCAGATTTTTCAAATGAATGGAATAACATGAAAGCCAATCACCCTTGAAAGTCTGAGCATGTAGGCACTGTATTACAATTTTTTTTGCATTTAAAAGCCTAGCATTTGCCATCTGGCATATGAGAAGTAGGCAACACTACTGAAAAGAAATCCAAAACAAATACTGGAAATCTGAAACCCTATCCTATTTGGATTATCAGCATCAGAAAATATTTGAAAAAAATACAAAATCTCATCTTAAATACACTGTGAGCGCCATCACTCCTGTGGTATACTTTCAGGGCAGCTAGGCCCACTCTTCGTCAAGATGCTTCCTCAGAAACTAGGATTTACAGGTATTTATTTTTATTGTCAAGTATCTAATGTATCAGTGTGCAAAGGGAAGAATATAGACATTCTAACTCTCAAAACCTGAAAATAGGTCACCCCATAAAACAGTATTTTGTTTTCCTATTACCTGTAGAAAATCATAAACCTGTAAGAATCACAGAATCATAGAATGGCTGGGGTTGGAAGAGACCTTAAAGATCACCTAGTCCCTTAAGGTCCCTTCCAACCCTAACCATGAAGGAAACCCCTAACATAAACCCAGCCCGAAGAAAAGACACAGATAGGCACACTGGCCAAAAGGAGTTTGATCAACTGACTGAAGGTTACGCAAAACAAATCAAGAGCAGGAGACAAAGCCAGTCCTTCCGATTTCCAATTCTAAGCAATGCAGCTTGCCCAGTCAGGCTGTGGTCCAGACCAAATACTATAGATACCATATGTTATGAAGAACAGATTTAAAACAGTTATTTCAAGTATGAAAAGCACAATTGCAAAACAGCCTGAACTAAGACGTTGAAAATATTTAATACAAAATAAAAAGCATCAGTGCCCCATCTGCTGCACAGAAAACCCTTCTGGAGCTCTGTCTGTTGGGCTGCACTCAGAAACATAGTGGTGCAAACTGACCTCTATGCATATTGTTATTTCTTAAAGCAAACATTACAAGATCTCTGAAAACTAGTAAGAATGTTAAAGCAAATCACAGTAGTCTAAAGAGCCACCAAGTCTACTTACACAAAGCCTCGGAAATGACTGAGGTCGTTGTTAGGACTTTCACACTCTATTCTACTGGAAAATTCTTCTGGATCAATTTCAGAGGCCTAAAGCCATGGGAAGGAAAAAAAACCCAGAGAACTCAGACAAAATGTGACAGAACTTAAAAACATCAAAAATTCAGAGGTTCAGATATTACTATCTAACAATTTAGCCTCTAAACTGCAGGTTGCTGGTGGTGTTGATGGTCTCCTACCCAGTGTAAGACTTACATGTCATAGGACTTCCCAGTAAATATTAAACACTGGCAAGTATCACTTGAATTGCTGATATTTTGAGAACACTGCAGAGAAAAAAGTGGGTGGAAGAATGAGGAAGAAAAAAACGCAAAAGCATTAAGAACATCTGAAAGGCATAGATTTCCCATAGATTTTTTCATTGTATGAAAAAAAAGAAGAGGTACTGTCTTCTCTGCAAGCAGAATTTCTTGCAAACAGACTTCTTTTTCCAATACCATGACCAGGATGGCTTCTGTGCTAACACAAAGAAAGAAGGTAGAACTTTGCAACGATGTTTGAGACTTACAAGTACCAAAGAAAGGGCTGTTACGAAAGACCAGAAGTACATGTTGCAAAAGAAGAGCAGGTGAGCTCTTCAGTGAAAAGTCAAGTGAAACATGACAAGAAGTAAGAGAAAAGCCAAAAGGCCTTATCTTTGGAATTACCTGCTATTGCAATTTAATTTCAATTAATGGCATAGGAGTATGATTCTAGTCTCTAGTATAACACAGGCTTGCCTCTGGTATAACTGAGTCGTTTCCAAGCTGAGTACCTGCCAGTAACTCTTTGGAAAGTCATTTGCTCTACTCTTAAAAAAAAAACCCCAATGACCAATTTAAGGTTTCAAACTCCCAAGCATAATTCTCTAATTCACAGATGTTACTGAATATATCTTCTACTTAATTACAGGTCTCTGAGAAGGCTGTACTCCATCAGCTGGATGACTTCACAGTGGCGGAATAGCAACTGTGAGCTTAAAACACAATCCTGGAGGTAGAATTTGAAACTCAGAAGACATCCTATTGTTAACAAGTACTTTGTTAGCTTGATTAAAATACTTCTTTTGCTACGTTTTGCTGTATTGATGTGTTGCACTGTATTAACCTGAAGTCAATATGAACACAGCCTTTGACATACAGATACACTCAGTCTCTTTGCAAATTTAGTTAACTGTGAAAGACCTGTCTCTTCACTGACCCTCCTCATGTCGATTTGCACAGGAGGTACAACATTTCTGTAAAACGTTAGACAGAATACTTGATTGATGCTTTTCAAGAATTTTGCACTGTACAATGATTACCCAAATAAGAACTACCCTCAAAGTGAAATAGCCAAAGCAGTCAATTCTTTTCTTCTACTGTCTGGAAACATCTAGATATATATTGCTGGTGGAGCTTCTTGTAATATGCCTTGAAACAGCAAGCACTGAAACTCTGGATGTACTTAGTGGATGTGGATAGTGGACATAGCTGTCTGCATTCTGCCAGCATAAAACAAGAAGTTACAAAAACTGTGTCCAAAAGCAGGTATCCTGATATGGACACTCAGATCTTCCTGGACTAAAAGTTTATTTTCTATATTTTTTCATTATAATCGTAATTTTGGCAAAGCAAATACTGAGAGTAGAAGCTTTTGTATGTTATTTCTTGAGAAGTTTTCCCATGTTTCCAAGCACAAAAGAGAGGATATAAATTTTGGTAGAATTAGAATTACTTGGATTTTGTGGAAAGGTCCCTAAAGAAGGGAGACAATAAAGATGGAAACTGAGTAAGGGAGCTGGGAATGATAGGCCCTGCATCAGACACTCACTGAAATGGGGAGGTGCAGACTCCCAAGGCCAACCCCCTTTGCTTTGGCTGTGTTGTGTTCCTGACACATATACCATTTGGTAACAAAGCATGGGAATGGAGTGGGTGTATGGCTAAGGTAGAAGAGGAGAGCTGGGAATGCCTTTGATCAGCTTGGCTTAGGCTTCCTGGAAGAAAAGAACAGCACTTTCCACCAGCTTTGAGGATGCTGCAGTCAGGACTGGATTCAGTCACTGGCCACACAGGCTGAGAAGGAACCAACTGGTGCAGTTCTTTGCCATCTCTTATAATCTAACAGGAAATATTCACTGTTCACAGTGATTTAGTGCTAATAGCATATTAGCTTCTCCACTCCTGTGAACCTGTGTGTGGCTCAGCTAACCACATGAGGGGTAGAAGGAAAAGGATATTAAACCCTTCCTAAGAGGAAGCAACATTTGAGTATATTGAAAGCAGCAGAGCAATGTCAGTTTGTTCACAAAACAGCTCATCATCCTCAGGAAGTTGATCCTCAGCTGTTTTGTGTATTTCTCTGAATGCCAAGATGGTTGAAGACACTGTGTTCTATGCTTAGTCACCCACTGCTATTTTAGAAGCCTCGAGTTACTTTCCCAATTTCTTTCCTGTTGTCATTTAAGCATGGAAAAAATAACAAAAAAATCACTATGAGATTTTCAGCTCCTGATTCTTGCTTTCATTTTGCCTTGCCTTCTCTTAAAGGAATCCCATGTGCATGAACAGGTGCCCCACTGATGAACCTTTTCTTTTTGTTTTAACTTGCTCAGTCACAAAGAAGCAGGACATAACACCCTTAGAAATAGATTAAGACTCTGTAGTTTTTGTCTTCATATGTTCTTTAATTCGGTGTCGTTTATTCCTTTTCTTCTGAGGTTAAGAAGTGGGAGAGGTCAGGCAGTCAACCCCTTCCACGGCACTGCCAGTTTTACTCAGCCTTAGTTTATACGGTAAAATTCCCAGGCTGGAGGGGCACTAGAGATCTGTGAAATAGACCATGGCTGTACATTCAGAAACCAAGCAATCCTGACAGAAGACTCTACAATAACAATAAATATTTTTTTTCCTATTTGATAACAAAAATGAACGGTCTTGAACGGTGAAGGAATTGACACTTTTTCTTGGACAGTATGACTCTTCCTAGAATTTTGGTACAAGTTTTCAGAAAATAAAGAAATCAGTCTCTTTCTTGAATGGGACTCAAATAAGACCTTGGTAGCAGGAGCTGGTATGAGAACAGGGCCACCTAAGTATGCTGTGAGCCTGAAGAACCACTGGAATTTTGCTTTGTGTAATAATATGTATATACAACAGGATCAAACAGTCCTTCCTGCCTTGCTGTTTTAAGATTAAATCAAGAAATAAAAATAAAAACACAAGTAAAAAAAAAAGGAAACATCTGACTGTAAGGAGATAAGGAACAGCTTTGTGCATGGATAGCACATCATGCCTTTGGTATCACCGTACCCACTAAGTAACAGCACTTAGAGACAACTTCTCCTCACTCCTCGCCACTGCTGTAAATTCAGAAGCAGTTCAGGTAATTTTATTTCCAGAGGACTAAACAGTCTGTTGTTATGGACAACACTGAAGCTCCCTGCTATTGTTTTCAGCATGGTGTTTCAGCAGCAGAACTGAAGACTACAGAAATGTCAGGATTCTTTAATCTTTTAATATTGTCTCTTTTGTGCCAGCCTCCAGCATTTTGGCTGCTAGGTATAATATTAAAGTATTGTAGAGGAGTAACAATGCACTTGCAATGTGAAGAAACAGTGAAAAAGATAATACCTGCTCTTCTCTCTAGGTCTTTATACAGCACAGAAGTCTCTCCTAAAAAACATCAATTTCTCACCCATGACATGTTATGCACCATAAGTAACTACCTGAGGTTTACCTGAACTGTTAATTTTGTTGATTTTCATTACTTGAAATAGATCTGTCTTTCTCTGGGTTATGTGAACATGCAAAGATTTGCTCCAAAACAACTCAAGCAACAAATCAGAACTGAGTTATCTAGTACCTTGATTTTCAGATAGGGATTGCTGAGCTCCCATGAATTAGGCAGTCTAGAGGGATGAGTTTGTGGGGTTTTTTTAGTTCACCATCCATCATCTCAGCTTTCTTACACCACTAGAAAAGCACAATTCTCACCTGCTCAGAATATCCTCTCACCACCTGTCTCTGTTTTAGATTGGTTTCTCCATCAAGGCCTGCAGTTTCAATGTAACAGATCCCATCCATGTCACTAGAATATAACAGCACCATGTCAGCAGGAATGATTTCATTACGTGAAAGCCGGACGAAGTCCCCAACATTGACATTTTTCCAGCATTCATCTATGTATTTCTTCTCCTTCCTGAAATACATAGCAGAACAGTGATTTTTTACAAATGCATAAACTGAAACTGAGAAAAACCTACAGGTGTTGTTTGTGATGGCTACTACAACACATCAAAAGTGACATTTTCCAAAATACTTGTTTCCCCACATGGAAACAGAGCATGCAAGAAAGAAGAAAAAAAAGCATTCACTATACTTCCTTTATCTTTGTATTTTACATCTTGGAATATCCTTTTAAGACACGTATAAAAGAAAAATAATTATGTGGGCAGCACAGATATATAGTTAAAGAAGTTTTTTGATGGTTTGTTTAGAACATGATCAGTTTGCATTTTAGAGGAATTAAAAATACACCTTTCAAAACAAATGCTACGTAGTACAACGATGCTTAACTAGTCAAGGTACCTTGGTCAATACAGTACAAACACATGCATGAACTCACTTGCCTCAAAGCAAAACTCTTTTTTGCAAATTCTACACTAATTTGATAACGATTTAACAAAACTGGCGATCGAGTCTCAACCAGTCCCTCAGTGAACTGATCTAAATGGCCCTGCTTTGAGCAGGGGGTTAAGACTACATGACTTTCAGAGACCTTTTCCAAATTATATTATTTTATGATTCTATAAGCATCCAGAAAGTAACCAAAAGAGTTATCACCAATTTTTTCACATGATAGTCATAATCAAATAATAACAATAAACCACAAAGACTGTTGTCTCTTACCTGCTATATACTTTGGTTATTAAGTTGTTTATCTGTTTATCCATTTTGTACCTTGAGTAATCTTCCAGACCATCCTTCACTGCAATAATTGTCAGAACTGCTATCAGAGGTAACATTGTAATTTCTTTTTGGAAAGCTTCAACCAGAGGAACCCAATTTAGGACAACTAGAAATAGGAAATACAAATTGGCAACTCTGAAACAAAGAGAAAACACAGGATTCAGCTGTGCTAGCAGACAATGACCTTATTTCCCCACCCCATGCTATACAGACATTGAAGTTATCAGCGATTTATCTTTTCTTCACCTACAATGTAAGGAATAACTATCCAGAACTCTGTTTTCACTCCCCAGTCAATAGATTACTTAGCAACACAGTTGCTTAACATACATGATCAGGTAATGCAGAAACCAAGAATTTTCCTGTATTTTCAAAACTGTCCTCCAGGCATATGTTTTCCACAGTGAGGCACTGGTGAATTTGCACTCAAATTTCCACGTCCTTTAAAGTTAATTTTGTCATATCTTAGGGAAGATGACATGTTTTAAAAAGGAAGCCATCCTGTAACCTCCTTAAATCAGGAGTTCTCCAAGCAGAAGGAAGATGAAAAAAAACTGGCAAGAGAGAAGGACATGAGGGAAGGGGAAAAAGACATTTGCAGGAAATAAGCTGAAAATCCTACTGCAGATTGGTGTGTGGCAGTGCTCCAAGAGCAAAGAACAGTTCAATAGTCCAAAGAACAGAGTAAGTGGAAAGTACATAAGCTAAGGAGAAAAGGATTATCCCAACAATGATGACACTCAAGAAACTTTGGCCATATAACATGTATCTTTTCAGAAGTGATAGGTCAGGATGAGAAATAATTTTTTAATATATAGTAACACACAAATATCTAAATAGGAGGATTCAGCTTCAGAAGAATTACCACAATCAAAAAGGAGTTCCTTACCTGTGAAATTGTTCAAATAAATTCCGTGGTAAAAAATTCAATAAAGTATACCTAGTAGTCCGTATTTTGTTGTTCATGTACAGTTTTGATACTTTTTCATACTCTTCTTTAAAATGTCCCAAACAGGGTATCACTATCCTATGTTTGCCAGTAGTCTTTGAAGATTGATAGCACTTGGTATTTGAACTGTTGCTGCTGCATTCCCTGCCCTCTGTTGATATCAGTCGCTGCCAGCGGTATCGGGCCCAGCGGAGGGGATCTGCCATTGCACCTGGAACACCTTATAATCCAAGGAGTGTCATCTCTCTAGAAACGTTTGAAAATACAGCAAGTTACACAACAATCCTGTAAAGGCTTTTCAACAAAAAGTCACAGTTAAAGTTTTGAATAAGCCTAGGAAAAAAAGTAATTTTCACAATGAACCCAACCCAGACTGGTTAATAGGTTATCTGAGGTCAGGAACTTCTGCTTCAAAGATTGAATTTACCTGAATTTCATCAAACCTTTCAGGTTACTCTGTTTAAAATGCACAACACTTTTGTAATAGCAGTCCATCCACCAGTTTCTCATGCTGCAGCATGGTGCAGAAAGGCAGACAAGCTGCTAATTCTGCAGAGAACAGCATTTTGAAAGGAATCCTCATCTCAGACACCGCAGTCCATGCAGATGGTTAACAAACCTTATTCAACTCAGAAGTCAACAATCTAGCAATATGCATCTGAATACAGCCTTAGACAAAGTGAGGAATTGCCAGTGAAAGGCACTAAGTAGATATCATGAACAAAAAACTTCTTCCAGTGAATTAGAAACTAACAACTGACAGAGGATGAATAAATTTCATGCCAATGCTTCTCCTCTATCCACCTAGCTAAGCTCTAGCATTTCACTGAGGAATCTGCTTTCCTAAAGAAAGCCAAAGTCCATAGCTATAGGTGATACTCACTTATAGCTATACACGATGCTCACTTCATCAAATCACCCAACGCAGTCAGAAAAGGCCTCTTGCACAAACCACGCTTTAGTAGAAGTTCAAAAGTGCTGGTTTTTATAATGAAGTTTCTTACAATTTGGAAGTTTTAACTAATGGTTGCTACATTTCTTGCATTACTTCTTCCATAGAACAGTTCATCGTAAATTTGTTTAAAACTATAAATTGCATGAGCCCAAAACCATCAGTACTTCTCGCTGCATGTTACTTTCCTTCCATCTAATATCTTACTACCTGCATAGATTCTAGCAAAATTTTTGACAAAATCCCCTTCCCAAATTCCCCCACAAAAGCTGCTTCTAATACTTGCTGGATCTTCCTAAATGAAATCTCTTTACAACAGACTCTCCTGTGTGGTTATCAAACTAATCCTGACTTTGGTTTCAATCAATTCAAGCTTCTGTTCATGTGGTATCTTTCTCTTCTTGACAAATGTCACTCTGTCCTGCTCAGATTCCTCCAAAATGTTGCTCTAAATAGTAATTTTCCAAACTATCAACTTGACTATTTTATCCAAATTATCTTCTCTTACATATCTTCCTTGATTCTTCTATTACAACTGCAGAATTCTTGACACATGAGCACAATGCCCTCACCAGGTCCTCTAAATTTGAGTAGTATTCGTATCTCCACATCAACCCATCCTGTTCTGAAAAAGAAGATTCTCCAAACTTCCTAAAAAATCTGGACATCTGTGTCACTACCCCAGAGCTAGAAAGCTTTTCTATAATGTTTATCCGGCCTCTTCATCTCATCAAATGAAGATGGGACATTTTTGTCCCATCACCATTAGATGTGGATAGCTATTGACTGTCACAGTGTCTTGGAAGACTGTTACCACGTACATGAAAATTATGTTCTTCTTTAGAAACCATGACCTGCACATGAAACACAGCAAAAAATAAACCCCTCTATGCAGCATTTCCTCTCAGCATCCCCTGGCAGTACCCTACTGTTCTTCCAAGGCCCTTCTGCAGTGCTCCCCCAGACAACATTAAGGGACCAGTCTGAGGAAAAGGCTTTCCTTTTTTTGCAGTCCTAAACCTTGTGGTCCCAGTAATCATCAGACCACCAAAGGCTGCAAGGAAATGCAGCTATGTCTGGGACTTCTTAGAGAAGCAAGAAAGAGGTTGTGAAGATTTTTCTAAAATACATGGCATCCTCTTATTTTCACAGAATGTGGCATCTTCTATCTTTGCTTCCTCTAATCCTACTGCCTGGGAGACAGTTCCCAGAGGGACTGCCCTCTTCATAGAGGTTACTATCCCATTTAAGTCAGGGACAGCCTTTCCTCCAGAAATGGGAACCGACATTTAGAAGCAGCAACTTCACACCAATGAACTACTTTTAATGTATGGCTACCATGCAGTCATACATGTGAACACTGATCTGTACACACGTGAAAGAGGTGCTTCAGTTAATTTACACTGAGCCTGAGAACAAGTCTAAAGCTTGAAAGGTTTTCAAAAGTGTTTAGAGACTACAGAATGTATTGCTAGTGGAGTCCATACATGATTATGCAGATTTCAATACACCTAGAGCTCCCAAACCCCCAAATTAACACGGACCTATCTACAAAAGTCAGGACTCAATTAAAGAACAAAGTACTGAAAAAAATTAAAGAATTTTAAATTATGACTGGCTGAAAAGAGGTAGAGGGTTTTTTTTTTCCTGCAATCACAAATTTCAGCAGTTCAACTATTAAAAAAAACCCCAAATTTCCAAATTTTGGACAGCATCCTTAAGGCTTGGCCATTTTGAGGAAACAACAATTCTCCTTAACTGTCTCTGCTGTGACAAATCAGTAATTGTACAAACAGATTTTATGCAATGAGAGGCCTTTTCAAACAAATGTTTGCTTTAGTTAAAAATGTGCTCAATTATCAGGGAGAGTTTTAACAAGATTTCTTCTGTTAAATTTATCAGACTCTTTCAAGCTTTCATCTTTAACATGAATCATACAGGGTGTGTCAATTAACCACACTTTTGCCCAATAATAATCTGACATACCTCTACACACTGTTACAGTGTACAATGACCTAGTGGCAAACTTAAGTAAGTAAATGCCAGGAAATTTCACAAGATGCCACTAGCCAGATATTTGAGAGCAGGTTACATTCGTAGTGAAACGCATGTTTGCTTTCATAAGACCAAGCAAACAAACATCTGATACTGATGAAGAAGCAGTAAAAGTAAAGGAAGGAACTCTTTCTTAATCTCCCAGGGCTAATGGGAATGCAAAAGTTTTACATAGCAGATCCTGTTCATTCAGTGAAAATTATATAGGCAAAATAACCATACAACTAAAACACACCTCACAAATTTCAAAACCTCCTAAATTCTAAGTCTTTTTGGTTTACATAATCTATTATCTTTTGTAGCATTTGATACCCAGTGACCACTACCTATAAAAAATAAAGCGGTTGAGGGAAGCAGGGAGGAAGAGTACTGGACATTTTAACATGACAGCATGCAAAGATGGAATTCCTCATCACTGGATGAGGAGCTAATAGTTTAAACTGCATATGCAATGTTGCTAAAGAGCAGTCACCCCTCACTACATACATATCCTCCCTGACTCTTGACACAGCTCCAAAACCTCCGCCCCACCCTTCCTCAAAGAAGCAGAGCTTAAAAAGGAACAGGAAACATCAGATTCAGTTCTATACACTGCATATTTTTGTCAGTATCTCCAGTATTCTAATGTAACTACTTCTAAGAAAACTGAAGATTGTAGGGATGAGAAATAACTAACACAAACCCACCACATTGGAAATATGTGAGAAATAACAAGTAATCTCCTGGGATCAGAGTGGTGAATCAGACAATTAACAGACATCTCGGGGAAAAAAGTATCTGGATCTCCTACTCTGCCATAATGCTCTCTGACTCATCTGGGATTTGACTGAGCTACTATTTTGCAAATGCTTTTTTTTTTTTTTTCAAATAATTTGCATCATCATTTTAAAATAGCACTTTTGAGGTTTCAAACTTCAGAAACCTCTTTTGCATTTCTTAACTCTTTTGAGTAATTTTATTCTGCTTCCTCAATAAATTTGGTACATAAAGTATTGAACACATTTTCTGTGGTCAGAAGGAGTTTCATCAACTTCACATTAGACATTTTAAGGGATTAAGTCACCAAAGATCAAATAAAAGCTATTTTAAACAATTTTCCTAAGAAATCCATTCCCTTAAAACATTATTTGACCCTCTCGTCATGTTATTTTTAATAGCCAAGACTTGAGTTCCCCAGCTAATGTGAACTTAAAGTAGTAATACAAAACAGCAGATATTTCTTTAAACACTGGCAAACAATCCACAAGATGAGCTACTGTGAAGCACTATTTTTAGAAGTTTATTTCTAAAAAATATACTTGTGCTTAAAAACCCCAAGAATAATGTTCATGCATTTGAAAACAGGAAGCCGAAACGATCACATGCTAAGTTTTGAGGACAGTCTCACACAAGCTAGCCTGCCCTCATTTTCACACTATACACTATTCAAGTGAACACTGCTTGATCTTGCTAAATAGAAATAGCTGATATAGAGGCAATTCAGGTATGTCTCACACTCAAAAAGAGATGTTCTTGTAGCAAGCTTACTAATGTCACATGATGATGAAATGTGGAAGGGAATTATACGACACTGGATTTATTCGCTTTCTTGCTTTTTTCCTACACCAGTTTCTCCATGTATTCTGATTCTCTCCTCTTCTTATAAAGCACTTTGAGATACGAAAAACTGGAAGAACTAGATATGGTTAACAGGAAATAGCTGGCTGTCACATCTTTGTTAAAGCAAGGCACAGCAGCACCATTTTTACCACAGGACAGATCAACACTATACACTCTCCACGTCTGGCCATCCTACATCACAATAAAAACAGGCTTTGAAAACCCTCTGCTAGTGGTAATGCTGAGAAAACTCCTACTTTTAAATGGTCTGTACCCTGGAAGAAGGGCCTTGCATCATAAAGCCTTGTGTAAGCATTCTCTTGTACGTGTATTTCATGTCCTTAAGCTGTTTTCTTTTCCCATCACTTCCCTTCCACTGTCTCTCCTAAATTCTGTCAGCTTCCAATTCTGTGAAGTATCCCATGCATATCTGCATGCAAGCCTTTGCTCCCAGCTTTCCTGCTGGGGGATGGAGCTGATAATAAAAATACCTTAGTTCCAGTTATATTATTGGTGGCCTTCGGCAAATCACTTAGCAATCACTGACATCTCCCATCCTAGATGATTTCTTAAGATCATCAGCAAAACAGATGTGTAGATAATTTAGCCTATATGTTTAACCTGCTCTGGAACTGCACCTTACTATTATGTTGTGGTCATTTGCTCACACGTCATGTGAAGTGCCTTACCATTCACCCTGGCTTCCCCTAACCACTTCCTCCCTTCTGACAACATCCTTCCCTTTTGCTGTGATCGCCAAATAATTAGTCCTCATTCTTCTTTCAGAAAATTCTTTGTTAAATGCACTTGGTAAATGACATATTTGACAAGAATGTTCCCCAGACCTTTGGCACGTGCATGCTTACGGTGTATGTCTCTATCCTGTTCCTACTCAGGCAGTGTGCAGTAGGCCTTCATCTGGGCTAGTTTCCAGTAGGAAGTAATAAATCAATTCTTGGCAAACAGAAATGCAATCCAAAAAATTGCATTATCTTACCTGAAAAATTTCTACAGCACCTAAAAGGGAAGCAACTCAGACAACAAATCTCCCCAATAACGTCCCTTTTTCTTTCCTCCCCACATGAATATACCAGGATGTTCTGCAGGTCTGAGGTTCTGCGTGACCAGGGAATGTAAAAAATGCTAACCTAGATGGAGGTCACTACACAATACTAGGGAAGAGTGGATCATCCCTAATCCAGACAAAAGTCCCGTTTAAACCTCTTAGCAAGTGTTACTGCACAGGTTTACTAGCACTTTTGTCACTACATGGACAGAACTGTACAGGCAAAATGTCAAAAACTCCTCCTAATCATCTTTTAAAACTCAGAAGCTAGCAGAAAATGAAGAAGCTCCAGGGAACTAGGGCCTGAAGATTAAGTTACACTCTGAAGAACAAATACTTCTTTTGGTTTCCTACTTTCTCTGTAACATGCAATTTCACAAATTTGTCACACGTCTTTGCAAGCCAATATGAAATCTGCCGAGACATTCTAATATGCCAAATAGATCTGGATAAGAGACTTCTGCTGTCAATTTAAGGGACAAACAGCCAAAAACCTGCAGGAATCAAAACTTCAATTTGAGAAAATGATGTGGTTATTTGCAATTATATATTCTGAGATATATTTATAAAAGAGAAGTAAGAACTCTTGAATTAAGAGTGGAAGGCAGAGGTTAGTATGAAAAGTCAATTGCTGTGGCACTATTTCGCCATGCGCTCCTACCTACAAAGTCTAATCTAGCATGGACAACACTGAAAACTTGCAAGCCTTGAAAAGCCTTGGATCTTAGAAAGGAAATTTCTTGGTTGTGGGTATGTTAAGCCACCCATCAACAGCTCTTCACAACTGAAAAACAATCAGCATGATGCATTAAAACTCAGGTAGTGCCAAGGCCCTGACACAAGGATGGATGCAACATAATTTAATAGTAAACCATGCAGTAATAGTGGTTAACATACTACAATGTGGGAGCAGTATAAAAACCAGAAAATCTGCTTCACCTTGGGAAAAGTCATTTAGGATGCCAATCAGATCTTGTACCAACAGACACAACCAAACCATACACTAGCAAATTGTAGGTTTAAATTTCAGAAGAAATAGTTTCAAAATAAAACTGAAGACTGCTGGAGACTGATCATCTGTGAAAATATTTTACATCCTTTTTTCCATTAATCAGAAAAGTTCTGCTTTATGCCCTGCTCTCATTTTCCACATTGGTCTCAAAACTGTAAACCAAAACCTTACAGATTAAGTCTTACTCTTTTATGACTGTCTTTTCACACAGGTATATCTTTAGCTTATGGTCAGGCAGCTTTTAGCCACTACAGATGCTTTGTTCTGTGTGAAATTCACATGAGTTTCACAGTAAGACTAAGGCGTGGACCATGTTAAAAATTTATACTGGTGTTCACATGATGCAGAAGGATGTGGTTTCTTTTTTTTTTTTTGTAGCCATGTACACTCCCTATGCTACTATTTATGCTAGTAAATACTTCAAAAAGAAATGGATCCATATCGGCAGTATTGCTGTTTTTTAAGGGGCCAAAACTCTATTGTGTAGATAAGGTCTAGCATACTCATTGAAATTTATACTGGAAGTACCTGTTACTGCAAGAAACTGTACTTGAGCTCCTAAAATCCTAGATTAGGTCTCTGACTAGGGTTTGGTGTTTTTTTTTTTTATTCTTCTGGTTTTCTAAGACACCTACATTATCAGCTACTCAAGAGTTCCATAAATTCCCAAGGTGTCCACTGAGGTTTTCAGGTCTAATGCTCTAAGGTTAGCGAATTTTTGACAAAACCAACTCTTGTACAATCTCAGGAAGACAATCACATTTGCCACAGAGCAATAAAACCTGCCTACTGCTTGGGGGTATATTGACAGGAATAACCTGTGAATCCACTTTAACCACTAGAGAGCTCCTGTAAGACTATAAAACATGACTCTTGAGATGATATTTCAGACCTGAAAGTGAGAAGTAACCTACAGCAACAGAGGGCTCAACTACAAACATGATAAAACCTTTAAAGGTTTTATCAATAAAAATGAAGCCAAAATATAGAGAAGCCTAAAAAAAATATGCAAGGAGTTAAGAATGCTGAAATTCTGACCCTAGTAACCCTAAAACTATTCAAGACACTAGAGAATCACAGCTGTGAGTAGCTAAACTGAGTTAAAAGTTAACACTGAACAGAATTGTTCTCACCTCTACCTTCCACTCCTGGCTTTGTCAACTCCTTCATAATCTGTCTGATACTTCCTGAACCCGGTTTTTACTGATCTGTAAGACCTTTTACTAACTCAAAGACAATAACATTACTGGATTTCCCAATTCATCATTAGAGCTGTGAAAGTACTCATGTTGGCACAAGCAAGGTGGGACAGGACTGTCTGACTAGAGAGTATCTTTCAGTACTCATGTAGAGCACTTGGTCCCAATTTCAGCCTAGTTTTCATCAAAAATACATATGAGCTCTGGTTATTGCCTCTGAAATTCAGATCATCCAGGGCAGTGGCAATTAACAAAAGAATGTAATCCTCGCCTGTCAGTCCTACTTTTTCCTCCTGTGAACAGCAAGTGCCCACACACTAACTGTAAAAATTCAGTCTAAAACAATGGCTTCAGACCAGCTTTGGAGTCACACAGAAGAGCTGAGTGAATTAAATTCCACTCCCATCTTAGGTAAACCACTTGGTGCTCTCTCTGCTGGAAACCACCACTAATGAAAACAAGAATAATGACAATTCTGTTATCTCTTGGTGATGATATGAAGACAAATACGTTTTGAAATAAGAGGCTTCTCAAAACTATGGTCATTGGTGAGACGTAAATACCCTATAAGTATTGCTTCGTAAGTATTAAAATAATAGTAATTTTGATATTAGAAGTACATTTTTCTTCAGCAGTTGTATTTCTGACAAGAACTTGGATTTTTCTTTCCCACCTTTGTGAATACTTTTCATAACTAAGTCCAGTAACTATTCTGTGATCCAATCCTGTGAGTGACCATGTGCACTCTGCACCCCTCCGTACTCTCCTGAATTTTCAGGCATTTCCCTGCGACCCACATGGACTTAAGTCTACTTCCTTGCCATGAATCTGTAAAGGAGTAAAAAGCTGACACCTCAGTCACCACCGTGAACTATTAAAACAAAAACTTTTCTTTCCAGTGACAAAGTCGAGGAGATTAA
>VZTG01000272.1:369309-405823 GCA_013397845.1 Melanocharis versteri
TGCAATCACACTGCAGCTGTAAATAATTCATATCCAGAGTCTTACATTTGCCATTCATGTTTTTTTCGTGCATGACAGTCCATTCTGTAAGCCTACAACTATGAAAGGCATGATTTTGTTTCCCTTGTTTGCACAGCAATAACAATTGCCTCAATTAGGCCTCTACATCAGTGCATGCAAAAATACCTGACCAAACCGTAAATGAGCTACCCTGGCTGCCAGAGAGAGCACAGCTGCCTTAGTGCAGCACTCTGGGCAGTTTAATTAGATGTGTTGAAGCAGCGCATATGAGCTGTTTGGAGAGGTAATGCTGATCAGGTGAGTGGGAGGCATTGCTGACTCCTGACTTGGAGTTTTCACTTTCATCTTTCTGAACAACTGTCCAGTAGTATGAATGGTCTTGATCCCAAGCACGCAAAGCGACTATCCAGCATGTCTGAAGTGTAATTAAAGTGTCTTCTCCCAGGTATCCTATGGAAGAGTAACTACAAAGATCATAGTCACTAGAGATAATGCTTGATTGAGAAATCTCACTGATAGCTTTTCTGCATGGAGGTAATAACACTGAACATCCTCCACACAGATATATCCATTTTTTGTTTCCCCAGAGAGATCTGCAGGTGTCTTTTATATCATCTCCTGGACTGCTACATGAAAAAGGAAAACTTTGAAATTCAGGTCATCCAGGGTGGTGGCAATTAACAAAAGAATGTCATCCTCGCTTGTCAGTCCTACCACCACTAATGAAAACAAGAATAATGACAATTCTGTTTTCTCTTGGTGATGATATGAAGACAAATATGTTTTTAAATAAGAGATTTCTCAAAACTGTGGCCATTGGTAAGACATGAACACCCTATAAGTGTTGCTTTCTAAGTATTAAAATAACAGTAATTTTGATATTAGAAGTACATTTTTCTTCAGCAGCTGTATTTCTGACAAGAACTTGGATTTTTCTTTCCCATCTTTGTGAATACTTTTCATAACTAAGTCCAGTAAGTATTATTCTGGCCCAACCCTGTAAGTGACCATGTGTGCTCTGCATGTGTCCACACTTTCCTGAATTTTCAGGAATTTCCCTGACTGATATGGACTTAAGTCCAACGGCACAAGAGCTGTTGATGACTCCAAAACAGTCACAGAGCTCTTTGCGTATCTCAAACCCTCTATCTGTTCATGGCTGCAATAACTCTGCAAGTACAAGCATGAACGACTCAGCCTGCTGTGCTCATACTGGCACTGTTTGGGACACATGAAAGAGAAGAACTCATGTGAACTGCCAACTAAACATGTTGGCAGACTGAAAACTTTCCCATGAAGACCTGAAAGGAGGAGGGAAATTTGCCATAGCATGCTATCGAACATTTCCCAGAGCACCTCAAGTTAATGGAATGTGAAAACCTGGGTATGATTCTTCTCTGAGAGAATCTCTTCCCCAGAGGAGAATCATACCCAGTGATGATTCCAGTGCCAAATCCACATAAATAGCAGTGCCAGAGGGGATTTGGGGTTGTAGACGTAGATGGTTATCATTACGGCAGTGTGGATGCTCCCAGATCAGCTTAGTGCATTCATATGAGGTCAGTGGATGTACTTGAGAGATCCAGTGTGTATTTACAGTGTAAATAGTGACATACTATGATATTCACCCTAGTTCAAATATATTTGAAGATGTGGTGGCATATTAATAATAACTTATATAGCCAGAAAGGGAATTGATTATTACCTGGTAATTTCCTCATGTTTTATTTCCTTAGCTCTGCAGTAAACCCAAATAATTTAGCTGGAGCAGAGATTTCACAAAACCCCCCCTTGAATTTTAAATTACATTGAATTATTGTTTACCAGATCATTGGCTGGTAAATATGTGTTTAGAGTCCTAAGCAATGCTGCCAGTGCAAATTAAAGCAATCTGTTGTGCTTGTCACTAAGGTAATTTCTTACACCAAGATCCTCAGATATATTTCCTAGCAGGTCCCCTGGAGGACAGATACACAGTGAACAAAACAGCTGTTTGTCTGCTCTAGTCTGTGTGTGGCCATAGCCTTTATTTACCATACACTGTCTAGATCTGTACTGGTTTATTGATTTCCTCCTGAGGAGATTGTTTTTATCACTGGAGTGAGCATTTTATAAATAGTCATGAATTTTCCTTCACTACTCCCTGTGAGACAAGAAGGTATTACTACTTTCAGGTCACAAACAAAAAATTGAAACAGGAGAGAATAAGCACCACAACATGAAAGTGTTAGTGAATCTGAGCCTACATGCTCAGTTTGAAAGACTGAGCATTTGTTTTAATATTTTTATAGTACAAGATATATTCTATGTAAATTATGTACATTTTGAAATCTTGAGAGAGGTAGAGTTGTATGTAAATATTATCGTGGGAACTTTCCTGAAAGGCATTTTCAGGGTCATTAAATCTTTGTTATTGCAAGCATGCCATTCAATCTGTTTCATAAACTGACTGAACTTTATCTAAAACTAGTTAGGTATTTCGCTCATATTACTGTACTAAAAAATTGCCCCAGAGTATGGTTGCTGTGAGGGTTAAGTATCATCTTGTAGCTTCTAAACTCAATTTCATACCCATTTGCTCTTACACTAGTGGTGACCACTGCTTCCATTAAATAAGCCTTTTTGTTCCTGGTGTTTATCAATCCACCTTTGTTTTGCTAAAGTAAACCAGATAAGAATGAATCATATCTAACTGGCTGAAGGCTAACTAAATTTCAAATAAAAGTGTCCAGCCAAAGGTGTAATGCAGTTTAACAATCCATTCAGACCTTAGTTAATGTTGTATAAATTGCTGTGACACAGCTTGTGTAGACAGGTTTTAAGGGAACAACTGACTAATATTCACTCGTGTAATCCTCATGCTTTGCCTGTGATTTATACCATCGTGTTTAAGCAACTGCAGAATGGAAGGAATCAGGAAGTTGGCATTAGATGCCAGTTCTGGAGTGCAGTTATTAGCAGCCAGTTGCAGTTATTACTGTTGGCACAGGACTTACTGATTGTCACTCACTGTGGTTTGGCATTGTGTGTATTAAGAACTTCCATCCTGAAAGCTGCTAAAAAGATGAGACCTTTTGTTCTAGAGATTTTCATTCTGTTATCCATTCTGTAGAAAGTAATTATCAGCTGGAATTTAACAAGGAATCCAAAAGTCCTTCACTTTTAAGAGGCTCTGAATTAACAAGACAAGCAGCAAATAATTCGAAATGAGATACGGTCAACTTACTGGAGCTCGTAATGCAGCAGGAATTTACCTCTTATCCTGACATTTTTACTTTATCCAATAGAGAAGCTGGGCCTATGGGGAGACTCCAGCTTCTGACAATCCATGTTCACTCTCCATGAACTAACACAGGCCCATTAAGTAAGAAGACACAAAACTAACCTTAAAAAAAGGAAACACCATCTAATGCTGATACTTGTGGACTGATGGAAAAGTGTGTATGATTGGAAAGTAGTTCTAGCTAAGTGGAATTGCACATAGGCAGATTGATGCATTTGGAAAATGGCTTTATTCCTTCTTTTTCTGTTTACTCTGATGTGGCAATTTCCCACGGCTAATCTTCAACCTTATCTACAGCTGTAAAATTGTCATTAGCTGGTTTACACTGTTACAGTTTCATTGTGTGTCAAAACACTTCTGATATGCATTTATGGTATGTACTTATGTGCCTTCCTTTTCATTGTATATAGAAGCAAGTTAACTTGTTGAATTTATCTGGTCCACAAATAACCTTAATTCTACACTTTTTAAAATCAAACCACTTTATCAGCTAACAAAAGGACCCGAGTCAGTGATATCAAATGAAATATTACGTAACTGTTGCTTTTTTCTCTATCTTTGCTTGTATAAAGTTATTGTCTGGGTTATAATATTTTTCAAGGGTTTTTTTTCCTATTAAATTTTTCTACAGTTTTTTTAACACAATTTCTGCTGGACAGCGACTCCAACCTGCCAAGGAAATTTTGTCAATATTCGAACTTAGCTACTTATGCCACAATTACTATATCCATTTCTCAAACAAATAAAAATAATCTGGCAGATGGATATGAAGATACCACTTAGACTTTTTGATTGTCTCAAGTATTTTCCACAAGGGAAAATCCAAGGCTCGTTTCCCATAAAATGGTTATTTTAAGGTTAGGAAACCTAGTATCAGATTAAAAGTGTCCACAAGACACCACACTGAAAAAAAGTTCTAACTTTTATGGTTCAGGTATATTTAAACATTTTTGAAGGTGAAACTTTGTCCCAGCAGACATTATATCATTTCACCTTCTAGAGCCAGTATAAACCAAGATAAAGTATAAACCAAGACAGACCAAGACTGAAACAAAGCACAAGTACAGCTTTAGCTAATTTGGAAGAAATGTTACCACGCGGGTGTTCCTGATTCACTTTGTGAGCCCAGTGCATCACAGATCCAAGATGGATTAATGAAAAGCCATACCCATGGTAAAGACAAGAGAGATTTATACTTTCACAGGTATTGTAGGTCAAGTTCAAATTTAGAAGAAAGCCTAGTGTTTACTTGTAACCTGCACTGTGTGACAATATTAAACCAACTGCTCTTTACTAGAACTTTATGTCATACATTCCACTGTAAATAACATCAGGAAAAAACATGTCCCATTTTCAAATGAACAATTTATATTTTCTCCTTATTTTGCCCCTATAAGTAGAAGAACTATTTAAGAAAACTAGGAAAATTAATGTAATTGTAAATTTTCTGTTTTAAGTCGCTCACTATTTCTCTAGAAATATCCCCCAAATTGTGAAATGAAAATTTCTTACTACATTCTTTATTGTGTCACCTGGAAGAACAAGTAGGTCATGTCTTCACAATGCAAACAAATCTTCTAGAGAGCTCTTTTCTAGAATTTGCTCCAGAGTAACTCTAAATAAAAGCAAATGTCAGCTACTTTATTAAAAATTAAAAATACCTCTCCTGACTTAATAACATCAAACCATTGAAAACGTGGTGTGAGCAAAATACTAATCAAAATACCATTGTCACCCACATAATAAGATTCATTATTTTATTCATTATTCCTATAGCAATTTTTACCATTCATTATTACAATAGCAAACCCTGTTTGTATGTAGGATTTTCCTATGTACAAAACCCTTGCACTTGTCCATGAACTAGAGGGCTTCCAGACTTTCTCAGATGGCTGGTAGTGTTTTTAGGAAAATTAGAACATATTTTTTTTGTACTGAGAGAGATTACACATAGGCAAGCTGAGATGTTTGTATTGGCACAGTGTCTTACTCATCAGCACCTAAGCCATGAGAAAATTTCCAATGCAAAGAAGTGCCTCTCTTCTTTTTGTGACTTTGATAATTTGAGACACTCTCAAGCTGAAAAAAAAAAAAAAAGAAAAAAAAAAAAGGAAAAAAAAAGGAGAATGACAGTAATATGATTCAAAGCACAATTTGTCCCAGGAGTCATGGAGGTCATGAGTCATGGTGGTTATACAACTGCAGCAAGCATTAGCAAAGTTTGAAAAGCTGGTAAATATGTGGCAGCTGTCCAGGACTCTGACAATTGCTTCTAAAAATCTAGTTTTCAAATTAATACTTGAATAGTCAGTTAGCTTTTGAGAAGTTGTCACTTCCACATTATTTGTTTTGATTTCTTTTGGAGAAGTCAATTAAATTGTTATTTCCCATGGAAAAGACAAGAGCAGAAGTAGGAAGTGGAGAGGTGAAAAGCTGCTCCATAGTGTATTATTTAGAGACCACAAAGAAGTCCAGGCTATCTGGCTAATACAGTGTGCTGCCAAGCTGGACACAGACTGACAAGACTGAAAAAGACTTATAAATCACAAGGCCATTTTCCCTGGGAGGAAGATGGCTGTATTTACCCTGGAAGGGATTTAGTCAAAAAGCACTGCTGTGCCTTACTATGGATGTAGCTGTATAAACAAACTGCTTTTTCTTAGTCTGTCATAATTACCTTCTTTTTATATGCCCTTGGTTGAAACAACCTCTGTCAGCAGAAACAGGGTATTGCCAGTGTAACTTTCACCAACTGCTGTTCTCAATTCATTGCAAAATATGATGCGATAAAAATAAAATCTATAGTAGCTGTAATAGTAACTCTCAACTCAGAGTTATATGATAAACACAGACCACGAATTCCTTGTGTAAATGACACGTTTGTAGTGGGGTGTTTATTATTTTAGGTATACTTTCTCCCCACTGCTATTATGACGTGTTGGTACAACTTGCTATGCAGCATATTCCAGGATCTACTAATTGTTGTTTACTATTAGCGTTAAGAGTCACCATAATCCACCTACTGGGCATTTTCTTTTCTGTTTTATGATATCCAAAGATTTTTGAAAAGCACCAACACACTCTTACCATTCATTATTAATACTGAAATCTTAAGGTTAGGCTTGGAGAAGCAAGGGAATATAGGGAATATAGAAGGCTTATAGTTTTATTTCATCTGCCCTTAAAGGGATTACTAATTTTCTGTTGTTGTCATTTTGAATTCCAGACATTACCATCATTAGACCTGAACACTGTGAGTAAAATTCCAGTCCTGATGTGTACCTGGTGTTCAGTTCACCGAGAATTTTTAAGCATGAAGAAAGGGACATAGAAGGATAGAAATGGTGACAATAGATTTTTCCTTATAAGATGCTATCAACAGAGCAGATAAAAAGAAACTTTCTGTATGTTCCCTGAGCATGGGATAAGAAACAAAGGGTCTGAATTGTAGAAAGAAGAGTTAGGAGAGTACTCATAGATGTTCTTGTAGGATGGAAGATGAGGACTCCCTCTCCAATCAAAGAAGCTTATGCAAAGAAGTGTGTCTTGGGAACAGGAGAGGAAAGGCAGGATAAGTCTGAGTGCCCAGCTGCTTACAAAAGATGGTGACCAGTGGTACCCATGAGCAGAGTCCCAGCTACTGACTCCAGTTTGTCTTCTAAGCTGTTGTTTTAGTGGGTATGTGGCTCAAGCCAACTACAGGCTCCTTGGAGTACACAGTATGTCACTCTTCTGGTCTAAGCTATTCCTCTGCCTCTGTCCTGCAGAATGCTGGGTGTGATGCCAGCTCCTGGCTTTTCTGTTACCTCAGTCAGGTGGGTGTTGAGATGTACGTAGTACAGATATTTTTCAAAACTATGACATTAACTGATTTCAAGCAATATTTTTTTCATCTGGTACTTCCAAATATGCTTGGAGTGTTTCCAACAATAGCACTTCCTCTCTGGAGATCTTACAGTGTAGCAGAGCTCTTTTGAATGATCTCTTCAGTATGGTTTTGTCCGTGGAAGGCAGTACAGAGTTCAGTATATAAACCGTGTGACTCTAAGGTGGTGTTGAACCACAGGAATGTCCTTCAGAGCTATTGCTAGTTCTTCAGTGCAGTCTATGGGAAGGACAGAACTGCTAGAGAAACCAACAAGATGATTTTGAAATATCAGTTAGAAGTGAATTCAAGAAGATTTAAGAAAGTTCCTCTTGTTACGTCTCTTACTGGAAAAAGGAGACACGAAAGAGACTAGTGTAAAGCTGTGGACATAGACTGTATCCACTGTGCCTGACACACTGTACTCCTCATGTCTCAGAGAGTGAATACAGGAGTATTATATTTACAGAATAGGGAAGGGGAAAATAACCAAAACTTCTCATGGTTTTGTATGTTCAAAATTTACAAGTAAAATTATTTGAGAAACAGATTTGTCATTCGGGAGGAATTACGGTCATAGATTATGAAGGACAAATAGTTGATAAAGTATAGTTAGGCACATCAGTGTCATGTTCATTCAGCCTCACTATGAACTTCACTGGCTCATCAGAGTGTAAAAATTAAACAGTGATATTTTCAATTTTCAAAATTTCAATTTTCAAAAAGTTATTTTCAATCTCCTTCAGCTGCAGCATATCACTATGACCATGATTACATGTAAGCTTCTACAAATTCTTTCATGATTCCTGGTTTCAGGGACCTCCCTCTTTCACGGCAACCCACATTTAGCTCAGCATAATCTCAACCGCAGTCTCAATGTTTCCACTGCATTTATAAAATGCATTTACTGTCCCCATTGTGTTGGTAAAATACACAGTTTATTTCTATTGACATGCCTGTTTAATGGCTCCTTGTGGGACACTTATACTGGTGCTTGGATATTCTCCCCAACTGGATATACTTAGAGCAATGTAAAACACTATGCTACTATACTGAAAAGACGGTATTTTAAAAGGTTAAGACTTGATGGCAGATCCAAATAATGCAGGTCCAAACAAAGTCCAAACTGCCAAAGGCCAGCTTTATATCCCTTACTTCACTGCAGTTGAACTTGGGCTCTGAAATACGGATTTAGTTAACCCACCTGTGGTTTCCTTGAGCAGTCTGACTTTGCTCCTCATGGGCCAATCGGCTGAATCAAAAATATTATTTTAAACTACACATATGTGAAAAATTGAAAGGTAAATTCTTTATTCTTCAGACCTGCAAAAAATTAGCTGCTTTGGAAACGTTCACTGGGATAGTGTCACATGGGATGGCAGTTTCCTATCCTCTTCTATCTGTTCTTGTCTTCATGCGTTGCGTCTTTGCTCTCTTGCATTTTTCACTTGTTTGATCCCTTTCAATGGAGCGGGACACTCGCTCCCTTTATCTTTACTTCGTAAATTATTTCATTCCAAGTCTGGATCACCTTCGTATTTCTCCTACTGTCTCTGGGTCTCTTTTCTCTGGAGCAGATGCTCCCCCTGGTGCTCTATTTTGTAGCGTGCAATATAGTACAATCAAAGTGGATAGCTTTCCAGTTATCTAACAAAGAAAATTCTAGGGGAATAAAGGAAATTATTATTGAATTTTTTTTTTAATTTGAAATTTCATCTACTCTTCATTTTAACAGCAGCTTTGAGTAATTTTTCCATAATAAAATCGAATAAAGTTTCAAGAAACCTTTCTTAAAAGTCTAATCTACTAGCAGTAGCAAACCCTGGGGGGGATTTGAAAGTTTTCAGTCAGCAAAACATGAAATTGGTTCTTCCCCATGTGTTTCTTCTCCAAAATCCCCATGCAGCACATCATTCCTACAAAGCCACATGCCTGTCTATGACGAAGTTGTGCTGCAAACTGACTTAACCAGCCTGGGTTTTTTACAAAGACCTTCTATCCACCGGTATGGACTTGTAGCTGCTTTGATATTCTTACAGCCCAGTGTTATACCAACATATGCGTAACTGTTTGACTGTAAATTAGCCTTGTGATTTCAGTGAAATGAAGTCTGCCTACAGGTATAACAGCCTCTGTGCGGTTTTGTGACCTGCTGTGACTTGAATTCTTACAGGTTTTCTCGTAAAAGCAATCAGGGCAATTTTGCTTCTTTGCATTCACAATCAATTCAACACATGGAAAGGTCACTGCTAATGCAAAAACCTGTTCCATAAACCTCCTCCACTGTCTGGCTAGGATTGAACTCACACTTCGATAAAACACTAAAAAAATGAGCTCTTCATGGTAAACACTGTACAAGCAGCATGGACTTCTGCAGGTAGTGTTTCTCCTACCTTCCTAAATTTGATTTAATGTCACAGAAGATGCGGTGCCTGTTGTAAGCCTTGAGCTTCCCCTCCTGCCACCAGCAAATTTAGCTGTTAAGAGTCAAAAAGCAAAGCTGCAAGGCAGGCAGAATGCAACAATAGCTTAAGTATTACTGCATATAAAAGCTTGTAAAATCTGTGGGATTCCGGCTTCATTCGCAGTCTGACCGCACGCCGCTCAGAGCACGCACCGGCGCCCAAGCGCACCGCGATCGCGGCGCCGGCGCTGGGACTCGAACCCGTGACGCGGGGCAGAGGAGGGCGGGTGTATGTCTGTGCGCATGCGCAGCGCCGGCGGCCGGTCACGTGGCGGCCGGGCCGGGAGATGGCGCGGCTGCTGGAGAAGCTCCCGCCGGGCCGGGCGCTCGAGGTGNTGGAGATCAGCAGTGTGGGTTGTGCCGTGCAGCCTGGCAGTCCCTGTGGCGCGGCATCTCAGCAGGACTGTGTAGTTGTGCACACAGCTGTTCAGTCCGCGTGTAAATCCAGGGTGAATCTGCATGTGGTTTCTGTGGCCAGACCTCGTGAACTGCCTCAGAGGGGAGAAGGGGGGCAGTTCATACTCGGAAAGTACCTGTTCGTGGCTTTTTTGTATGGTGCCTGGGCTGCAGTCTGGAAGCATTGAGGTAGTTCCCAGTGGAGGGAGGAGTGGTAACTGAATTGCGCGATCAGTGTCGTATCGGGTGTAGATTAACCGTGAGAAAATTACACTTAAAAGTTATGTTACACATCGTTTCAGTTCCTTCATAAGGTAGTTGATGGCATCTGTGGCCGTGCGTATCCTCGATACCAGGATTATGGCAATGTTTGGAGCTTATCAGAGTGGATGGAGGTTTTAGAAGAAACAATGACGTATTTCAAAACTGCAGTTGGCAAAAATATATCTGATGAAGAGGTAAGGGCTCATCACTGGTTAGCCTTGACTTCGAGAGATCATGACTGAAGTGATTAGTCTTGTAGTTTGTTTAGTCCTAAAATATTTTTGTAGTGTAGC
Organism: Melanocharis versteri; assembly: GCA_013397845.1. NCBI lineage: Eukaryota > Metazoa > Chordata > Aves > Passeriformes > Melanocharitidae > Melanocharis > Melanocharis versteri. The sequence goes on from VZTG01000272.1 coordinate 379,896, forward strand.
ATTTGAATGGTAGTGGATTAAACCTGAATAGGTAGAAGGTAAACAGCATTTAGAGATACACTGCCAAGACTTCTACAACAAAAAGTGAAACTGATGCTGATTTTTGAATATTTTTTTAGTATCACAGGGTAGTTGTTAAAATACTGGTTTAAGCACTCAAATTGAGTATTTTGAGTACTACCAGATTAAAACTGTTCACATAATCTTTAAATAATACTGCTTACTAGCAATAAAACCAATTCACCTTCTTGTTTGGTTTTCTTTATTCATTAGTACTTCATTGAAGTGGTGTAGAATATTGACTGTATGTAAATAAATTTTGTAAATGTGAATGGAGGACCATGTGGTAAAGGGACTGTAATTCAGGACATTGCTATAGGTACGAACTTTGCAAAATCTTGTTCTGTTATTAGAACAAGAATTGTTATTATTCTTATCTCTTGCATATTGCTTGTGTTTTGACCACCTGCTAGCAGCTGGGTCAAAGAAAGACACCTGTGTAGCTTTGGGGACCTCCCTACATCAGTATTTCTGTTTCAGCTGAGCTACTGTATTTAGCCTCTGCTCTGATGCTGAGAAACTTGCAGACCTAAATCTGGGTTGTTTGAGGGTGTGATGTTCTTTTGATTTTAGGTTGGCCTGTTAGAAGGCTGATAAAGCCTGTATTCTCTGGTCTCTTTTAATTTAAATGACAGTTTTTTTTCTCTTTATGTTGCGGTGGTAAACACTGACTCTTAACTGTTGAAGACAGAGAGCAGCCACAAAGGGCAGTGTCACAGCATCAGCTTAGATATATACAGAGCAGTTATTGCAGGTGGTGCGTGTTGCTTCTGTGGTTCATAGTACAAGTAATCATGGTTTTTATTTTTATTTTTGTAGGCCGCTCAGCAGATGATTGAGTTAAATTCAGACTATCAAGAAGCAATCACAAAATGTCTGAAAGGTAGAAAGGAAGAAATCAGGAATGCCCTAGTAGAAAGAGTAAATGCAATCTCCACTGCTCAGCTGCAGGATTTTGACTGGCAGTTAAAGGTGAGAGTATTGCCTTAATGTTGTTTGAAAGAAATGTTCTATAACAGAGAAGTAACTATTGATACAGTCCCATTAGGCCTGCTCCCTCTGCAGAATGGTTCAATTTTTATACGTACTGGAAAAGCGCATTAATGATAACATATCAAAGACTTGCCAGAAATTTGTATAAACTACAAAAGTAAATTTTTGAAATTTATTTTATTTTGTTTTTCCCCTCTTTTCTTTTAACACTTCTCAGGGAGATTTAGTGCTGTTTAGGAACACCTGAAAGTTTTGTATGCTGTTACGGGTTTGAGGCCTGACTAAACAGTATTTTTTCTCAAAGGAAGAAGAAGTACATACTTAATTTTAAGATTTTTCTTGACCTTTTTCAAATGTTTATATTTTTGCAATAAACATTTAATAAATAGTTTGAAATCATTTATCATTAGACTTCCTATTTTGGTAATAAGCCAATGATAACGGTGTTGCCTAAAGTAGGATGGTGGTTTGAGGTTATGAAGACATCTGTTTTAAATTAAGCTCTATCAAAGACTTAAAAACATTACTTACTGTTTGTATTTTTGGTTAGACTGTGAGAGCTGTTAAACACATTTGTAGATCTGTTAAGTAGTTTTCCATGTTAACAAGTGTGCTAAATAATTTCTGCAGCAAACAGCTTTGGAAATCAAAGAGCAATGCCCAAAACAGACAAGTTTTTGCAAGAGCAGATTGGCATCATAATGTGCTTTAGATTAACTGTTACTGGGCTTGATCTCTTGCTAACTGCATTTACTGCTGACAAAAATATGGACTTATGTGAACTCTCGTTTTTTGTTTGTGGCTTCTTTTAAATTTTTCTTCTAGAGAATTTTTTGAGTTTCTTTCTATTTTGTGATACAAATTTCTGGTACATGTCTGAACTATTATTTTTCTTAGAACCAATTCTTTTCCCCCTTGAGTTGGTTATGATTTTTTTCACTTGCCACGATTGAGCCCTACTGCATTCTATTCTCTAAATAAATAAGATAGGTCTGTGCAATACTAACCTATAGTATTATCAACTGATCTTTGATTCTAATACATTATAAAAGCTTTATCTATGCTAGAGTGAGTATAGTAGTCAATAAAAAAGAAAGCACAATTGGCATGTAACCTTCATCAGTGTTTGTCAAATAGGATGTCTGACAATGTGTTTGTTCAGCTGCAGAGTGTTGAAAAATGTATAAATGTCTCCTCTTTCTCCCAACAACCGCATTCTGTACGGCACTTCTTGTTGGTTAGAAGACCTATTTGAATATGGTGATTTCAGAATTCATGTAATTCATTGAAGAGCCACGATCAAATGTATCCTTTGTTTTCACCTAGAATACCAAAATGTGGCAGCCCAGTAATTTTAACAAATTGGTTTTGACAAATGTATTGCGGTGAAGAGGGGGTCTTTATTCAATATATTGTTGGTATTAACAAACAAATAAACAAAAATCCCAGTAGCGGGGGGAAAAAACCCAGTAAACAGCAGAGATGACTTGTGGGAAGTTAGTTTTGTCATGCTGATGTTTGTTCTGGTATTACAAGTTCCATATAAAGTACAGATGTGATATTATGAAAGACTAAAAGTTTAATGGCTCCACCTTACACTTTATTGTTGTTTTGTCAATCTGCATAGCTTGCTCTCTCCAGTGATAAGATCTCCATGCTGCAAATGCCACTCCTCAATCTTGATTTGGATGTGAGAGAAAATGGTGAAATTAAGCCAATTTCTATAGAGATGAATAAGGAAGAGTTGCAGAACCTAATAAATGCACTGGAAGCTGCTAATAAGGTATCTTTTACTGATTTAGTCTTTTGTTCCTGACTCTTAATGTACTGATTTATGTTAAGCAAAATTTGTAGAATCATAGAATAGTTTGGGTTGAAAAGGATCTGTAAAGGTTGTCTAGTCTAAGCTCCCTCTAATGAGCATTGTTCACAAGATCGGGTTGCTCAGAGCCCTGTCCAGCCTGACCTTGAATATTTCCAGGGGTGGGGCATCTGTGTCCAGTGTTTCACCACACTCATTTTAAAAAATTTCTTCCTAATATCTAGACTAAATCTATTTTCTTTAATTTAAGAATTAATTACCCCTTTCCTATGCTGAAAGATTGGCGAGAACTCCGATGTTCCCTTAGCTTCACAAAATGTCAGTGTCTGGGAGTTACTTGGTTCATACTAAGTCCTTTAATTTCCATGGCATAATAAATCAGGAAGAAACTTACAAAGATTACAGTATAATAACCCAAGAAGAGAATTTCAAGTGGAACTATAAGGTTTCTGAGATGCTGAAGGGTCTCAGATTTCTTAAAGAAAAGGCTAAGAAAAATGAGGATTTGAAGAAAATGGTGTTTGCATGAAATTACAGCCCTTAAGAGCTTTCACAGCTTGCTTTCTTGTGGATTTTCTTCCCTGCAAAACTAAATAAAAATAGTATGTGAGCAAGGATTCTTCTGGGACAGACTTCAGTGTTCACATGCCCTTTGTTCTGCTTGAGAGTCTGTATGGAAGCTGTGGGGTGTGGTCATCTCCTTACTAAGTTCTGTGGGCACACAAAGAAGAATTCACTTCAGAATTGGTCCCTTGGCTCGGCTTTGTGCAGAAGGAATCTCACTGGACTTGGACTTGCTATTCTACTTTTTGTTTACGGGCAGCTGAAGAATGGTTTGAGTGCAGTAAAGGGTAAAGAAAATTATTGACAGTGATGGTTGTATGAGGTTGTAAAAGAGGGCTGAGAAAGGAATGGTGTGCTGTCCCGAGGAAAGAAACACTTATTCAGTTGCATATTATACTGAAAGAAAAAGGCTTCTTTTCACAGGCTGCGTAAGTTTTGGTCTTAATCAACTTTAATCTCACTCCTTTTCTCCTTTTTGAAGGTTGTCTTACAGCTGAAATGATGGAATTCAGATCATCAACAGTGTCTGCTGGTGATGGCTCCCCAAATGATTTTGGGAAAAAGTGGATTTACTGCAAAGCGAAAAGTTTTTGGTGCTGTAAAATACTGAAGTGAGAAGACTGTTATGTCTTGTGACCAAATGGACTACTAATCCTTCAATAAGAATAATAAAATCTTGTGTCTATTTGACCAAAAATATGAAAATCTAATGTACAGTTGCTTTTATCACTAAAGATTTATAGATGTTTGGAAGAGAATCACTTACAACATGTGCCATATTTGTTTTGGTAAAACTTTGGCAGTGACTACACAGGTGCCTGGTAAAACTAAGGCATCTGACTTGCATTGTATGTTACCTAATCTAAAGTGCCACGCTAACAAAGAACGTGAGAGAGTATTTGTAGCATTAATGTATTTATGCTTGTAAATATGGTAAATAAACACCTGACTTTGTGTGTGAATAATTGTAGTGAATTTTTTTGGATTTATGAATCACTAAACTCAATCGTTTTATATGCTGGGGAGAATCACCTTTACAAACAAAAGCAGTGTGGAACAACAGAATAGCTGAGGTTGGATGTGAGCTCTGGAGGTTATCTTGTCCAGCTTTGCTGCTCAAACAGGGTCACCTAGAGCTGGCTGCTCGGGGCCGTCTCCAGATGTCCTGAGTGTTTCCCAATGAGTGAGGCACCACAACCTTGCTAGGCACCTTCTTCAGAGCTCAGAAATTGTAGAAAAAGCACTGGAGCTTTATTCAGAGTAAAGTTGGAGTTTTTAGCTTAGTTTTTGTGTCTTAGTTGATAGCTCTTCAATTAAAAATATTAGTGTTTCAGAAGGGGGTGCAGAGAGAGAGCTGACCTGTGTAGACCGTGAGAAAGATATTCCCAGCTCATTTACTACAGGAGAAAATTGGTAAATTCTGCTCTAAACTTCTCTGAAACCAGATGGAGTTTTGATTGTAGTATGTAATAGAAGTTAAAAGCCATAACACTAGAGAAGAGTACACCAAAAATCTTATGGTTTCTACTATTTATTAGACCATTTTTTCCATACTTAAAGAGCAAATTCTCTGTAATGCTTACATGAATACTAATGTGTGAGTCTCATTGTGCGTGTGTGTGTGTGTGTTAGGCAAGTTTTATATAAATAAGTAGGCAAATTATTGATGACTTAACTTTCTTCATAGTTTCAAAATCTTGAGTTTCTTCCTTCCACTGTATTTTTTTGTGCCATAGGTTTTCATACATGCAAAGTTTAATACACTAATACAAAATAATGGACTTCAGAGGACTGGTCACAGAAGAGGAGGACTAGAAGCTCTTATAGAAAGGCTTCTATAGAAAGAATTTTAATAGGTTACATGAATAGGAAACCTAAATATGTATCACAACTAGCAGAGAAGTTTTGTAGGTCAGAAAATGTTTTTAAAAATATGTATGCATGTAAAAGGTATTGTTTCGCTTTTATTTGGTACCGGTATATTTAATTAGATACATGTGTTCCGTGTCAGCAATTGAAGAAAGAAAGAGTGGAGAAGTGGGTAAAGAGTTGTAAAGATGAAAGACTGGAAGATGTATCTTACAGTGAAAGGACTGCAACCTGTAACAGATACGGCTTGATCGTTGTCTTGAACTTCCATAAGCAACAAATTTCATAATGGATCAAATAACAGATAAAGGCCTTGTATAAATGGTACAAAATTCAAGCTAAAAATCAGGTTGGAATCGATAATTGTTTAGTTTTATTAAAAATCTGGGAAGAGTTACTGCAGGTTGTCCAGTAGCATGTTTAGGATGATGGCTGCTTTTTAATTGTGAGTGTAAGGAATAAATTTACGAAGTCTATTTATTTTATTTATAGGTATATTTGTGTTGTGTACGCTTTTTCTTTCCCTCTAGATCTAGTTGCTCCATAGGAGAATATGGCCTTATGTGTTTAAATGCTCCTTGTGTTGTCTGATGTGTGTCTCTTGCCTGTATGATGGGAATGTATTGCTAAAAGGCTTTTCTAGGGAAAAAAAGGCTTTATTTCTTATTTTTATTGTTGCCATGCTGTTTTTATAATTTAGGACAAAAGGACTGAGAACTACTTTTATTTATAGTAGCAGATTTAACAACAGCAATTCATTTCATAAAAGTGTACACTGTCAAGTTTGAGATGTTGTTTGGATAGAAGAAACTTGTGTGTGGATGTATTCTTACAATTTATAGATGTACTGTGAAAACGAAAAAAACCAAATACCTAGAAAGTCTGTACTTCAATGAAAGGTAGACATTTAAAACTAATTTTTAGTGTGTTGCTGAAGTGAACTTTTGTGTTGCTATTTCTTAGTTTTTAAGATCAACTGTTCAAAAATACAAAATAGTGGTATTTTCTCAACAATAAAAGGCCACAAATAATAACTTCCATTTTTATGTACAGCCAGTGAGACTTCTGTTGCAGAATCTGCTACCTCTCTTACTGATAGCAATATTTTAAAATGTAGATGCTATTTTCAATATTTCTGACTTTTTCTTAATAGTAGACTTAAAGTGTTTACATAGTTTCATTTTGAATTTTCTAGCAAGTTATGTAATAATGGATTTCTAATTAAGGGTATGTGGTGGTGTTTAGTATCATCCTATATTTGTCTGTCCTTTACCTTTACACTGAACAGAAAAGGCTGAAAAATCTTTTTTCAATTATTTTTTGCTTTAACAAGAAGACAGGTTTCTGATACTGCTGTTGTTGACAGAAATAAGTGTGCAATGAGATGCTTTTTTTAATAGGGGTTAGACTTTATTGAAAATCTGAGTATTTTTTATATAACCATCAATATTGTGTTTCTAATAGGGGGCATAGCAACACCGTGTGAATGGCTAGAGGGGGACAGGAGCAGCAGCTGATGAGCAGTTGAGAACTAGCAGCTAAAACACAGCATTGCATTTGAAATGTGCATCCTGACCTTACATCTCTACAGAGAAATGTGAAGTGCATAATGGCTTCCACCAGATGGCAAGGAAAAGGAACAAAAAGAATGGAGAAGAGAGCTTGCTCTTTATACCTTCTGTCAGAAAATGTTTTTTTCTGTCTTTGCTCAGAGAATTAGGTACTTCTGGAACAAGCAAGGTCTCCTGTTGTGACAGATAAGGCATTTGTGGAGAGTGTACCGGACCACATTAATGCAAAAAGCCAGTGCTTTCACAAGACCCATTACACTGGTGTCATCTTCAGCTACGCTGCTGAATGCAGGTAGACATGAGCAGGTAGCAAACAGGACAAACCTACACAGGACAGAAGCATCTGAAACAAGCCAGGAGCACGTCTGTCAAGTGTGCCCAGCCATGCTCCCTCCCGGCTGAGGAACAGCAGGATGGGTAAAGATGTTGGCATTGCATTTCCACACAGAGGTTTTCACAAAATGTGAAGCATTGCCATGCATGTCACAGCCCCTGGAGGAGCTGTATGCTGGGACCAGAGTTAAATAAAACTGCACTAGTAACAAAAACTGAGGAGAGTTTGTAATGTGAGGAGCCCCACTCACAAAGAAACATGTGCCTGTGACTAAGAATTAGGCCAAAAGTGTGAGGGTTTAAAGAGACCCCATTAGCATTAAATAACTCAATTTTTTCCTTGCTTTTCTGCTCTATTTGCCTATATCTGTATTTTCCTATGTTCTTCCATGCATGAGCTCATTCTAATTAACTGGCTGCAGCATGTGGAACAGCTTTGGAGTTTGCCCATCCCACCACATTAACTGGTAAATATTGTTCCCAGAAGATGCTGCCCCTTTGGCCCAACTCAAGAACACGGGCTCCTATTCTCCCAGTCTTCACCCAGCAGAGCAGCTCACTTCTGGGTCCTGCAGTGGCATGGGCAAAAAGCCCCCCATAAATATGTTCACGAAATCTCTCTGGTTTTGCAGGTACTAAGGTGAGACCTCTTGAGTATGTAATTTACACCAGAAACAAAACTTTGCACAGGAGGCTTTTTGAACCAAAAGCTGATGAAATTAGTACCTACGTTATAATAGACACACTATATGAAGTTTTAGTTTCACCACGTAAAAAGCACCTACAGAAATTCACATTGCATAAACAGACCTGTAATTTGAATCAGAAAATGCAGCATATCTTGATACAAAATATAAAAGTGAATTATAAAAATAATGTTACTTGCCCTCCACTGGCATTCATTGCACTTTTCACTGTTTCACAGAAATCTTCCCTTGACTTCAGAAAAAACCCACGTTTTTAATATCAACCATATCAGCTTTGATCTTGGTATGCTAAAGGGAGCTAGAACTGTATCTGAACAGCAAACTGTCAGTATGGAATTGACTATTGTTAAAAAACTGCTTTTGCAACAAAGCAATTATATATGTCAAGAAGCTGTATTTTTAAAATATCTAAATAAGCCTGTAGAACATTTCTAAGTTCTGAAGCAAGCCTTTCTGATGGGAAACATGCTGAGACATAATTATGCTTTCTTCTGAAAGGTGGTTTTAAGAACCAGTAACACCCTACCCTGAAGTATGCACATTTTACTATCATTTTGAGTTGTGAATTAATATTTATAATGCCATATCAGCAGTAAAGGGTTTTTACTCTTCTGGTACTAAAGAATGCTTTCATAAGTGCAGCAGGATAGTCTGTAAGTTTGTATTTTTTTAACTTCTTTAAATCAACCTCAATTACATTTGGTGGTATACGCTCTTTCCTCTGTAAAATTATAGTTCATACTCGCTTCAGGACTTCTCCAGAAAGACCAAAAGGCCCCTACCAAAACCTAGAAAAGGAGGCAAATATCACAGATTCATTCTTTGGACTTTTGCAGGCCTATGTGGAGAGTCCTACATAGAGAAGGCTCTGACTATTTTTAAGCATTGGGTTAGTCAGCTAATTTAGCTAATAGAGTAATGAAAGGCACTGGAAGGTATGGGGATTTTTCAAACTAGGAACTGCTACAGGTCCACAGGGACTGCTTTGGTGATGGACTATCTGTGGGGAAGGATTCCTAGCATCATACAGATTAAATAAATTTTTTTTGTGTCTACAGTAAAAGAATATTTTTTGGGGGGAATGTAGAGGTTTCAGATCTGCCGTATTTCTGTTGATATTGATTTAAATGGGAGCCAGAGCAGTGTTGGATGATCTAATAAGAACTGCTATTAACTTCCTTTGTAAAACCCAATCCTGAATTCTTTACTTATGCCAAAGTCTCATTCAGCTCTTTTTTGAAATGATGATTTGCCAGCTTTGTTTCAGAAATGTTAGCTACAGTACAAAACATTCAAAGTTTCATCTGAAAATCTAAAGAAAATCAGATAATATGTTGTCAGCTAGATCAAAACAGCAAATGACATTTCAGAGATGGGAACAAGGAAACTGGTATGTTCACAGATGTGAATGAGATGGCTGATGTTCTCACTGAAATGCATGATCTGCTGAAAGAAACCATCTTTATGAACATTTTTGGCAGTGTGATTGATTTTATACTTCTGCATGAGACTGTGCCGGTACAGAGAGCCAGGGATGAGTTAAAAGGAATTATCAGAGACCATCTCTAGACATATGACATGCTTCTGCTGCCATGTAATTATTTTAGGTCCTCATTGGTGTTGATACTCAAACGCAATTGGACTTTGCAAAAAAAAGGTGTAGAAGCGTGAATACCAGGCCATTTCTTAGACTGGCATCAGAATGAGACAAGAAATGATGTTTTTATAATTCTGGGAGACTCAAGACTACTCAAAAAATTATTGAGAAATCCACAGGTCAAGGAGCAAACAACATAATTAGAGTTAACTGCACTCTCCAAGACAGCAAGTAGACCAAAGTCACCTGGTCTTCTTTTAAGAAATGCCAGATTTTTTATTTGTCACTTAATTCTTTCACCCCATGCATATACATTTCGGCATTATTACATGCTGAAATTCATTATTCTTGTGTTATCTCTTGCCTTCCTTGGGCTGCAGGGTGCTTGGTTGCCCATGGAAGGAGGGAGAAATATACTTTTACAGTCACAGATGTGGGGAGGTCATGCTTTGTAATACAGAAACCCTTTTTAAAGTATTTTTTTGCATATCAGATATAATCCAGCCTTTTTTTTTACTAATACTCCCAAGGACGTGTCAGCAATGCATCCTCAGTATGCGAGAATTCATGAGAATAGGCTCATTGGTGATGGGAAACAGCTGGTGGAACATGGCCCTCAGGCCCTGGGTGACTTTCCTTGTGATTTATGTCAAGAAATCCTCCACAGGCAGTACAAAGGGGTGGAGCATTTCCTGTAAGGGTGAGCTGGGTGAACCAGCAGATATTCTGAAATAGCAACCTCTGTGCTGTTCAGTGGTAGCGTAAAGCAATGCAATGTCAAAAATATTCCTGTTTCATTGAAAAGACTATTTTTTGTGTCTAATAAGTTTGGAGTTCATCAAGCTTCTTTCTGCCAGAGAAGAGGGGTGGATTACTGTGAGCTTTGTCCTCTGCTAAGCCAGCTGCTTTGTTGAAACTTGTAGGAATGTAGTATCTCATAGATCCTTACTGTTCTGTTAGCTTTTGGTGGAAATTATCAATGGATTCAAATATTGTTGGGAGATGCCCAGGTAGGCACACAAATATACACGCTCAGGGACAGTAGAAACTCAACGCCTTGGGAAACTGAGCCAGAAGTGACTTCCAGCAGAAATTGCCTGAGAGCTGCACAAACTGTGTGGGAGTTTAGCTAAAACCTAATTAGCAATAGGACCTTCTCTGTGCTGACCTTGAAGTCTGGTTCCTCACGGTAGGGAAACTACTGAAGTACAACAGTGAGGGAACTTAGCATTACAGCATTAGTCACCTTTATTGCATGAAGCCAAATTACTCCAACCTACTAATGGGAAGAGATTGTGTTTCTTTTGAGCTCCCTGATTTCTAGCTCCAAATGGCAATGTACCGGGGTAACCCTTAAACAGACTCATTTTGCCATCCCATGCCACTAATAACCACTGGCTTTTCCTTGCTGCCAAGCTATTGCTCTCAAGACAGAAATGTTTGCTTCGGCTTTTTTCTCCAGAAGTAGTTGTGCCTACAGTTAGTGGCTCTTGCCTCTGTGTGTGGTGGGGTTAATAGTCCCTGCTGCCAAACTTTGCACCAAGAGCTGGCAGCTGTTCCCTGACTCAAGGTTGTGCTTCCAGCTCTCAGTGCAGACAGGCCTTGGTGTGTGCTGCTCAAAATGGGCTGCAGGGCCAGGATTTGGGTCGGTGGCGGCATGTGTTGAAAGTCCCCTGGGGCAGAAGGGTAGACTCCTAAGGAGTTTTGCATTTGCGCTGCTCTTGCTTTGTTAATGGCTTTTACTCTGCTCCTTTTTTTTTTTTTTTTTTGCTTGGAACTGTACAATGTAACTGCTTTTAGTCCATGTGTCTATCATCTGTGCCAGAAGTGTCTGGCTGAACCATAAACTAGAAAAATATGTGTATGCAGATGTTAAGGGCCTACAAAAAAAATGCTGAAAACCAGTAAAGCTGATCTTTGCCTTTGTAGTCAAAGATAAAGGATCCCTTTTTTTTTTAACCTAAAGTCTTTTTTTGATATCATATTGGATGTTGGCTCTTCCAAAATGTTCACTGCAGCTGTAAGGAGACATTGTAGTATCTCTTCACCACTGGATCAGCTGGACTTAGTTACTGACCTGAGGTTTGTCTGTGAATATCTTTGGGAAATCATCATTGGGTAATGCAAAAACATGGGTCACTGATGGTTGTTATATTTTACACTACAAATCTGCAGAATGTATTACTTTCTTTGAATTAATTGTTGTGTATAAGCACAAAGCAGGAAAATTCCATGGCTCACGGACTTATTCTGTAAAGTCTCGTTCCAGTTCAAAGAATTCAAAACTATTTAATGGGATATGTGTTTGCGATGGACAGCACATATGGTCCTACTGCTATCTCCCTCCTGGGGCTATTTTTTGCAGTTATGCGAAGTTCAGTTTGCAAGAGTTCCTTATGTTCTCTGTATTCTTTATTTTACAATACCAATATGATTAGTTTCCACTGAAATATTCTTGATATAAACATTGCTTAACTATGACTCAAAACTTAATCAAACCATCCCATGTGGGATCCGTGTTTAAAAATCATTTGGAGTTGTTTCAGGGAGGGGATAGGCATACATAGCCTATTCAGAAGAGCCATTTGTCTGAATTAATATTTGTCCTGAATCACCTCAACTTGTACTCAGTGGCTGATTAATCTTGTAAAATTCTGCAATTCTTTAGTAAACTGGAGGTTAAAGGTTGTAGCAGCAGAGAGAAGACGTCTGAGGAGACCACCATTGTGCTCCATTGAACTTGGGATGAGAATGGGACTTTGGAGCCCACAGAAAAACGGATCGTTTCACAGACCCCCTTAGATTAGCAACGTCAAATGCCCGATTTGCAGCCTTATAATTTTAGTAGTCAGTAAATTAAACCTATTCCCTGTCTTGTTTGGTGATTCTATGATTCCACTTCTTTCTGCAGAAGCCTGCTGCACAGACAAAGGGAAGGGGCAGCAGGCCCTGGTCTGTGAGAAGGTTCAGGTCTCGCACAATGTGACAAATCATAACATGTAGGAGGGTTTAATTTATTATTATGTTCTGATTAAAGAGATTGCAATGTCAGTTGGCAATGAGGTCATCAGCTGACCTTACTGCCAGGCAATGAGGAGCTACTGAAAAATCTTTCCACATCACTTTTTTTGTTTGTATCCTGACCAATGTTCCTTTCTGCACCAGCTTCCATTGATAATACCCCCTCAGTACCTACATAGACTCTGTTGGCTTGTATATCTTGACTCTCCTAAAAGTATGAAACACTTGCAACATGAAAAAAAGCCCAACTGATAGCAGTTTCAACAAAATGCTATGTTAGGCAATATAGTGTCGGAACAATTGGCAATAGAGAAGGGAAATGGATTTAATACAGATAGAAGATGACTGACCTATTGCTTCTCAGTTGCATGGACGTTGCTAGTCCTTTGCCTGTGGCTCCTTGGCTGGAGTTGTGTCGGGCAATAGGCAGCCAGGTAGGAAGTGGCAGCTCCTCAGTAGGAGCACACCCAGCATTGCCAGTGTGCCCTAAGACTCAGCTGCATCTCCTCGTCCTCAGTAGAATAAAGAAATATGACGGAAACTGCAGAAATTTCCTCAGACATCTACCAAATTTTGGGAGAATGTTGGCATTACCAGCCACAGGAAACCTGGGAGTTAAGAAAAATCTTTACCTGGAATATCCCTCAGAGTTGCTTCAAGGAATGAATACGTGTTTGTCTACTTTTTAATACAAAATTACATATGGCACAATTGTTCTCATAAATATCAACTTTGCTACTTTGTGGAAATAACAAAATTCTATTGAGATCAAATCAGCTGATTCCTTGCTTGGAAACTCAGTGGGATTTCTCTCTGCTACCCTTTCTTTCTTTTGAAGATCTCTGCCTCTGAAAATGTGATTTGACTTCTCCTTGAGTGATACTTCTCACACACACTACGGAAATACTTCCCAGTATAACTATTAAGTTTGAAGTGAAGCATGGCGCAATAGTTATAATCCTTTAAACTGTAATTTCTTCAAATTTCTCTACACTCTAAATGGTGAAAGACAATGACATAGGTACTACTAGTAGTTTGTGTTGTTTGGAAGCATGCTGCTGTGAGCTGCCAATATGTGATAAGAAATACAGTGGGACAAATTTTTATTCCACTTAAAACAAATTAAATTGGGTACAGAAATGTCGTGGGTGATGCATAAACTTTATAAAAATACAGGTAGAGTGATTTTTCTCAAGATGCTCCTTAAGAGCTGATCTGTACTATTGTGATCTAAATGTTGTGACCCTGGATTTGTGTTGGGTTGTTGTTTTTTTTAAAGCTTAAATCTAGAAGTTTTCCATGGCTGAGTATCTTACACTGAACATGGAACATTATAGCTACTGCAGTTCTTCAGGATTAATGAAATTGAGAAGGAAAAGAAGCAAGTCTAATTTTGTTAGTCTGTGGTAACATTATTGCATGAATTAGTGGACATAATACAGCCAGTAAACAACATTGAAAAGAATAAACATAATGGGAAAGACCATTCTGGACCACTTGTCTATCAGGTTAACATCAGTCAAATCAGGGATTTTGACTTTGATCTGGGATGCCCTCCTGCGTAAGTGTCCTTTTTTATGGAGCCTGTGCCTGTCCAGAGCACTCCTGCTGTAGAGGTCTCTGCTGGAAGTGGCTCTTCTGTACTGCAGGTTGGCACTGTCGTATGTGTACGTGGTGGCTCGGGGGTCACGGAGGCTCATGAACACATCTGAGCTGCCAACGTCATTTCGTGTTTCAAGTGGTCTGAGAAGCATGTTTCCATGGGCATCAACCTGTGGCAAGGAAGGAACGTGGATTAGACAAGTTCCTCAGCCAGCCCAAGGTGTTTCCCAGATGGACCTTGTGGCTTAGTGTCGACGTGCTTCAGGGGCTGCAATGACAGTCTGGTACAGCATTTACAAAAGTAAAAAGATACTGAATACACTTTCCTGACTAGTGTGAAATGAGCTATTAAACATCTAAGCACCTTCCATTCTGACTTGGCTTCTTGGTCTTGTAATTCAGTTAATTGTCTCATCCTCTGTGAAGTAAGACTTTTGTAATTTTATCTTTTACTTGGATCATGACCTTTATGAAATACTTTAATAATTTTTAATGCCTGGTGACTGGCCACCTGAAGCTTTCACATACTCAAGGTGAAAATGTTGCTGTCTCAGCCCATTTTAAACAGTTTTTGACTGTTTTAGTGCTGCAGATTAGTTTCTAAAAGTTTTGTAACAATGGATTCATCATATGAAGAGCATGTAGATACACATGTATGTTATCAGTTATTGTAAAATACTCATGACAAGAATTGATTTTGGGCAATTACTATATTACAGGCATGGAAATCATAGCATGCCATTAACTTGTTCATGTGCATACAGAATAATCCATTTTATTCCATGAAACCTTACATTCAGTTGCATTTTTATGTGTTGGTACCAAAAGCAGTTGTTTCAAATATGTTTGTCACTTTATTTGTGCTGTTAGTCGGAACAATATTTTAAGAACTTAAGCAAAGAACTGAAAACTGCAACCAGTAGGTACATGTCTGGCACAACAATTATATATATATATATAAAAAATATTTTTGTTGTCTTTCTTATGTATGAATGTAATTAACCACAAACTGCTGTATTGCTATGAAGTGTTCTCCTTTTCACAAACCTTTAGTTTTCTACATGTATGTTGTAAATCCTCTTTTGGAAAGGTTTTATGGTGTTTCCAGGTTGACTTCTGACTTCTCCGTAAAGACTTACTAGATGTTTCAAATTCACAGATATTTAAACAGCCACTGTAGCTCTGGAGGAGGACTGCCATAACTATGGGACTATTCATCTACTCTGAAGATCTGACATTTTTTCTGTGGAAAAAACCAGTGATCTTAGATTTGTCTCTGCGTAAAAAGATTTTTTTTTAAATTCTCAGAAGTTTTGATAGGTCAATCTTTTCTTCCCAGTATTATGAAATAGCTCTTTGATCTGTCTTTGATTACATAACCTAATGTGTAAATTAATTGACTTTAGTGTTATAATAATAGTAACAATAATGCAAGCATCATTAAGCAGTTATTATGACTTTTCTTTTGGGAAGACAACTCGTAACTGCCTACACTCTGAAGTGATTCACAGAGATCTTTCTTGAACTAATATGTCCTGATAATTTATTATGAGCCAAGCAGTGTCTGAATTCCTGCTATAAGTGTTCTGAATGAACCTGTTATTTTAAAAATGAATTTAATTTAGACCATTTTAGGCAAGTTGATTTGTACGTCATGAAGCAAGTTGGTCTTTGAATTGCAGTCTTTGCAATTTAGAGCAAAGAGCCTTACACTGATCTTGACTAAATTAGCTCATGGAAGTATTAAAGATATTCTTATGTACCTGGTCAAATGCTCTGTGCAATTTCTCACATCATTAAAAACCCTTTCAGTATATTTTGAAGTTCACTCCAAAATATTAAAACTTGTGCAGCTGATCTCCTGCTGCTGAGCCAAAAAACGTGGTGAAATTGTTCTCCTCAGATGGACTTGGTTCATTATAATCTAATTGCAATACTAACTCACACCTCCATCCAAGGTACGACCACCCCTCACTGGGCATGTTCTTCATATGTTATTGACTCTATCTTTAAGAATGAAGCAAGAGAATTTTACACAAATCAGTAACAAAGGTATGTATGACTAGAGTTGCTCAAGTTCCACCTAAATGTAAAGAAACAGGATACAAATAAATTGAGAATGGGGAGAAGTTAGGGAAGACTGTTGTAACTACTGGCATCAGTTGATGGGCTGAACCTGTGTTCTACCCCATAGGGACACCTATGGGGTAAGAATCACTCTGTGTGTGCTGAATACTTTCACTGGGGATTAGAGTTTGTCTGTGTATTGCTTTCAATATGTTTTTGCAGTCAGGTACTATCACTGGCAAACCTTGAACCTTAACCTGTCACCATTTTTCATTAATAAATAGTGGTATTCCATAAGCTGTTAGTGTGAGTCCTTCACAGGTCCTGGCCATTGCTGGCAGCGGGTAACATACTCAAGAAGACTCACTAAGGGGTCATAAACTGGGAAGACCTGCTGAGGGGTCTCCCTTAGGCTGTCCCTGACTAAGTCAGTCAAACCACCCTCTGATCCAGCAGGACAGTTCAGTGAAGGGTCCCCCTAACAGGACACTGACAGACGGGTCTCAGCTTTCCTGGGGCATTGACAGACAAATCAAACACTACGGGTTGGGTAAATGTCTCCACACTAAGGGTCAATGAAACCTCCTTTTTTCACGTGACACTTAGAAAATAAGTTTCCTGCTTAGGATCATCAAATGGTATTGTAAATGTAAAATAGTTAAAGTAGTAAAAAGAAAATAACCCAAAACAGCAGTCCTGTGTTGACCACATAAAAAGCAGTCAGACAGCTCTAGGGGAAGTGCATGTTAGCATTCCTTGACAGAATGAGTCTCAAATGCTTAGTGCTGTCTGGAATAGATTTTTACCTTTTTTTTTTTAGCTTAACTGTTGGGAGATAGAAGGTAAGAACTTCTGTTTTATCTCAATACAAACCCATTGTTTCTTCCTCTTAAGATGAAAGACTCAGCACCATGTTACTCATGCAAGCTGTCTTATTGGAACAAATGCTGTAGTGTTACCACAATCTGATCTGCAAAGAAACATCTTATGCTTAGCAGGGCTATACTAATTCACAAGGAGATTTACTTGAAGGTTAAGATAGTTGTGTGGTTATGTGCTTACCTTCTTTTTCTCCTTCCAGTAGCTACTGTATTGGAAAATCGTAAGTTTTCCTTGGAGCCTGTGGCTGGTCTCTGGCTTTCTTTCCCAAGTGTTTTCTGTTTCACAGAACATTTGGAAGGAAAGTGTGATGCTCTGCAGAACTGGGGAGACAATCTATCACTTGCCTTGTGTTGTCATTTATGAACCTTTTGATGTCTCAGCCCCTTTCCCACTCACATTATGATTGCATCCTACCTTTTTTCATACTTAAAAGACATCTTCTGTATAATTGCTATTCACACTATAATTGTCTGGGGAAACAGAAGCAGTTGCATGCATGGACTATCTAAATTTTTTCTTGCTGGGTGGTTTGTCCATATTATTTATCCATAATTATGGTGGTGTCAGTGACATCTAGCTTTCACAAATGAACAAGGAGATATAAACAGTCTTTATACTTTATTCAGAGAAACAGAAAGATTGTTTACTACAAATTAATATTTTTTGTATATTAAAAATAAAAATGGCATAAATTGTGAAGCTGGAGAGACTTTATTTCCATCTTCTTCAGTCCGTAGAGCAAGGAAAGCCACATATGAAACAGCAGTTCAGTTTCATTTTTCATCTAGTCTTCTCTATACTGTTAATATTGTGGTCAGTTGCTGAGTGTTGCTTACTCATCTAAAGCTGGTGTAATCCAGTGAAGGAATTTGAACTCTTTTAGTCTTTGGAGTTGTATGTCAGATGGGAATGATCGATATCTTCACCTAGCACAAAGAGATGAAGCACTGTTACATATCTTCTAATAGTTACAGGTCCCTGTATGGTGGGGGTGTGGGTCAAGAGTAAAAGGGAAAAAATATCCTATAGCTATACATACTTACAGCTGTACTTCTTTTATGCTCAGAAAAACCTTTCCCCTGCTCTGGTGCAGGCATCAAAACACTGGTGAAAAATCTCAAAACATGATGGAGAGGGGCTGGGAGCTTTTTCACTGGAGGTCACATAACCTCACTGTGTCCCACTGCTCTGGTCCCGTGCGCTCTTCCTGCCAAAGACAGAAATACAACTGTTGGACATCAGCATTTCTATGCTGAATAAAATGAATGTTCACAATGTCCCACATCAGTGTGTGGAATACAAAATTCACCAATATCCATTCACATGTGTGTTTTTATGTATATGCGTGTATGTACCTGCATTTATGATCACAAACCTGCAGCATACAGCCAGAAAGCAGTCTGTTCACTTAAAGCACTCTCAGTCTCAGAATGGGATTGCTGTCTGAAGTGTGAGCACGTACAAATCCTGGTACAAAACATGGGTGACTTCTTTTTCCTATCAGAAAAGTGATGATGTATGCATGTGGTGCTTTAAAAACTTCCCATCCCATTCTGAGTACCAATCTCAGCGTAATCTTTGCTGCATAACACTTAGACAAAAGTTTTTAAGTATGAGTTATGGCATTTTGTTAGTTAAACAAACTCTCCAAGTACGTAGGAAAAGAACTTACCTGCACTCTTATCCTTTACTCAGTTCAGTGCACTGGGGCACATGTAGTCAAGGCTGACCTCTGAAGAAGTCTTGATTTCATCAGGAATCCTTGCCGTACTGCTTCTCACCTAGGCTGGGTTATCTCAGGAGCTGTTGAGGTAGCTGATCAGAGTTTGTGAGTTATGTTGTTTTTTTCCCTTCCATATTTTCCATAGAAATGGATAGACAGTGTCTGTGCACAACAATCCATACCGGGGTGGCTTATCTCCTCTGCTCTGTGGAAGACAGTACTTTGTGGGGTCTTGGAGGCTGCTGATTGCCTGAACTGAATTTGTGCCCTCACTGTAATAAAGCATCTCCTACACAATGGGACAGAAGGCATATGTAAGTAAGAACCTTTAATGGGCTCATGAGTTCACTGAGGCTGAGGATATGACAGCTTTGTTAATGACGCATAGCTGTAGTGGTGGGACAACAAACACACAGCTCTAGAATTAGTAAGCTATCACAGAGTTTCTGAAATGCACTTCCTGATGTGTATGTGACACTGTAGCCATCTATCAGGATGAAGTCTTACTTCTTAGCGTTTTATGTGTCTGTCTCATTCTTCAAACTGAACAGAGAGCTCGAATACAGTTTTGTCCAAATGTTATCATCTCAGGCTACAACAGTAAAGAAGTTTATAGGACAGCCTGGGCAAGATCTCATTAACATTTGGATGTAATAAATTGTAAGTGAAGCACAGGAATGAAGAAAAGTTTTGGCTCCTTAGGATATGTATTTTCCTCTGAGTCAGACTGGGCCAAATACACCTAAGGCTTCAAAGGGTTTATTTCTGAAAAACTGGGAAAAGGTGAAATAGGTTGATACATGTTTGCAAGTGCTCGGTGATGTATTGCAAAATTAAACTCGTCCTCGTTAAAAATATGTCCATAGTATTACTTCCTGAAATGTTTCTGGCTTGTTTTTTTAAGAGGGGATAGTTGTGGTGTGCCTGAATTTAGCTGAGGGAAACATCCTGATATCTATGAAAGCCATTATAACCTAGCAGCAGCATCCTTGTGTTCCTCAAAGCTCAGTTCTACAGGCTTCATTCAGGGCTCCCTGAAGCAAGAGCATATCTTTGCTTTTCATTTTTGGTGAAGTTTTTGTATGTAAAGAGGAACTTTATTATAAACATTTCTTCTATACCACCTTCTAAAGCAAAAAAATATACAGTTGAAGAGATAAATATTTAACTTCCTTGTACCCCTTGTATTTCTTCTCTGCAAGAAATACAAAGAAGAAAGAAATGTGTGTTATGAATATTCATTTGCATTTTCTGTAATTTCTTACTCTGTTTTCAGTTGAAGATGGAACAGACCGTACGTTCCTGTAATCTCCTTAAAATACAATTTTTCTCTAGGCAATCTTAAATGCTTTTGCACGTGTTCCACCTGTATTTATCTCTATCATCATATAAAAGAAATGTTTTCACAGTAAAAGTAATGTTTGAAAGGATAGCTTGAACATTTTACCTGGACTCTATTTGTTTCCAGTCTGCTCTTCTCGCCTGTAGCATGTCCTGCCCTGCCTGCTGTCTTTTTTTGACGTTGAGGTCCTTTCCCAAAGAATATGTAGTTTACAAAGGCATATTCCAGCAAGGCCAGGAACACAAACACAAAGCATCCCATCAGGTAAATATCTATTGCCTTGACATAGGGAATCTTCGGTAAGGTCTCCCTGAGGTGGGTGCTGATGGTGGTCATGGTCAGCACAGTCGTGATTCCTGCAAAAGGAAGAAATAGACATTGAGTAATAAGACAAGGAAGGAGATTTGAGCACGAAAGACATAATGGCAGCATTGCACTTCTCATGCAAATGGATTAATAATGTGATCAGACTCTCAGCAGCCAAGGGAATGCATTTTGCAGAACTGGAAAGGAACGTGTCCACATCAGCAAGTCTGCTGATAGCACATTCCTTGGCTTTTCATGCAATGGAGGGTGAATGAAATAAACTCCAATAGTCCAGGCTATGTTGGAACTTCTTGCCTTAATTTTTGCAGTAACTGTGCTATGGGGAATGTGGTGTTAGCTGACCTGGATAGCAAAGAGTTGATTGCTGTTCTTTCTATGTGAGAAAGTGCTTCTCACTTCCTTTACAGCAGTAGCTCTGCTTGACCCCATATGTGACTTGCATTGCTGTGGGGATCTGCAATGAGTACCCAGCTTTTGATTGAAAATGGAGGATTGAAAATAGAAAGGGAAGCCTTTTGATAAAATGATAGTCTTTGATGAAGAAAAAGTGATATATATGCTTGTACAACCTTTCCTGTTAACTAGGTGCTTGCAAGTAAAGCATTTCCATCTCATTGTATTATCCACCACTGAATGATTTTTTTTTTTTGCTCATATGGGTTTTCTCTTTCAGCTGGATGAAATTACTTTTTACTCTTCTTTAATCACAGGTCATTAAGGCATGTAGATAATAGCTCTAGGCAGAGGTGTAACAAGTTTAATTTGCGGGGAGATGGGACAAAATGGCTTTTTGGCAAGAGAGTTGAAAAACATGCATGTCTTAAAGCACAGATAGTGGCAGAAGATCTTCCTTCTTATGGAAAGGTGTAGGAAGGAACACCTTATGGAAAGGTGTAGGAAGGTGGTTTGGGAAAGAACCAACTCTATAGGTAAACCAGACTTATTTGGTGTAAGCTGGTATATCTCCACTGATGGCAGTAGGATCTTGTGTATTCATTCCAGTCACAGATCTGTCCTGAGAGGACACTTTTTAACATCAACAGGGATTGTTCCTGCAACACAATGTAGATACCCTTAGATACCTGAATTAGACTTTTATGCTCCAGTTTGGAAGCAAGATACTTTTGGCCTGATCCAAAAAGCATTATGACAACTGGAAGTCAGTCAGAATCCCAACCTAAGTGCAGAGCAAGAGCTTCAAATGTAGGCAAGGTCACGCCTGCCTGCCTTCCTGACAACCAAGGCCCTGTGCTGCTTGTGTAAGATCACAATTAATGATGCCACAACCAGCAGTATGGATTTGGTGCCACTGTTTTCAAAGGCAGCAAGTGTCCACGTAGATCAGTCATTTTGAGAAGAAGTTACCTAAAGCAACTCTGGCTGCAGAGGCATCGTAATTGATCCAAAAAGACACCCACGACAGAATTGTGATCAGCGTGGAAGGCATATAGGTTTGCAAAATGAAGTATCCAATATTTCTTTTAAGCCGGAAGCTAAGTGATAATCGAGGATATGCTCCTGAAAGAAAGAAGTCATATAATGACTAATGCCTCAGAAAAGGTAGGCACTGATATTTCTGGGTTGGAGGAAGGGGGGGCAATTTTTTTTTAACTTGCTAGCATTTACCTGTGGTAAATTCCACTCTCTTTGATACCATCTTGTAATCCACAATAGAAAATTGCGGGAGCTCGATGTTATTAACTCCTGTTACTGCTGACTCTCCTCCATTCCAGTAAAATTCAATATCATCAGTAGTGTATCCATCTGAAACAGAGGCACAGTTTGATTATTGACTTTTCTTTTTTTTTATTACTTTGCTTAAAAAGTTGCAGTTCAAGTGGAAGGAAGGTGCTGTTAATCAGGAATTCAGCCTTCTGTTGTGTGACATTTCTGTTACACAGAAGCCTCCTCTATACCCCGAGAAAGCTTCTATATGTAGAAGAGGAGAAGACAGAAAACAAGGACAGAATTCATGATTAAAGTTTGTTTTTTAGCTAGCTCTAATACAACTACTTTTCATTCAGGCTCGACTTGCTCGGTTTGCCAACAGACAGATACATCATCAGCAAAACTTTTAAACTCTCTTTGGAGGAGCTCTGACAGTAAAACCAGGTTCAGTTCCCAGCTTTTCATTTGATTTCCTATGCAGGATGTGACAAAATACAGAGTTGGGAGCCAGTGGAGGCAAAGATGATTCTAGAAGAATTAAGGTGCCTGTAATATTACCTGACAATGTCTATCAGAGCTGTAGGTAACCCTTTGATATTCATGATGCATTTTATATTTTAATTAGACCATGCCATCTTTGATCTTCTGTTATCACAGAACTATCTCTTTTTTACTCCAAAACTAGCACCTTTCTTCTGTTTCCTTTTAACAGTGATGTTGATTATTTATAATTTAATTAAAAATTAATTTGCCATTCTATCACTGGAAATGTTAACATTATTGTTACCATTTTCAGAAATATTTTGATTGAACTCAGAAGTGACTGAGTTTCTAAAAAATCTCGCAATTGACAACATTTTTGAACTAATATTTAAACTGGTTCCACTTTATTGCATTTTTCTACTTTCCCCAGATATCTACCAAAGGAGAGAACATCTCATCTATTTTTAAATTTTTCCTTCAGGTGTTAGATTTAATCAGGTTTAAATCATATAACACAGATCAAATAAAAACATGTGTTTGAACTCAAAGCTTTAGAAAACTTGACAGTACTTTTGCCAGTTGAACCAACTGTAGCCTCCACAGAGTTAGGAACCTATCCTTTCATATGCACAAGTAATGCAATATCAAGCTAAGGAAATTAGTCTTGAGATGTCTTTTCCTATGATGGTGCCTAGTAATAGCCTCATCCCCGGAAGGCTGACCACATGCAGAACAGATCCATGGTTTCCCTGGTGACAATCAGAGAAGCTTTTATGACTTGCTGCCAGGCTTGGAAAGTCTGCAGCTATTGAACAGCTATCTTTTGATGCAAACACACAGTGGCGGGCTGAACAAGGTCAAATGTTCACATATTTTATTTCTGGACTGCTCAGTGCCATGGTGTTCTAACAATCTGAATTGCTCTGAAAACCACACTAACCTATGCAATATGGATTTCTGCTGTAAGCTTAAAACTGTGCTTCCCATTACTTATGCTGTTTTATTTTTTTTTTTCAAATGAACCATCCCAGGGCTGTGACACAGAGATCTGCATGGCTGGTTTTCATTCCTTTTCACTGCAAAAGGTCAAGGTAGCTGCTTGGTAGTAGTTCTTCAGTAGCTGCTTTAAAGGCTTTGCACACAAACCACAGGGCTGACAGGAGCTACATGCAGGGTGTGATACAGAATGACTGAAAGTGAATGACGATGCTAAGTCTGTTTAAAAGACCACGACTGAGATTGGTAGGGAAGTGTTAACTTCATTTTCTTGAAAATCTGTATTATAAAAACTTTCTCTTGAATTATTTCTCTTCTCAGAAAAGGTGGTGCAAAACAGATGGCATTGAAACTGTCATCTCATACTGAAAGGGTATTGATTATGTGTAGACTTCGTACCACACAGATATCCTCTACGTGAGGTAATACCCATCCTTTGTCTTTAGGGGACAGAATAAAAAACAGAAAGGGCATCACTACCTGGATGTTGAGCAGGTAAATGTCCTGACCTTGCTGCAAAGTCACAGGTGAAGGTTTAGATGTGAGAATCCTGAATTCTGCCTCAGGGTTTGGAAGAAAACCATGAAAAGGATTCTTCTGTTCTGTGCCGTCATCACTTGTTGCCCTTTTCACATCCTGTCCTCCAATTTTGCTCTGATTGTGCTGCTTTTTGGACAGTGCAGGCTGGGACCCAGGACAGAGAAAGGAGCTATCTCCAGTCCTCAAGAGCTCCTGACTTTACTTGCAGCCTCCTAAGGCAGCTGCAGCCAGCCTCTCTGCAGTTTCTCTGATATTTTGAGAAAAGAAGGAATAGTTTGGCACCATGTTGTGGCTGAAATTCCCTTCCCTGAAGATGAATTATTAGTGATTTAGTTGTTAAAACCCACAATGGTGCCAAATAAACACCTGGTATATCAGAAGGCAGCTTTCAAAAAGAAAACAGGCACAAGCTCCTACAAAAAGATTGCACTATATTATTGATACACAATGTTGGTGATGTTGGATCTTTCCAAAAGAAAATTATGTGAGTTTTGTAATGTAGACAAATGTGCTTTTCCCTAGTCTTGCTGTCTATGACTTTGGCTACTAAAAGTAGAACTAGTAGGTTATAAAGTCAACTGACCAAAAGCAAGAACCTTGCATGTAAGGTATCAGCCAGTGACAAGCTGTCACTGCTGACAGGCCATGTTTTTAATCTCTACAAACTTAAAAGAGACTTCCAAATACAACAAAAAAGGGGTCTAATGTCAGCTACCACTTTTTCTAAATATTCTGATTTCCTTCTTGAATTAAAGCTTCCTTAAAGCTGATGGAAATTATGAGAAAGGGATAGCGATGTTTTTCACTCAGGAGCATTCACATTTTTTAGCTCTCCTTTTAGAAAAGTAATTGAGCAAGGACATCTTCCTGTGGTTTTAGGTACAGTGAACTTCAGTACATTCATTATTTCCTTGGCAGTCATTGTAATATCTCTGCTAGACACTAACAAGGTGTAAATTCTCCTTGGACAGTCCATTCCCTGACGCGATAGGATTGTTGCTGCGTGATGCCCGTTCCCTACGTGCTTTGCACACTGTTCTGGGTATGTGAGAGGCATTGCTTTCACGGCCGAGGATGGCTCACAAGAACTGGAGGCCTTCATGTTCCATAGGCATCGACATGGCTTTTTTCCAGCAAACTCGGGAGGAAGACAGTTGGCTGCAGGTTAAAGACAGGAATTGATCTCAGCTCTGAACAGTGAGCAGGTGACAGATTGCTCCTTCTTCTTTTTCAAGTGGACAGTGGCTTTAATCGAGAAGCTGTAGTGATGTAAATTAAGAAACCTTCAAATGTGGAACAGTACTGACTTCTGGCTAGCAGGCAGTGAAAAACCCCAGTTTCGTGCAGCAAATGCCTTCGCGTTTACCGAGGAAGAAAAGCTGTTTCAGTGATAGGAAAAGTGGGTCTTTCCAGTGCAGGGGCCAGTGTTAACGCTGGTTTGTTCGCCGAACTTATCTGTACTGCCCAAGTATTCCCTCGGCAGCTCTTTCCCCATGTAACCCTTTTCCCTCTGCGTACGTATCCCTGCCACCAATTTAAACGCATACCTCTGCTTTTGTGACCTCTCCTTTTTCTCTCACTTTTGGAGAGAGCAGCGCTCGCAACCGGACCGGGATGTCTGAACGCAAATTCCGTAAACGCCAGATGTGGCGGGCCTGCAGCGTTCCGGCGATGCTGACAAGAGCTGTGGCGGGGCGGGCGCGACGCGAGCGGGGCAGCGCCGGGGCTCCCGGGCGGCTCCGGCAGCGCGCCCGCGGCCGC
>VZTG01000272.1:405859-508042 GCA_013397845.1 Melanocharis versteri
GGGGGGGGCGCCTGGGATGCGCAAGGGGTGCGCAAGGGGTGCGCGGGGGATGCGCAAGGGGTGCGCGGGGGGTGCGCGGGGGTGCGCCTGGGATGCGCGGAGGATGCGCGGGGGGGTGCGCGGGGAGCCGGACGCATTCGCTCCGAACTCCCGGAGCGAGCACGGCCCCATTGCTGGGCTGGCATCCCCAGCAGTCTAGCTCGCTTAGTCAAGCAGTTTTCCCAGGAATTCCGCGTCTGGTTTTGTTGACCTAGATAATAAGTGACCGCTAAAATTTTATTTATTTTTTTGTTGTATAATTAATGCCCCCTGAAAAATATTTGTTCCACTCAAGCCTTTTTTTTGTTTGCTAGACTCTTTTTCATCTTCAAAACTACTAAAAAACACATTTAATTGCCCAGCTCGAGTTATAAAACTTCTGCTTCCTAGAAAATATTGTCTAGAAATGAAAATAAGCACTTAATCACCAACATTTTATTATTTTTTTTTTTACTCTCAGCAGCTGAGAGTTCAAGTGAGAACACTTGGTCAGAAGTACTGCAGATCTAAAAAGTAACTACATACACACACGACAAGAAATAGGTTATGTATAAATCTTGCTGTTCATAGAAAAAATATTTCAGAAATGTTGCTGACATTGTGATATAGCCAAGTTTAACAGCGGATTTGACAGGGATGTCACCTGGCTGTTTTGACTCTGCAGCACTTATCTTCTCAAATACCTCTGGGATAAATGAGGATCTGTGTTACATTCACAAATACAATCACTATCATTAGCCATTCAAGGGAGATGTCCAAACAGAATCCGTCTTTCCTTCTGATTCTCCGGGGGCAGGTAGCTCTGAAACACCCAGCAGCCGGGTGTCTTCCTTAGGATCTGCATTTAAATAGGGCTTTTCAAAAGGCTACATCAACTCCATGTGCGCAAATTAGTTGGCCCTGGGTAAGGACATGAGGCTGTACACCAACTCTCTTCCATTGCTCCCGGATTGTGCCTTTCGTAACTACTTAGTCTTTGTTGCTAAATGCATTATATTTTTCTTGTTATTATTCCTATGATAGTATTCAAACAGGAAAATAATGTGGTTCTTCCACGCACCACCAAGGCAGTCCATACAGCGGTAAATGTATTGTACTATTTCAACTTAAACCTGACGTGTGAATGGGGCACCACACACCTGAAGATGTGTTTTGGAAATCAGTGTAACTAGTTAACATTAAGGTGATAGAATTGCTTGAAAAGGCTGCCTGCCACCTGTGCTCAAGTGTGTGTTTGCATCTGTAAGATACTTTTTTTTTTTTTTCACTGAGAAATATTTTCTATTTTCACTGGGAATATGAGTTAGAATTTAGCCTTAGCAATACTGGCCTGAAAGAAAACTTGGTTAGACTGCTGGAGTACTAAACATTGTCAGTTGTTTAAGAAGGTTTCTCAAATAAAAATAAATTTTATGTATGGGGCAGTCTGTTCCATCCCAGTTGGAGACATAATTTCCTATCCATTAGAAGCAGAAAATAAATGTTATTACAGCATAAAGTCACTCTTGCAAGATCCTAATCTAGTTCAAGGAGTGAATTATAACCTTGCCTTAATTTGCAAGTACCTTTAATATTGGTTCAGTTTTACTTGTTATCATTTTTTGCCAATGAGACTTGACACAAACCTAAAAGTCCTTTGGGAGAGAAATTGTTTGGTTTTGCTTAATATCTGTTTAATGGCTAACACAGCAGGACTTCTGTGTATCACTGTGTCCCAACAGAGGGAAACGAAGGATTCTGGATAAGTAGTCAAACTTGTATTGAAAATGCCTTACCAGTAAATTTGGCTCCATCTACTGGATTATGCCAGTGATGGCAAAGGACCTAAAAGGCTAAAATAAATATAATGTGATGAACAATCAGAAACACACATTAGTATGTTTTGGCTAGTATGGCTTTCATGGGCAAGAGTACCTCCTGTAAGGCATGCTGGTATTTTTAGTTTGTGCCCTGTTCACTAGTAAGAATTTAATTCTCATTAGCTATAAAAAAAAAACCAAACTAAAGAATTCTTAGGAAAGGGAAGCAAATGCAAAATTCTTTGTTTGCATTTCCATATACGTTCCAGTTCACGTTGTGCTATTTCTTGCATTTTCCTTTCTTTGACCAAATTTTAGCAATCCTAAGTTGGCTAGAATGAAGGACACACTTGATTCCAGTGAAGAAAGGACCTGTCTGAGTCACGTTTCTTTATCCTGGAGGTAAGGTGGTTGATGAAAAAAGTCTGTAAGATCCTAAGTTAGCATGGTGAGCTTGAAGAACACACATTTATTTACAGACTGTCAGACTTTCAGACCAAGAAAGCAACAAATCATATGTCTAGTGGGCTAGTTTGAAAGAAATAAAGGGAAATTCAGCATACAGATAAACTGCAAAACTCACATTGACATGAGTGTCCTGAGTTTATGCTTGTTCAAAAGCTGCCATAGAGTCAGAAAATAAAAATCTATCCAGGTTGTTAAATATGATACTACTTCTGACTGGATGTAGCAGAGTGCGAACACTTACTGGAGGTGTTTACTGAGGAAATATCAGCACGTGTGTCCTATGCTCTGTTCCAGCCTCATTGAGATGTTCTGCTGGCCACTCATCTTGTCTCAGAGACAAGATGATGGGCAAGATGGACATTTGATCTAAGACAGTATGCCAGTTAGGGGTCTGACATGTTCCAATGCAGCCTGATTTACCTATCTCATTTCTTTCACCTTTACAACACTTTTCTTTCATCACCAGAGTGATGATTTTTAGCCTGATGTTAAGAGCCTCTGATTCTACATATCTCTGTGTAATTCCTGTACATCAAACTGTGATTAAAAAGTCTTGTTCATGCCCACACATTTTTTGTAGTAATGAGAAGCCTGCCCATAGTAGCTCAGAGGCTAAAATGTCATTGAAAACTCTGAAGTTCCTTTTATGCAAATGTTTAGTGAGCAGTGCCAGTGATTCAAATTTGGACTTGAATCATTTTGATGACCTACTGCCTAAAAATTTCCTCCAATAATATATTGTTTTTTAAAATTTTTTTTAGAAAGCAGGAGAGCAGTTTGTGCTCATAACTGGTGTTCTTTTGTGCAGCCCAGACAGACACTTGTGTAATTGTACATGTAATATGTACAGGTGCACAACTGCTGTCAACAGGTCAGTCCTGATACACACATTATACATCAGTTTCTACAGACTTTCAGTAAATTTCTCATCTTGTAAGCCAGTTTGAGTGGCTCTGAAGCATGAAGTTTTAAAATGGCACTTTAGTTACTTTGGTAGTTACATCTGCTGAGGATCATTGTGTTTAATCACTTCCACATTTCTCACTCCTTTGCCTGGATCCTCTTCTCTTGTGGGGTTGAAACCACCGAAGTTCTGAAGTCACACTGTCATGTTCTTGTCTAAAGACTAATCAACAGTGATTAGGGCAGCAGCTATGCATGAGCAGATTAACCCAAACAGTCTCCTTGCCTTGCATGCCATTTCACTTGTGTCCTTGAGAGCTCGGAGCTGGAAAGAGAGGGTTTGTTTTTTCCAGTAGCAAGTATCAGAAATCCCAGCCATCTTCTCTTTCTTTCATTCTGAGATGCCTTTTCCCTGAATCTGTTTTGATCTTTCTTCTCCCTTTCTTATTCTTCTTTTGAATGGATGCTCTATTGGTTACCAGCTGTATCTCAACCTGCAGAAAGATGAACCAAAGCTCCTGACTCTCTTCTGGAGAGGTTTGCTTGCTTTTTTCCCCCTCTTTCTTTTTTTCTTCTAACCTTTATTCCCCTCTGGTTTGATGAGGAGGAAGAAAAAATCCATTTTCAGGAGCAGGAAAGCGCAGACCACACATTGTTTCTACTCTAGTCCTGGCAGCACAGGCTGGGAATGCTAGACTCACCACTGGGGGAATCGACATGTTGAGAGAGACCTGCCCTCTCCTGAAAGCCCTGTGCAATCCTTTGCCTCGTTTGCTAACTCAAAAGGCTTCCACACCTTCACACGAACCTGACTAAGGTAACTTACTTGCAGTGCTGTCAGGAGCACATTTTATGTAGAATTTATAAGTCCAATGCAAATATCTTTTCATCCCCATCAGTTTCTTCCTTCCTCTTTCTTTCTCATTTGAGCTGCTGTACAATAGATGACTCTCACAGTCCGAGCCATAATCCTGGAAGTTTTTGTTTCTGACTTGAGTTGCTTTACAAAGTTAAAAAGGGAACAACACTATTTATAAGCACATTATGTAAACATTAGCAACAGAGGTCCAGCTGCTTAGCATTCAATTAATTTAGTTCAGTCAATATTGCATGGTACACAGTTTTGTCTGCTCATATTGTAAACACATCTTGCCCTTGAGCACTTATTTCATTTGACTAATTAAGATCTACTTCTAAGTGCTCTCATTTTGTTGCCAGGCAGACTTGCCCAACTTTAGATACAGCTGTTGTACTTGGTGAAAAAGGCATTTGAAATCCAGGTCCATCTGGTTGGTGCTCCAGTGTGTCAGGCCAAAACTGCTCTTCTTTAAGGCAGTAGGGTCTCTGCTCTCCACAGGATTCAGACTGGAGATGAATCAGGACATTGTATGTTTCTTACTTATGCCAGCATGTCTTATACAGGTACACATATCTTGAAGCAATACTGTGCTCCCACCTGAGACACTGAAAACCCTTTTAAAATTTTAATTACTTAATGCAGGTGCATAAAGTTTTTCAGAGAGGTAAATGCGGAACCAAGTACAAGTCCACTGTACTTGGGCTTTTTATATAAATAGTGAGAATGAAGTTTTCATGGTGGTCTGCCCTTTTTTTTCTGATTCTCCTCCCCACTGGGGGAAGAGGGGAGTGAGGGAGTGGCTGTTCGGTACTTAGCTGTCAGCATAGTCTCACTCACTATTCTGACTATGTAAGTAGCTGAATTTTCAATACATGAACGATTTAAAGTTAGAAAGATTTAAAGTTACATTGAGCTGCATTAAAATTTTCATTCAGACCAAATTAAGAATAATTGAGAGGAATTTGGCAGTGCACATGTATCGTACATGTACTCCACATTTTCTGTGTGCCTATTTTGCCAAAATAATTACACATTACTGTGCTCATATACTGTGCTGAGAAAAATTTCTTGCCTGAAAAATACCATGTTCCCTTGGGCAAAACCAGGCTGAGTTCAGAGAGGAGTGCAGTCTTGCACCAAGGAGATGAATGCCTCCTTGGACAACAAGGTTTCTGAGGTACTGCTATGATTGCTATTTTTCCTTAAGCACTAAAGAATGAGTAGGGGGTTTCTGTGGCTAAAAGCACAGGCTAAAGTCAAGGAACAGGCTTTTTGGGTGATAAATGTACAATCTCTGCTTAGTATCTGCAGTTTTGTGTGGAGGGAGGCAGACATGCAGCACATACTCAGTAGTGGACTAATGTAAGGTGTAATGGAGGGGCAGGTGCTCCATGGAGGGAGAAGAGCCCAGGTCTTATAATCAAAAGATGCTGAATGGTTTCCTGTCTGCCTAATCCTGTTGACACATATTCCTGGCCACAGTTAGTGTGTGAAACTTGTGAATTACAGGTTCTGCTGCTTTGACTCTAAATGTGAATACAAATAAGGCAGTCATGGTCTGTGTGGTTCGGATTAGGAATTGTAGAAGTTTAAATAGCAGGGTTTTCTTTCCTGAGGAAGAACTCTCCATAGGTAATTTAGTGATCACAGAATCAGAGAATCATAGAAGCATAGAAAGGTTTGAGTTGGAAGGTCATGGGCAGGGAAACTTTTCACTAGACCAGGTTGCTCAAAGCTCCATCCAACCTGGTCTTGAACACTTCCAGGGATGGGGCATCCACACTTTCTCTGGGCCACCTGTGGCAGTGCCTCACCACCCTCGCAGGAAAGAATTTGTTCCTAATCTCTAATCTAAACCTACTCTCTTTCAGTTTGAAGCCATTACCCCTTGTCTTGTCATCACATGCCCTTGTAAAAAGTCCCTCTCCAGCTCTTCTGCTGGCATGCTTTAGGTACTGACAGTGCTATAAGGTCTTCCTGGCCTCCTTGTCTTCAGGCTGAACACCTCCAACTCTCTCAGTCTGTCTTCATAGGAAAGCTGCTCTGTCCCTCTTGGTGGCCTACTCTGAACTCACTCCAGCAGGTCCATGTCCTTCCTGCGCTGGGGACCCCAGGGCTGGACACAGCACTGCAGGTGGGGTCTCACAAGAGCAGAGCAGAGGGGCAGAACCACATCCCTCGACCTGCTGGACATGCAGCTTTTGGCGCAGCCCAGGAAGTGGTTGGCTTCCTGGGCTGGGAGTGCCCATTGCCAGGTCATGTCGAGCTTCCCATCAACCAAAGCCCTCAAGTCCTTCTCCTAAGGACTGCTCCCAATCCATTCCTTAACCAGCCTGTATTTGTGCTTATAGGCACTTACAGAATATAAATGAATGAGAATGGAAATAGATTAGCTACAGAAGATTGGCTACGTATTCTGAGCTAAGTCACTGAGAGTGTTAGCCAAAACTGCACCTCACCAGGAAGTTGCAGGAAGAGATAGCAATAATGGGTAGCAAACTAGTAACCTTTAGGTGCTGCTTCAATAGCTCAGATCTGTAATTAGAGTTAGCACGCAGCCTTTCCATTTTCCCTGGACATCAGCACTATGGCTATGTAGCCCTGATCCTGGTGTCCTATGCCACGTCTGAAATAAGTCATTGTCTAATTCAGTTTCCATTTACATGCTGATGGACAGTTGTCCCTTTTACAAACCAGGCTTGCACTCCAATGGTAACAGGTATTTGAAAGACTGAGGGAGACGAATGTGCACCTCTCTGCACAGATGTTTCCTTCATGGCTAGGGAGATCTGAGCTGGCAATCTGGAAAGCTTGGTGCTGCTGTTTCCGTGGAAGCCTGATGAATTGAGGGCTGCCAATCACCAGAAAATATAAATTAAATGAAAAATTGTATCAGTATGAATGATGTCTTCAAACAAAACCGAAATGCTCAATGTTTTCTTCTTGAAGTTTTCCACACACTGTGGTTTTCTCATAACAACCTCTTTGTACAGTCTACTCTGGCACTTAATGCTTGTTGCTATAAGTTTATGAGGAAGGTGAATTAATAAATAAAGCTGTTAGAAGTGGTAGCAGAAAGCTAATGGAGGAAGCATTAGGAGTTTTATCTGAAGGGCTCAATTCTGTTCTCTGTTCTGCAGAGAAGTTTCCTGAGGGCTGGAGGACTTGCATGTGGGTATACTGCCCATTTAATAAAACTACTTCACACTAATATTGTCCCAGGTCAGACAAGCCATCTTCCCACACTGAGATTTGAAGCATTGTGTTTTGTTATTTGTATTACTGGAGTGTTAAGAAGCCATAGATACAGATCAAGACAGAGAAGGTATGTGCACTGAGTAGATATTTTCTCAAGATTTATAATATCTGTAAATATAGATACATTGGGGGAAAGACTTCATTTTCACAAACTGAAGCAAATCCATAAGTACCAGAATCTTCCAGTTTGTTCTGGGGTTCTTTGCTTTTATACAGCAATTCATACCTTGGCAGAAGACAACGAAATATATAAACGATACTTATGGCTGTAACATTCTAGGACAACTGTATTGTCTCAAAGCACAGTATACCAGTTCTTCCAAGATTGTTATATTACCAGGTGCAGAGATTATTTTTCCTTCCGCTCTGACTGCAGAAATACAGACTCATCTAAGAGCACAGCTGCTTCTGGAGAAGCCAGCTCCTCCTCTAAATGAATCCTTAATTTTTTTTAAAGCAAGCTAAGCTTTTCATTTTGCTGTTCCCCTGGCCTGAGGGGTCTCAGAGGCTGAAGGCTGAGACGTGATTAGGCTGTGCTGGGAAGTGACTCAGCTCCAGCTTTCCTGTCCTCTGTGGTCACCAGGGGACACCTTGGGTCACATACTGGTACCTCTGAGGTTACTGAGATGACACTAAACAAGAAGAGCAGTTTGTGAAAATAACTCTGCATTCCTCTGTGTACAATAGAAAAGTGCTTAAGACATACCAGGCTTTGCTAATTTCATATGTTCATGTACTGCAATGTCAAATATTTGCTATTAAAATCTATGCATCCGTATAAAGACAAGCTATCCATCTTTTTGAAAATAAAAAGGGAAAGTCATATAGACTAAACTATCAGCATCTGAGTAACTTGTAAATTTGTGTGCAGTGTAAAAATATATTGTGAAAGTAACATAACTGATTTATAGTCCTCTGGGGAAAGAAATCTTTCCAAAGTGTGGAAACAGAGCAGTCACTGTGGCTTAACACTAGTGTGCTGTGAAGAATGAATTATTTTAGCACAGCGGCTGACTTAAAAGATGAGTGGTAAGGAAAGATACAAACTGAGCCAAAAATACATTTTCAATTTTGATGTGAAAATAAAAAAAGAAACATGCAGTCCTACTTGGCTAATTTCTCAGTTTCAATATCAACAAGCTATTTGTGAATCTGCCTCTCAAAGTATCTAAAAAACAACTTGCTCAGCTTCACAGCTCTGTGCCAGTCTTTCTGTTCCTGTGATGTTTAAATCGGCTGCTGTGGATGCTCATGCTGTAACTTTAAAACCTCTCCTGTTTTGCTGCCAGCACGTTCTCTGCAGCTCAGAAGGATGGCATGTCAGAAGTTAATGTGGATCTACAGATTGTTGTGTGCGCGCAGAGTCTCCACGGGTGATCCTTCTGAGAGTGTATCTGCAATGATACAAGCTCAGTGTCTGTATTCTGCATAGGGTATACGGAGTAACCTAGGGTCTATTATCTGAATGCCTTAAGAAATTATAAAGTAAGTTTCAAATTGCAAGATGTGTTGCCCAGAGAGCAGTCACTTTGTTATCCCAGTGGGCAGTATATGGGATAACTTTGGCAGCCTTTTGTGCTGATCTCCATTCCTGCTCTTGCTGGGGTGTTTCGTATGGTACGGTCTTGCTTGTTTTATGAGTATGCTGTGATAGTGTGCTTTTATGTGTCTTGCTGTTGCCTATCCTTTTGTTAGGCTTTGTGGGAGCTTGAATATGGTGTTTGATCCAGGGGCAGAGTCTTTGTGAAATAAGGTGATTCGTGCATGTCATAGCATAGTCAGCAATGGGAGTACAGCAGGCATGGATGGAGACACACCTGCACACTGGTGAGTTCTGAAAGCTGCAAACAGGATGACATGCTAAGAACATCCTACCACTTACAGCTGGCATTGAAGTGAAGATGGGCAGGCAGGAACCCTTCTGACTTTTTAATTCACTTTTGTATTGCATCGCACCTCAGAAAGATGTACTGTTTGAATGATCTGAGTTTTGGAACCTCTCTCTCTCTTCTTAGTCCACCAAGTTTGAAAGAAATTTAAAGCTGAGTACGTATTTTAGAACACTTAAAGGAATTGGCCAGAAGCAGAAGAGAGTTTTTATTCCCAGTGCTATGCTGCAACAACCAGAGACAAGTCAAAGTGGAGAAAATGGGGTTTTTTTTACCCAGGGTTCACAGGACCCATGGGAAGCAACACATTCCAGAGAATGGGCGTACGGCTGACAGGTGTCATGGGAGAGCAGGGGCAGTCTGGCAGGAGGGTGAGTGAGAGAAGCTCTTCATTTACAAATGTGGCAAAACCTAAGCAACTGGCATGGGGGGGCTGCCCTCTTTAGGATCATCAGAAATGGAAGCTCTTTAAAAAGGCATTGGGTTCATCATCCTTCCAGATGTTTTTTTTTTAATTGGGAAGGGGCCTTGCAACTGGCTTTTAGCATACTCTGAGCAGTAAGCTCCTTTGAGAAGGGAGAAATTATGCTTTCTGTGGAACCAATTTGATATGCTTGGTGAGAAGCAGGATGAGACCAGATGCCCTTTTAGTGGTTTTGGATACTTTAGGGAAAATACAGAAGTGGATCCAGCTCAAAGCTCTTGCTGCCCCAGGTACGAGAACAGCAATATTCATTAGTGAATTTTTATTGCCAGGCATGAATAAATTACTAGATATCTGGTGCCTGCAGACAGGCAAAGGAAAAGCTGTATGGGAAAACTTGGATTTAAAACAGGTTTTTCATCTCTAAAAAAATATCCCTATTTGTTTGAGGTGTAGGTTCTTACATCCTTGGTAGTTCAAATGCAGTCATACCCTGGATCAATGCAATCTTGTCTCAAGCAGAGAGCTGTGATATATCTGTTCAAATCTCATTCTGTCAGACGGCTCTGTGCCAACAAAGGTGATAATGAATGTTTAGGCATGAACTCAGTTGTTTTTTTCTGGAGAAAAACTATGTAGAGGTTCAAGTGGAGTATTTTATTGATTTATAGTAATATCACTCTAAATTCGTTGTGCTTTCATAGAAGCATTACATATATTTAGTGTTAGATCTATTTCTATATGAAGAAGGGACAGCCATAAAAACAGTGGAATCAAAGCAGAATTGCCATTTTTTATACTGTAGCCAACTGAATAAATCTTCCTCTTTTCCTCAGGTATCTCTGTTCAGGTTTCTGTGGGCTTGTTCAGTTCACCCATACAAGTGGTTTCTAGAGGGTGCTGCTGACAAGGCTACTGCATGGTTCAGCGTTGCAGTGCTGATCCCTGAATAATGCTGCAGCATTAACTGTTGTCATAGAGACACAGATTTTTGAGTCCAAAGGGACAGTTTTGATAATCAGCTCAGACCTGTTGTAAAACATATAGTAACTTTCCAATAAGTAAATAACTTTGCCAAACTGGAGCACAGCTGGGCCCTCCCTCTCCTGTGACAGTGAAACACATTTCACTGACGTTTGTGAGATGCTGTAAGTAAAACCCCAAATGGAGATTTAATTTATTGTAAGAGTGATGATGCTGTCCGCACACATTTTTTTCTGGTGAGTGAAAGCCAAGTGCAAGCTTAGACCACAGGATCCTGCTGTTACTGTGATACTGGCAACCTCAGAGGGACAAAGAGTATCAGAATAATAGCAGTATTCTGTCTTATCCTCTAGGAAGTGCAGTGAGGTCAGCACTTGTACTTGTAAAGAAGGATGCTAGAGTGGGGCAGCTGTATGCAGTTGGAAGTTTCTGACAGACAATCTCTGGGTGATACAATTGTAGCATTTTGATGCTGCTGTCACTGGTTGTTTGCCACCTCCTTCTGCTTGCTCCTCTATCAGCTGTGTGTCTGCACCCATGCCAGCCCAGAGCCTGTTGTGGCTGCTGCCAGGGACAGTGGACTTGA
The DNA here is from genome assembly GCA_013397845.1 of Melanocharis versteri. Classification (NCBI taxonomy): domain Eukaryota; kingdom Metazoa; phylum Chordata; class Aves; order Passeriformes; family Melanocharitidae; genus Melanocharis; species Melanocharis versteri. The sequence continues at coordinate 417,069 of VZTG01000272.1, forward strand.
GCCAAGGCACTGGGTTCTGAACTGCCATAGCAGTTTTAGCCCTTGCCAAAGGCTACCTGATACAGCAGAACTAACAGCTGGGGGATTTAACATCTTAAATTGCCAAGCTGACATCCATCAGAGCTCATGTGAGAGTGCCAAGCAGTCTGTGTAACCTCCAGCCAAGTATTAAGTCTCCTCTTTCCCAGTATATGCTAATCTGTGAGAAATGGATTGTTACAGATCCCAGCTCCGCTGATGACGCAGTTCCAGTTATAAAATCCCTTGATTCTGTACACAGAAGTTTCCAGTGGCCATCATGGTATTAGACACTGGAACAGGTGTAAAATGACTGATATGGTCTCCCCATCTTCCACTGCAGAATTTGGAATAAGGTAAACTGGTTTGGTAAAGCTGTGAAAAAATGTGTGCGAAGGAACTTGTGCAGCCAAAATGCTTTCCTCCTAAATGTATACATTTCTCTCATTGTCAGCCATGCATACATAACTTCTGCAGTCCTGTAAGATAGCTTCAGGAAAGCTGGAAATGCAATTTTTTTAATGAAAATAATCTGCTGGCTCAATATAGGCATGCATTATCCATGCCTTTGCTGTGCTGCTGGAGAGGTTTGATAATAGTGCAGCGTTTGATTCCTTGTGCTCTTTTCCATTCCTGTGCCACACAGCTGTTTTGCTGCTATTTGCAATGCCTGAAATTACTTACTGCTAAGTATTATTAAGGAACAATTCTTATCACTTTAGATTTTCAGGTACTGTCTTTGGCTAATTACCACAGCACCCCTGTGAAGTGAAATGACTCACTGCCTTTCTGCTCACAAGTAGTGCGATATTCATCTATTCTTTGACAAATTAATCTGTGGGACCTCCTGGTTCCTCTGGAACATGTTCCTTCCACATCAAGTCACCCTTAAAAACACATGAGAACTCAAAAGAGAGCCAGATTGTGTGTGCTTCAGCATTGGCGCTCTGTGGCACTGCTGCACAGCTGCACAGCTGCTGTGGATGCACTGGGGAGCACTCAGCTTTTGGAGGGGAAAATGTGTCTCCAGCTGGCTCGTTTTAGAAATAGGGAAGCACCCTGGGACTCGCTGAGAAGCCACCTGCCTGCAAACCTTTAGGAATAAAGGAAATCCTGCAGCTCTCACAGTACAACTACTGCTCTGGAAGCTGGTGCCACATGGGTTAAACCATATAACTGTGCACAGTATAAAAATGAACAAACTCACTTTCCAGTGCTCTGAAAACGGTTTGACAGCGCACATACTGCACAGTATCTGTCTAGTGGTGAGAAATGTTGGTTGCTATCACACAGACTTGCTAAGTGATTACAGCACCACCTTCCCTGGCCCTTTTACTTAAGGAACAGTTCTGTCCTGGGGTTTATTGAATTCCTTTCTGTCCCAAAATTGAGGTGGATAAGCCTTTCTATCAAAGGGATAGTTTTTTAACCAAAAAAATATTAACAGTTTCATTTTCACCCTGGCTCTGTGAACATTCGTATACTGGCACAAAAGAAACAGAACACAAGCACAATAGCTGAAGGGTGATGCAGGAGCCGGAAGGAGAGCTTGAGGGTGGGAGTCTTATAAACTGGTTCTGTCATGGAAGCAAATGCCACATGCCTAATACACATGGCATGAGCAGGGAAGCTGTGGTCATGGCTATCACCTCTTTATTCACTCTTTTCCATTCTGCCCCCTCATTACTTCCAAGGAGATTAGCAGGCACTACGAAGTGCAGAGTACTTTGCACAAATGGTTTACTTGTACTCAAATGCCTAGGAAAGAAGCAGGCAGCTTGTCCTTCAGAACTCTACTCTTCTAAGTATGATCAGTAATTTTCAAGAGTTTTAGACATGCAGATGAGAAGAACTGTGGTGCATTAGAAGGTACATTTTAGGTGGACAATTGTCAAAGACACCAGTCCCCCTGACACATCTGCTACCTGTGGGCTTCCAGTAGCATGTAAGCACATCTGAGCTTTTGGAAAATCACTCAGTTTTTGGTAAAACTGACCTAAATACTCATGAGAAGTAATTCACTCTCCAGTTTTGACCTGTTGCAAACTGTGATCAGCTCAACAAGTCTTAACATATCAACATACGTGCCTCTGGAGACATGAATTATTTATACAAGTGTTCAAAAGGTCTGAAAAGCAATTTTCTTTTGGGCATGTGTGACTGGCCACATGAGCGACATGATATTATCTCATCCCTGATTGTGTTAGCATTTTAATTGCTTATTCCATCTGATGCTAATTTTGATTCTTGATGAGGTCTCAGTGGTAGTATTAAATCCATTTTCACTGAACATTTATCCCTACAAAGCTTCATTTATGTGAAAGCTTGTGAAGAAAGAGGTATAAACCAGTAAAGTGTCAATTTGTTTCATTATTGGGCCTGCTAGCTGATTAATGCTTATGTACTTTCATCATTTTAAGTCATGACTGAGCTGGGGACTTCAAATCAACTACCTCCCAACAAATAAACTAAGGTATGTGTTCAATATGAAGGCAACTTCAGTACCAGCACCCATTTTGGTTGTTGCGGTATTGTGTAGATATCCATTTCCTCTGCTAATCAGGTGGAAAAGTGACTGAGGAGAAGTGTTATGCACTGTATTTTGAAAATCAAGATTTGACTCATTCTCTAAAAGCATCAATTACACACCTTAATAAGTTTAAGCCAGAAGATGAGTGAAGCAGCAGCAAGCAAGAAAACTATTCTGTGCCAAAAAAAGGCAGGGGACTGAAAAGCCCAAGTATGGGATGACAACCACGCATCTTAACAAGCAACTTCTTAGGTCCTGTAAAGTGGTGGATTGTGACACTCGGACCGAGTTTTGAACTAGCAGAAATTGACTGGGGAGATCAGTAGCATGATGGGAAGCACTGGAAAGTGAGCTACACGGCCAGCATAGTAAAGGTACTTTTCAGAAACCTTCCCAGGTACTTCTCTAAAAGCCACCATCATAAAATATAAAGAGACAATAACAAAAATTTGTAAGTGCATGCCTTGTTCCTATGCTCATGGAAGACAATGACAAAGCTCTCATTAACCTTGGTGCTGAAGGATCAAGTTGCTTCCTTTTCTAACCTCCAAATGATTTGGTAACAGCAATTGATCAATCCTGCCACAGCCATGTGGGACGGATGTCAATCTTGATGTCAGAGATGAATCTGCTGAGGTGAAGTAATTAATCCAGGTTCAGCAGTGATTAGGCACTGAACATGGACAGTGCCTGATTGCTGTCCTCTGAGCTAATCTTCAAAAACTACCCTCCTCCCTTCCTTGACAAGAGATTTTGAAAGACATCTTACAAACTTGGATCCACCAATATTGTGAATGTAACACATTTTGTCTTATGTATTGCAGAAATACATTCAGTATGTTCAGTGTGCAGGCCCACTGAACACATAATATTTGAACAACTTGCTCCTGTTTTGCCTAACCTGTGAATGTGGTTCAATTCTCAGCTGTCATTTGGTCAACCCTTTCCCTCCAGCAACTTACAACTTTCAATTTCTAGTGTGCAGTTTTGTTCATCCAGAGGATATCTGCGTAGATCCATCATGCAAGCAGCTGTTGTCGTGATCCTGTAAGAGGAGAGTAAAAAAAAATTACGAGACTTGAAACCACATTTTACTTGTTTGAGATGGCAAGATTTCCTATAATGGGTTTTCTGTTTGTTTAAATACAGAATGGTATGCACTTGGATTCCTGGCATGCAGTCTTCATAGAGCTTGTAAAGCATGATTAATTTATACAGCACAGTATACTGGTTACAGCATAAAACATAAGACCATATGCTGAATATTGTAGAGAAGGATCTTGACTCAAAAGCTTATGTGTAAAAGTGTACAGTGTTTTGAAGAACATTCAGTGAGATTTCTACTTGGACATCTTTTTTTTAATGCTCTTGAGACATCTTCGAATTGTTTAGTGAATTGTTTTATTTATAACTCATACTGCTGATATCTTTCTTTTTCCATTTCGTTGTCACTTACAGCTGTTTTAATTTTGTCTGATAGGTATGTGCATTTTCATCCATGCTGTGGAATACCTGGTAATACCTTATTCATTATTTTTATGGTTTCATTATCAGTTTATAATTAACTATGATAATTGTACATCACCTCTTAAAAATGGCATGAGGCAATCAAACACTAGTGAAATATAACATTGTATGGTGGTTATTTCATGAACATTGAGAGTAACTATGATTGCAGGCTGGATGTTTCAGATCCTTACTTCTTCTAGAGGGCTTGTGACTTGATATTTGGTCCCTAAAGGTATTCTCCATAGCCTAAGACTTTTTGCAAGGCAGTTCCTCTCCCTTGTTAGACCATAAATCACAAGAGCATCTGAGAAAATATTTGCTGATAAGTCTGTGACTGTGTGGGAGGAAGGTTAAATGACTTCATGAGGATGGGGGTCAAATTTTAAAGCTCCCTTTGAGAAAGACAATTAGATCAGTGTTTTCAAACTCACAGGAGTGAGTTATCACCTTCATTTTTTTTTTTTAAGATAGATGTGTTCTTAAATGCTTATAAAACTTTTGAAGTTGTGAATGGGCAAGCTCGGCTTGTAATTTTATTGGTCTCTCTCCTCTCTCCAGTGATTTCCACCAGAGAAAGGCAGATAACCTCTTTTCTTGATCTGGATTTGGTCCTGTTGTTCCAGTTCCATGTTAATGAATACCAGAGGAACACATCTTGAGATTTTACTTTTGATGTGCTGAAAGTCAAGCACTTACATGCTGTATTGGGGTGATAATCCTTGCTGTCACTGAACTGACAGAATTTAAAAGGGAAAAAAATGCCACATGCTTTATTACTGTGACATGCTTCAAAATTTCCTAAGTCTACAAAATCCACCTGTCATATCTAGTATAATGAACATCTAGCAAGGGCTATAACAAGACCCAGTCCATTAAACTTCTCTGAAATACTGTGTACAGTACCATGAAAATGGCACATTTATACTTTTTTTCGGGCTGATTTTGTCACATTAAATAGAAATGCACGTCTCTTAACATGCATGTGCCATAAAAATGCATTTGCCATAAAAAAGGTCTTCAGCTGCAGTAGGACCTCATTTAGATTAGCCATGTACCAACTATACCTTACTGACAGGCACTGAGAAGTCACTCATTTGTCAGACACCTGCTTAATAACACTTAAGATCACACATAACAATATACTAACATTAATCACAGTTACTTGCTCTCTAATGAAGGTTTCATAGGGAAATGTTTTGTTCCCAATTAAAAAATTGGCCTTTATGGTAATTTAGTTCACCTGTATGAACCAGAGTGTTGTCTAAACCACTGCAGTGAGGAAGCTCACACCCTGCTACCTCCTCAGGTTGCTCTATGATCTCAGGAACTCCCACTAGGCCTTGGCTTTTGAACAATGAGTTGAGTGGTGAAGTGTACCTTGGCCGTGCCAGAAATTCTTGCATGACTAAGGTGGGGGGTACACTGTCTGTACCAGGGACTTCTGTTGCCTCCCCAAGGAGGGGAACAAGAGATAATCAGTCATTCTCCGACAGCCTTGGAACATTATTTACCTGAATTGTAGCCTGAGTGGAACAGTACCATCATTACTGACCCTTTTAAGAACTCCAGTAATTACCAGCTTGGATTACAGCCAGGATGTAAGCTCACTAATGACTAAGGCCAAGCATTTTGTGACCCTCTAAGCAGCTGTTCTAAGAGAGGCCCGTTGAGCTCTTCTGGACTGCAGTGGATGCATCTCTGTCTTACAGGGACACCTCTCAGAGCTTTGCTATGCTTTCAGGACCGTCACTGAAAACTCATGGTGGGACCTGCACTGACACCCCCGCTCCCTCCTCAAGGCTCATGTCTCACACACGGAGAAATGACAAGGCATTTCACATTAGTATTTCCTTGGATTTGAGGGTAATTTTTAACAGGTAGACCTTGTAAATTAATTTAGACACAGCCATTGTGTCTGTACATGCTTGTGTCTGTGAAGTGATTGAAACACCATAGCAAGTATAGGATGAATGTTGCCATCTTGGATCTATAACTAAGTCATGCACCCTCTTCTGCACCCTTACACTTTTTTCTTCCTGGTCTCTGTGTAAATCATTCTAAAATGATTCTAATCTGATTTTCATTTGTATGCTTCACCTATGTAGTAACACAGCAAACCTTTCCATAGCACTTTGTGAAGTTGTACTTTCACAATTTTATATTAAACCTGCTTCTGCTAATATATTTGACAGCTATTTTTGAGTCATCTTAACCACTCACTTGTGCTAACCAGAGTTTGAGTGGCCGGTTATTCCTAATGGCAGGGTATCTGTGCTACTGACTTCTGCGGTTTTGCATATTTTACATAAATTGCATAAGCAACAGCAATTAGCTATTCTTTATATCATCAACGCAAATTGATAGTGCAGTAGTAATTAATGCAATTGTTTATAACTGAAATTTAAATATTCTACATACTTTTTCCCCTGACATTGTAATTCTGACAACTGTATTGTCTTCTCCACCAGCCTGCCAACACAATATGGTCCCTCTTTAAGCTGGAGATGCTTAAACTTTATTGGGAATCTTAGGCTTCCTTGAAAATAGCTAGTTGTAATTGCAGGAGTGCTTCAGGATTCAGCAACCTTCATTACCTGTAGTTCATAAATCTGCCTTTCAAGCATGTTTCTCACTCTTGATAGAACTCACCTGTGTACAATTGTTAATGGCATTATGCTCTGTATAACCACAAAACTTATTTAAGCAGATAAATTAAACCCAGATGGAATCATAGTAATTGTCTTGACAAAAAGAAATCAAATATTTTATTATAAGTAGAGTAAAATCCCAGACCTGTTAGTGGCTGCACTCTCTCTGCATGGAGAGAGTAACTGATGGCTTGCACACGCACCATAAGCTTAAAGATAAAGACATTCAAATGCAGAATACAGGGGTGCAATGGCAGGAAGGGGAATGCAATACTCTGAAGATAGGCCAAAGCTGCAATAAATCTGTGTTCAAGAGGATTAGACCTGAAAGTCCCTTGGCACAAGCAGTTTGTGGCAATGGCAGAATATCATGAGGCTCTGTAAATGTTTAAGTGGAGGATTAATCCTACACTTGAAGCAGAACTATTTATATCTCAGAGTAGGATATGTTTCTTCCAGGCCTTCCATTCTTAAAATACATTTTAAGTTCAGGTGTTGGGGCTAATTTATTTTGTTTGTACAGTGTCTTTTATCCTACTGTCTTTACATTCTTTAGAATCATTTGGATACAAATGCTAAAATGGGATTATGCAAGGAAGACAAGCAGTTAGGTGGAGATATATCATTATGCTACTTAATTTCACTCATGTCAGTACTCACACATTCTGAGATGGAATGAAGTCTGAACTGCCGACAGGCAGGATAAATAGTATTTGCATAAAAGCAAAATAAACTGATTTATTTTTTTGAAGTTGTAGCTTGGGGTTCAAGTTATTTGATCCGCTGCTTAGCTTTTACTTTGATGCCTTACTCTCTGAATATCACATTCTTACTGTATAGTCAAGTTATTTTTTGCTAAAAATAAAATTATATTAAAAAAACCCACTGATGTCCATTATTTGCAAAACTGACTTCTTAAAGTAATACTGTCAGAGATTTCCCTTCAGAGCAGCAGGTTTTGTAGGAACAAATGGTAAAGCTTAATATTTTGAATTAAATCATCAATGAGCAGTTAAAGTAAGTTCAGAATGAATACAGGAAGTGGATTTACAGTTCATTACTTAGATAATTTCCTGAATATGCTGTCAAAAAGCTGATCCTCAATTCTTGGACAAGAAATAGACGCAGTATTCAAGACAGCAATAACAACTAAATGTGAAGGTGATCAGAGCTAAACAATGCAAATTCTATTGTGAAATGTTTCCTTCATTTGGAGGGCAGGTATCAAATTTTAATATGTTTGTTCTTTTTCTGTCAGTCAACAGAGCATAAATTATAAATGTACATGAAGATATGAACTGGGATGGACTAATTTTTTTTCCTTAAAAGCTAAATAAAATCTTCAAATCAAATAAAGAATAACCACGCTTCTCTTAACCACTGCAGTGCTAGGGCTCTAGTACATGCTGGAAGTAGACTTTCACATTCCAGGTAAAAAATTGCTTTTATTAAATCAGTGTTAATTTAACTTCAGTGGTATCAGGGAACTTAGTCCCTTAGCAATAACAGAACCCAGACCCGTATCCCTGGTGTAACTGGTTTAATTTTTCTGAAACCGGGAAGAATCTTGATGTTTAAGATCAAGTGGGGATGTCTTGTAAGGAGAGCTATTGAAGGAATAGAGGAAGGCAGAAAAAAAAATGTACATTTAATCTGCAATTTTTTTCTCTGTCCAGGCCATGCACAAGGTTTACAGTTATCATACCTGTATGATACTATGCTGATACCTTACATTTCCAAGCACAGCCTGAGTGCTTGACCCTGGGAGAAACGCCATCTCCGCACCTGCAAACATGCCCAACTTCTACTGCCTGGAGCAGCCTATTTGTAGGGTGTACACTGAGTATGAACATTATTGGTTTGGTACTGGGTATTTTATATAATGTCCTGTGCACTTGGGAAATCTGTGTTCAACAGTCTGTGTGTTCCTTGTCTGGTCAGGTTCCATTAGAGTCTATTAAATTCTATTAAAAAAAGAAGTTATGAGTATTAGTAAAATTGGCAAGGGCCAAAATGTGATTAAATAATAATGCTTTCACAGATCTCATTAGAAGCTGAGAGAAAATTTGCAATATTGGGTCCTTAGTTTTAGATATGAATACATTAGCATGTATTTTGCTATTTTTTTTTAATTGGAAAACTATTATAGTTTAGCCAATTTTACCAGTAGGACATATATTTGTGACTCTAAGGTGAACAAGCTATCAACTTCTAGGTCACTGCTGTAGACTGCATACTTTAAGATAACACTCGAGTTTATCAGGAAAGCTTTTGTATGATTTAGCTTAAGAAGTACAACACACATTTCCTTTTAATCTTGCTCAGAGAAATAGTAGAGTTGAATAATCATGACAAAATAAAAAGGACTTTGAGGAAGATGTGTAAAGAGAAATACACAGCTCAGAGAGTTAAAACTGTATGCAGCTGAGAACAAGTTCTTGCTTGACAAGGGCCCAATAGCCTTTATAATATTGGGCAAAGTGACCTGTTCTACTTAAATCGCACAAAGATGAGGCAGGGAAAAATGAGTCAAGACTATGGGTTTTCTATTGTATTTTACCCATACCCTGAACTTGTCAGTGTTTGCTTGCTTTGCCTCTCCTTCATCTTTGTTTTTTTTTGAGAAAAAAAAATTGATTAAAATTCACAAAGATGAGTAAATTCTTTTAAATATGGAAATCCTGTGGTGTGCCTTTCTGCAAATGGTGTATTTCCATATAGGTATTTATGCAATTGTTTATGTATGTGTGCAAATAAAGATGCTATGTATATTTTGGATTAAGCAGAGAGATGTGGATTTACCACACTACAGATAAATAAACATTAGGTCAATGCTTTCTCACAAGACTTTATTAAGGCTTTATTGTGATTATTTTAGGTAGAAGTGCCCTGCCAGCCAGTGGTGCTACAGTGATTGGTCACCATGACCAATCTGTGTCTCTGGTCAATCACCAGCTGACCTTTCTTCAGTGCAATAACCAAGCGTGTCTCCAGAGCCATCTCTTCCACTGCTTGGGGACAGTGGTGCTGGGGACAGGTGTCTCAGGGATAGCCTGCATGCTTTGGCTATGGTTCCCAATCTGCAATGCTATAGCCTCCTCCTCCCCAACACCACATTTCTTTCCTCCCAGTCTGCCCCTTTAGTCATCCATGCTGAACCTTGGATGAAACGCGAGCAGCTCAGCAATAACATTGGTATCAGCCTCGGGTATCAAGGTCTTGAGCTAGTATAGCTGCAGTCAGGAAAGGACACATGGTGAAATTTTGCAATGCCTTTCAAGGGCTGAAACGTTGCTTTTAAGATAAAAAGAGCTGCAGTGGTCAGCAACAACCCCACCCAACAAAACCACAACAAACTACTGAAAAAACTAGAAGAAATAACTAATAGTGGCACTGACTAGTGCTGTAGCATAGTAATGGTCATGGATTTGTGCTGAGCCTGGAGGAGTCATTCTGGGTTTGTCTTTCCCTGTGTAGCTAGTAACACTCCTGAGAGTGAATAGACTTGTCAAATGTAGAGGAGGAATATTTGGTTTTCTCGGAGGTATAAATACAAATGTCTGTTTTCAAGCAAAAGACAGGCATGAAAAGTTAATCTGCAGGGTGTCAAATCAATCAACTGCATTGGCTTGAAATAAGAATGTTAAAAAAAGAACAACTTAATGAAAACATGACTGTTCCTATTGCTCCTTCCACTCACATATGTTCTCCCCAAAAGCTACTGAATTGTTTGCCTGGGCTGCCATCTTGTCCTGTAGGTCCTCTGAGACACTCCTTATCCCATCTTTATTCCCCCCTTGTTATATCAACTCAACAGCCGCCAAGACAAATAAGGCAGAATTTGCCTGAAGTGACTATTGTTCTTGAATAAGTTCATCAGTTGGGCTCAGTGTCAGGCCCTAAAGATAGTTAAATAGCACCATATCTGAAGAGAGTATTGATGATGATGAACTGATGAAGGCAGCGCACCCACACAATAAATTTTGTCAAGTTATTCCCATGTCAGTGGGAATATTCACCACCAGTGAATTGCCATGGTCAGCTCATTGCTGGTAAGCTGCCTGAGCTTTGTCTCAGACAGAAGTCCTGGAAGCGTCAAAACTCTATTTTTAAATAATGTTCCCTGTCTATCTCAGCAGCAGAGCCTAATCCTGTGGTAGACATTCAGTCTCAGGCAGGGGCAAGCCACTGAGCACAGTGTGACATTCACCAAAGAGAGAAAGAATGGTTTGGGACCGTGCCTGTACATGCCCAGACAGTTGCTGGGTCTGATGCAGGATGTGTTGATTGGAGTAAGCATGTGCCTAGTCTTGCTGCTGAGGCCAGTTCAGTTGGCTTCAATTAGTATTCTTTAACATAACCCAGGCACTAGTTTATCCCGTTTGTTTTGTGCCTACAAAGCTATGCAATAGTCAAATGCTCTTCTGCTAGACTGAACTGACTGTGAATTTGAAACCCATTATCCATTTCCTGCTTATTTCCCTTCTCCCGCCCCCTCCCCCCCCCTTACAGGCTGTATTTACTTCCTTTGCTGTTTTGTTGTTGTTGTTTTGTTTGAATGAATGATGAAGGGTTGTTTACTGGAAAAGGTCACTGCTGATCTTCCTTTAAGTATTCCAGGTTCAGAAATCTCTTGCAGCACTTGAAGCTTATGGGTTTTGTGATGGAGGCTTTCAGATGCAGCACCTTGTGGTAACGTTGTGATCTATAGGACAATACTGCCTAAAAACTGCCCGAGGCAAGTGATGTCTTCAAGCAGAATTCTCTGTCCCTCGTTCTGATTTCTGTTGTAAAATGAAAGCTGATCATTCTCACCTTTAACCTCTCTTCTGAATGCAAATAGATGTTATCAGGTGTGTTAAGCAGGTGTTGCTGAATGCATATGGGAACTCTGTTTTAGTATTTTATGTCCTGCTTGGCAGTTGTTTTTAAAAGGTGTGCCGCTAGAGCTGTAGATCACTTTTTTTTCCTATTTTTTTTCCTATTTTTTTAAATAGAAAACATTGACTTCTACAGTCAGTGAAAAGCAGGAATGTCTCAAAGATTACCTAATTTTCAATTAGAGTGCTGTGGGCATGAAAATATTTTGGGGAAGGGGACATCACATTTCAGTTGTCTTGGAAGATTTACCTTGGCACTCAAAGTAATTGTCAGTGAATTAATCATTATTATTTTGCTCAAACCTTTGATGAATAGTCTTTCAGACTGCCAGAACTCTGCTTTAGAGAACAGCTACACAGTTCCATAGTTAAATAGCTGCATACTACTATCACAAAGCAGGGACGGGGTGAGGAAATTACCCGAAATGCAGACAAACTGCCTTTCCCGAGGGGAGAGTCTGAAGCTCCAGCAGTAGGAGCAATGGGAAAGGGAGAGCTCATACGTGGAGGAGATGGCGAGACAGGTGGCAAGAGAAAAGGTCTGTGAGAAAACATGTTGCTCTGACCGAATTAGAACCTTCTAAAATCAAAACCTTTAGCCAGATATGTACTTTTTAAAGATAATGTAAGACCTTTTTCTGTTCAATGTAGTGCAGCAGAAATAATTCAGAGTAGAGTGAAGATGAATGGTGGAAGAATGAAGATGCTTGTAAATATCAAGAAATAATAATAATAAAAATCACTAAAATTTTACAATGTAACCTTTTAAATATTAAAAAAAGCTCTGTATTTGATGCTTGTAAGCCAAATTTCAGTGCAATGAGAATTTTTACTGCACAGCTATAAACCCATGAAAATAAATTTTATAATATAAATCCCAAGAGGACTATAACCATACCAGGGCAAAGAAGATACTTCAATAAAAAGTGCCTTATAGTTGGAGCTGAAATTTACGGCAAATAGTAATTTAGTTTGACAGTGCAAGTATGTTGCAAGATAAAAAGAAAAAGAGTGAGGCAGATAGGAAGTGCTTAGCATAAAGGAAGGTCCAACAGAGAAATAAAGTCAGATAACTGGTTTTCAATCTGGTTTGAATATAAAAAAAAAAAAAAAGATGATAAATCTGTAACTTTTTCAATGTCTCTATGCAAACCTTCTAAAAGTGACTAAATGCAAGAAAGGTGCAGATAATGTCCACTGACCAAAACACTCTGCTCAGGAGAGAATACAGGTCTGCTAGATGGCAGTAGTGATGTTAGAGTCATCTGGTGTCTTCACGTTTTGAGTTATTTTGTTGGTTTTTATTTCAAAATAAAACAAAATTAGACAGCAGCATACTTATTTTGTGTGAAAGAAAGACATGCACATGTTCAGTTGTCCCCCCTTCTCTGGCAGAAGCGGAAACAAGGCAACATCTTCCACATGCAGCCTGGCTTGGAAGGCTTCAGGATGTGCTTGGTCAAAACAACTGGTTGTTTCAGGGACCAGACATACTTCTGTTCTGGTTTTTTTTGGTTGGTTGGTTGGTTGGTTGTTTGTTTTTTTTTCTTTTCTTTTCTTTTGTTTTCTTGGCGGGGGTGGGGCGGGGGTGGGAACAGATGCCTGATCAGGCTGAGCATCTGTTTCAGATGTGAACTGCTAGGAGTTTTGCGGATGGTAGGTGAGCCCTGCTTCTTTTTTTAGCTATAAAGAAGAGAAAATTAGTAACTTATGAACTGCAGAAAATTTTGACTCGAGATTTTTAGGACTTTATGTTGAACATCATTTAAAACTACACTCCCTGCTCCTAGGAGAGTGTGACAGTGTGACAGAGAGGGAAGGGGAAGGCAGCATTTTCTATAGGGGTCCTATAAAAAGCGAAAGAAAATTAAGATGCAGAAAGAACCCTGAGGCAAAGGAAAAAGGGCTTCCACTTGAATCTGTAGTTATTTATATGGCTGCACTTCTTTATAATGAGCTCACCTATAAAATCTATAAATGACGTGTATCACCTAGGAAAGAAAGCAGCAAGAAATGGCATCTTATGGTATGACACTGCTTTGTAACTGACTCTTAAGACCTAATACTCATTAAAATATGCTTTTGTCACTTAAAGAGTTCTTAAATTATCAAGCCTTTACAGACCAGTCAAACATTCTTAACACAAAGCGTGATTGATTTCTGAGGGTTTTCTCAGGTCTCCGGTATTCACTGTTTACCCATGTTCTCCCATCCTGTCCAGACAGTAAGTACACCTCATTTGTTCCAGATAGGTAGTTCAATATGAAAACTAATAATTCCAGTCAGCAAAGCTGGCAGCGCAATTATGACTTGAGACATATAATGTGAGGACACTTGAGTGTATCTGAAGAAGCTGAGCTGCTGCAGTTAATCTACCATGCATGGTGACTAATTCCTTTGGAGAACTGAAAGTGAAATGAAAACCTTGCACTAGGACTTCAGTGAGAGGATTTTTGGTTTTGCCAAAATATTGATTCTGCTGGCAGTGTAAAGTGTGAAGGATATTAGATTGCTTTTTTGCACACCTTTGACTTGGGAGGAATGATGATGTGATTTTTGTGCAGAAAACTGATTGATGATCATGTCCTGTCAATGGATTGTAATGGGCAAATAGGATAAATCAGAGAAGAAATCATGTTTTCACTGCATTTGTCCCAGGTCTGATTCTGTAAGAGTGAATCAGTTTAAAGCATGTATCACTTCAAAGATAGTTCTAGTTGCAACATCTTAATCCTCAGAACTTTCTGAATGAGCATAAATTAACTGTAACAGTGAAGTAAACCTGGGACAGTGTGATGTTTCTGTTATTCTAGTACAGCTTTTTTGTTGTTCTTATGCCATATTTTTCACTATGAATTGTGCCATTGAGTCGGTTAAAACATTATAGAAATAAAAATTGTACCGTGACATTCATTTTAATTAGAAAACAGGAGTTGAGATACAGTGGAAAGTGAAGGACCTTTGAGTCATCATTCATACTACTGCAAGTACTGCCTCATGACATTTCTTTCACAACCTGATCAATGTGTGTTTTGTAAGTAGTAGGGCAAATTAATAGATAGGAAATTTTTGGGGAACCACATTTTTCTGAGAGGTCACGCTCTAATTTGGAGCATGGATTGATTTATGGATGGTGTGTTTCCCATTGCCTTTGGGAAATACTGTCCTGTGGTTTACACAGCACTTTTCCCTATCGTTGTTTACTTCTTTCTGGACAACAAGTACATCTCCTGTCAGTACTTCTTCTGCTGGGTGAAAAAAATTCTCCGTCCTTGTTAAGCAGTATTTCCTTTCCCAGGTGCAGCAGCACTACATGAAGAGACTTCCATCCTCTAATTTTCTCCTTCCAGGGAAACTAAAATCCATTGTTGTCTACCAGCAGAGTTACTGATGTGACAGCACCCTGAATTGTCTTTGTGAATCTGTTTTTGTTGATTGGAAGTTAAATTGGCTAAGGTGGTAACTGTTCCAAGACTGAAATAGATTAGGAAGTGTTCACCAAAACAACCTTTGTTAGCATCCATTAGAGAGCCATAATCTCTAGCAGGGAAATGGTGATGGTTAACTTGGAGGGGTCTGGGAGAGACCCTTAAACCAGAACAGCATGGATTAGGAGATTATACATATATATATATATATATATATATATATATATATATATCCACACACACACATATGTGGGCTTCTCTGTGTGAATAATTTATATGAGCTTGTCCTTTTAACCCAGTTCTTCAGCTGGGCCTGCATTAGATGGAGAAGAGAGTGAGCCCCAGAGAGTGAGTTGCTCATTTGTACTTAGAGCATTCAGTTCCTCCTGACTGCCAACACTGATGAGTCATACGCAGATTTCATCTGAGTTGCTCACAACTTTGAAAAGAAAATCGTTGTTTGTGCCAATGAGATATTTTTATCGTGAAATGTCTGTTAACTAAAGCAGTATTGGTAACTTTCAATGGGTAGGGGGTGAATATTTTGTAACTGGATCTTTTGAGGGGGGAATGTTTTCACTGTTTTTGTCTTTCAATAGTGGTAGCTGTTACACAAGGTGGGTAGTAGCTCTGTATACCGAAAATGTCTTACAGGGAAGAAAAAGATACAAAAATTATAAGTGGTTCTAGAGTTAAATTTGCTTATTTATTTGCTTAACTTTATTTATATTTAGAGAGGTAAGAAAAACTTGCTCCAATGTTGATGCTTCATACTGGTTTATTTGGTTTTCAATATTCTTTATATCAAAAATATAATTTCTCTTTTACACAATGATACTTGGTGCTCTTTTATATTCATTGAGTGCTGTGTGCAGCAGTGATCCAGCAGACAGATATATAGTTGAGTAGCATGCTGAATGCACAACATCTGTCACTACTTCTCTGCAACCTGAACAACCCTCAATGACAGGGCATGCAGACTTGTTATAAACAGTGTGATTTCAGGAATTAAATACATATTATTTGGGAATTAAAATATGTATTTCACAACATAAAGAAATGTGTATGTTCTATAGATACTATACATGTATAAATGCTTTCCCCATGATATCTTGGAAGACCTTGTTTTGTCTGTTCACTTTTTTTGCTTTTCTTTTTTTAAAAAATTTCAATTTCAAAATATGTACGTTGGTTTTAAAAGTTTAATGAAAGGATTTCCTGGTTCTACTCAGAATCCACTAGGCGTTCAAATTTTTTCTTGTGACAGAATATTTTTGAAATGGATGGAATACAGAACAGCCAGAAAGGTGGGTCTCTGAAAGTAGGAGAGTAAGTGATCCAGCTAAGTACTTAAATTAGTTCAGGTGGCCCACTCCATGCCTTGTTGTGCAGTACAGTCATACTTTTTGATACTTAGCAATTTATAGGGCTGGTGAGTTTTAGTATCTGAAATCCAATAAAAGGTATGAATAGAATCTCTTGGTACTTTTTCACACATTAATTTTTTGCAGATTAATTAGCTGCATTTAGAGTACTGTCATAGAAAGGCTGGCTAAAGAGCACTTTGATTTTTCACTAAAATAATGAGGGTTAGCTGTGTCCGAATGGTGGTGCGAGCACGTTTGGGAAGGTTGCATGGAATGGTTAAAAGTGAGCAATGTGGGGATGGCTCTTCCATCGGCTTTTTGAGCTGAGAGGGTCAAAGCCTTGATAAAAGAAAGAAGGAAAATGAGCACATTTTATGCACCAAAGCCATGAGTAGGATGAAGACAAGGCTTGTTTTCCTAAGCTCTTTAAGTATCAGGACAGATAATTACATATTTTTGAGAGTTTCCTGGCTCAGGCTTTGGTGTTGACCTGTATTAGGCCTTCTTTTCACCTTTTTGCTCTTGTCTTGATTAATCTCAGAGCACCAAGCCTGACAAGAGTTCCAGAAGCATTTGGACAATGCTCTCAGGCACATGGTGTGATTATTGGGGCTGTGCTGTGCAGGGCCAGGAGTTGGACTTTGATGATCATTGAGGTCCCTTCCAACTCATAATACTCTGTGATTCTGTGATCTTTAATATTCTGCAGGCTCGGACTCTGCAGACGTTTGTTCTCTCCTAGCAACACGTCTGCATTTGATTTCTACAAGTAGTCGAGGTGTAATTCCTCACAGCCATATCTGTTGTGCCTGTTTCTCCTATCTTTAGCTTTAAGACCACAGTACAATAGACCCTTTCTAATGCTACCATGCCTTTATTTATCCAGTGTTCATAAGGACAGAACAAGTAAAAATCTCCTTAGATGACAGAGATGCTCTTTACCATAAAGTTAAAATACTGAATTAAGAAGGAAGCTTATGAAACAGACCAACTTTTCTGCTTATGCTGTCTGAGTAGTTAAGGAGATATTTCAGATAAAACCAGGTTGTTTGTGGTGTTTAATTCCCACTTGGTGTTGTTTCATCATGACCTTTCTGTGTTGCATGGCTTCTTAAGTCCCAAGAGGTAGTTGGGTAATTTTGCTTGCTTGTTTTTTTCTCACAGGACAAGAGGGAAATACAGTAAGGCATTGCTACTTAACTACTGTGTCATATTTTCTGTTGAATTTCATAGTTCAGAAGTTCTTCCCTGAACTGTTTTGATGATATGAGTCATAATAAATTACATGGGCATTCTTCCATCAAGATAAACTAATAAAAATGTAGAAAAGTATGAAAGACATTGTGTCAACCTGTAGGGTTTTGAAACTCTCATCCCTCTACTTACCATCCTGTATAATTTTTTGCTATTATTCTCATGTCTAGTAGCTAAATAACATATTATTGCTAAGGTTTAGTGTCCAGAGGTTTCACAGAATGATTTCTTTTCCTTCAATGGGCACCTTATTTTTGTATCGAAGGATGGAGTTTGAAACCTTTAGAGCAGAAAGGTTTAAAAACGGGTTTGGCAATTTTATATTTTAAAGTTCATATATTGCATCTTCTACTAGTTTCATACATTCTTCCTGCATCTAATTTAAAGATGCTTTGGAAGGGAAAATATTTACATGTACATTTTACTTCTTGTTACCTTTACACAAAGTAAGTGCATACCTGGCACAGTGAGAAGAACTGTGATAAGTTTTTTCCTTTGATCTTTAAACTCCTCTTGCTATGGCCAGGACTATCTCTTTGAGTATGCTAATAGCTCTTCAATTTAACAAATAATTTGCTTATACTGATAAAATTTTCTACAGGTGAATGAGTATAGCAGAAGATTGAGTTATTCCCCATGAAAGCAAAAAGTCCTGAACAGCTCTGTGCAGTATTCAGGCAGATTTACTTATAATCTTGTGAGCATGCAGGCCTTTGATTTTTTTTCAAGAAAATGCTTTGATATTTTCACTGGCATCTTAAACATAAGCCCGACATTTTGCCATCAGGAAATAACAGAAAAAAGGAATTAAAAATGGAATAAAAGATCACCAGTGAGTGAAAGCTCATATATATATATCAAACAGCCATCACCTCAATGCTCACAAAAGACAGAAACTTCCATTGACATTGAGAAAACGTATCCAGCTTAGAGGAAGACCTACAAAATACCCTCAAAGATTAATCTGGAAACTAAGCTTTATGTCTGTATCATTCAAGACCAGAAGAGTGAAATTATATGGGTACAGAATACTTGTGGAAGAGGCTGCAGTCTATAACCCAGGCAGTTTAATTGCACAGAGCTCTGAATGGCTGTACCTGGCAGAATGGAGGAGGTAGTTACTACGGTATGGGTTGAAATATTTTAGATGAGTTTTTCAGGAAAGAAAATACTGATGATCTGCGAGTTACAGCAATTGTTCTAACATGTACTAAGCCTGAAATTTGTTTTTGGTTTGACCTAAAAAGGAGCTTGTGTCCCTGAAAACTTTTCTATATTTTTTCAGTTAAATCAAGTGGTGCAGTGAAAATAATATTCTTCCATGAATGACAACGATTATTTTTGGTATTTTACTCTTCCTGCAGTCCTGAAATGTCTGAATTTTTGGGCTTGCCTTTTTTTTTTGTTTTTGGTATATGTGTTATTTAAACTGAATAAACCCAATTCTGTTTATATCTTCTTTAATGATAACCACATAGATTATCTATCAGTTTGGATCCCTTATATTTAGCAGATAGGCTGTCCACCTGAATCACAGTCATGAATTCCCAAAATAAGGAATATTTTAAAGTATTTTGAGTATTTAACTAATATTAAGCATATGCATCTGCTATGCAGAGTTCTCCTTTTTAGTGATTTGCTTGTAAGAAATTAAATAAGGTTGCATTAATATACCATACATAGCCTAATTAAACATTACTGAAACATCTGTGACACACCTTCAAAACAAAACCCTTCTCTTTTCTTGTTTTCTCACGACAGAGTCCCAGCAGGGGGCTCCCAGGTAACACAAAAATCTGTAGCAGTCTTAATACACACTTGGTGCCCAGACTTGGATGATAGCATGTATTTTGAAACTTTCTAGATTTTGAGTTAAATTGCCCCTTAGAGTAGTCTTTTTTTATTTTAAAAGCCTTTTACTTAAAGCAGGTTTTACTTGCTGAACTCTTTCGGCTCATCTTGAAGTGTTTCAGTGGGAATTGCTTTTCCTTGCACCCAAAGGTAGATGGTGAAAAGTTGAAATTTTTGCCTTAGGTATTTTAAAAATTTGGCTGATACGGGTCTTGTTCCAGTTTAGGCTTAAGTCTAATATCCCTTAGAGATATATCTTGGAATCCTTATGCATTTTAGTAATTCTCTGTAGATGGGTTAAATGTATACCCTGTATTATCATATTATATTAAGAATAGAATTATCAATCTCATGTAAAGAAATAATTTTAAAAATGAAATATTGCTATACCTTTCTAGAATCCTGCCAAAAAAAAAAAAGTACTAATTTTATATCTTTTCCATTTACTTCTTTCAGTGAAAGGCTCAACAATTGGAGACATTGTAACAGAATGAGTAAGCCAGTAGCCAACTGTATCTGAAATTATGCCATCTGAGGTCAATGGAATATTTCTTAGGAAATAATCTGACAATCTTTTATTCTCTCCCCTATTTCCATGTGAAAAAAGTCTGACTAGAGATTTGTCAAAAGTATTTCTTCAGAAACATTTATTCAGGTATGGAAATATTTCTTGCAGAATAGTTCAGGACTAATAAAATAGAAATTGAGATAATTTTTTTACTGGACTCCAAAGGTGTATTCCACAGATGGTTTCTGACAGAAGAAAATAACCGGAAATGGGTTAGACATTATCTGAACTAAATCCTTACCAACAAAATCTGTGCAACTTTTTCTTTCTGTTCCTTGACCAGGAGATATTAAAACTGATAAATGCAGCATTGAAGATATATGGGTGATTTAACTGGATAACTGTTAGGCCTTTAAAAACCTACTAAATATTAGCTCTCATTTTACTAAAAAATAGCTAGCCTTAAGATATATGGTCTTTTGTTTGTAAAAAGGCTTATCAACTAACCTGAGAATAAGTTTGAAACATCTGATATCTGCTAAAAAAACCCAAAATATTAAGTTTTCCACACCAGATTTGCTTTCCAGGTTCTACACATTTGTGATTTACACAAATATAATAGGAACAGGACTGGAAGTAGATTTATGCTTCCAATATAGCCATTTGATCACACTGTCTCACACAGTTTACAAATCCATCTATCTAAAGACTATGAAAAATGCTGCATTTGCAGTCTCTTGCGACCACGCTCTCAGAGGTTGCTAGAGAGGCTCTGCTAAAAGAGACATCAGCAGCATGCACCAGAGCATCAGACAGTTAAACTTTCCAGGCCCGAGAAGTTCCAAGAGTTTAAACCTTCCCAGGTTTCTTCTGCTTGTGCCATGATGCATGGGGGATGTCAGCTTACCCCTTGTATGTAACTTGTCTTCTCAGACGATAAAATCCTCTGTCTGATGTATACAACTGATGGTAGTATAAGAGGGCATTTATATTTCTTCTAGGATGACTGGTGTCTTTTTGAACCAAGCCTATTGTTATGCATGTAGCTTGGAAAAATTTGTCTTTGGCATTTTTTTGTGAATGTGAAGAACTGGGCACTTTGCATATGTGGAAAACATACAGTTTTGCAATAAGTAAGCACAAATAATTTGTATGTGTTTTGATTTTGTTTTAATTGGGTTTTTTTTAAAGAGAAGCTAAGTGTAATGAGTGTATATTCTTACTGACGTGACTCTAGAAAGACCTGTGTGTGTTTTTTTAATTTGTGTGCTTGTGTTTTATTTAGTAGTTTGGGTTTTATTTTGTGTATGTGTTTTCTGTTGTTGCTGTATCTGGGAGTTTGTTGTTCGCTTTTCCAATGGAATTTCAAGAACTGGAGCCAGCGTTTCTGTCCGTGGGACGTGTTGCTGGTACTGAAGTTGGAGACTGACTGCTGTGTTACTCCGACCTGTGGGCAGGTACCTCAGCTAAGGTGAAACCAGCCACTCTGGGTGTAGACAGCGCTGTACCCAGGCTGGGGGAGCTGCAGGTGGTGTTGCTGCCTGATGATTTACCCAGAGATCGAGGACTGACTGTCAGCTCAGACTCCTGGGTAGGTCACTCCCATTTACATTTACTTACTACAGGTTTTAAGTGCTGAACGATTTTCAAGTTGCTTTGTCCACACTTTGAGTCCTGCTCTAGGCTCTGAGTAACTCCAGGACTTCTGATATTTCTAGATTCCTCCCTGGAAGATCATGTCTAATTATATTTGTAATCTAAAACTACATGCATTTTATTCGAAGTACCTACCTCCTGTCTGCTCAGCTTGATTTCCCAGTCTAAGAAAATTAGGTCAGACTGGCAGTTTAAGATGAGGTTGTATTACCAATACTATAACAATACTTGGTAATCTTACCTTATTAATGGTTTTATAAATTAAAGCATTTTATTTGTCACATATTCTGCCTCTTAAAATGAGGTCATTTTGTCCTGGCAGTTATAACGCCATGTATGTTGATACTATAGCAGAAGTGCCAAATACAGGAATGTACTACTGTATTTTATGGAGTAATTAATTTTATATTTTACATTTTATTATACTCCTCTTGCAGCTACTTTTAAGCCAGGCCAATATTTGAGAAGAAAGGCTAATCCTCTTTTTAAGTGGATATATTTATAGAAGAGTGAGGGTTCAAGAGAAAATATATTGCTCGAAAATATTTTTAATGCCTTATTATTTGCATGTTTGCACGGTCCTCAAAAAATGGATTTTAATTTATCGTAAAATTACTTATAAACACTGCATTTGATTGCTGTAGAGAATTAAATCAGTGCAGAGTTGCACTTCACACTAATACCCTAAACACTTCAAACGGTACCAGCCAACCTTCTGCGTGCTGCGGCACAGAGCAGGCATGGCCTGACAGCTCTGGGCTTTGTGAGCAAGGGGAGGTCTCTGAGAACAGCAGCCCCCACAACCTGGCATCATTACTGACTTTCCTTTCTCACTTTTAAGTCGCTGGTAAACAAGCTGTACCAAAGTTTGTTCAGGATTTCAGCAGCTTTCCAGGTAGTGTTTGTTAGGAAAGTGCTTGTCTCTTTGAGAGAACACCTAAATTAAGACTCTTCCCTCTTTTGTATCTAAGTGCATTCATCAGTTTGGAGCAGGTCTGGTATAATATTTGCTGTCTCCCCTAGGACCTTATTTACCTGCCTGATATAATTGCTGCACAGAAATGGTACAGATTGATCCCTCATCCTATGCCACTCTGATTTTTGGTTGAACAACTGTTTCATTGATGTAATGAATCAACATCAATATAAATGAAATGAGAGTGAGGTTAGTTTTAGGCAGCTAAAAACTTACATTTTGTCCTTCAATATTAATTGTTCTCAGTATGCTCAAAATTAATAGTAAGTAGGAAATCTGCAGCAAAGTACAGATTTAATTACTATTCCTTTTAAATTCTTATCATTAGAGGGAATTGTTTTTTATTAAATGGCTTTTTAATGAAGTTCAGGACCTGGAAAACACACATAATGTGGTATGTACCAAATGTATGGTGATATGAAATATACTAAAATATGTTAACATATTAGGACTCAGCATAGATCTATTTTACATACCTGTACATAGCCTTACATAAAAACATACACTGAATAATCTGTACTGTTAACAGTATATTCCAGCTATATAAGTTAAATTGCAGTGGTTTTCAAAATGTTTTTTCCTTTTTCTTTCAAAAATACAAGTAAGTGCTGTAACTGTATACGTCCATTTGGTGTTCCTTGCAAAGTATAAGCAGCAAGAAATGTGTTAAAAATCTAGTATTTCAGGGAAAAAGCAAATATTATGACATTATGCAAACTTCATCACTAACTTCCAGAGTATGCAGATTAAGTATGTGCTGCTTCAATGGTGTGTATCTAGCTGGCCACACTGAAACAACAGGAGTTATGTGGTTCAGCTGTGAAAAGCTTGTGAGGATTTTCTTTTTGGTTACTAAGTTATAAGGTATCTCTGCATCTCAGTTTTTACAGTGTGTGGAGGAGAAAGCTGAGCTAGGAAATACACAAAAGCTCCTTTCGCATTTAATGCCTATCCCCAAAAGCAAGTAAAGAAGGAAATACTTGTAAAAACTTGCCTATACTATTATTGGATGAAGTGATTCTTAGAGTATGTATATAAATTTATTTGAAATACCTCTTGATCAAAAGTACTTTAATGCTACTCTCTGTCATTAAATTCTTTTTTCACTTGATTTTTGTCTCCCAATATGTTTGAGCCAACAATAATAGTGTTATTTATACACACTAGAGATAAGCTTTGGTGTGACTGGAGTTCTTTTAAAAGTAAGACTCAGTAAAAAAAAATAGAAGACAATTTTATTTAGAAGTGCAATTTTGATGCAGATCAGGTTGACTGTGAAAGAGTAATAATTTCAAAGTTTTGGAAGATATTTGCACTTCTGATATGGGAAAAAAGGAGGACTTGCTCAGATTCAGTAGGCAGAACACAGTCTGTCAAATAGAGGATAAGAAAATAATCCAAAATCTATTTATACAAAGATGGTAAGAGATGGATATGCTGCCTAGAAAATATGTAACCCATACTCTACAGTGCTTTTCAGCTTTAAAATTAAACATTTGTTAAATATTTTCTAATAATTTTTATATTGTTCTTTTGATAGTATTAATGAGGTTAAATAGTTCTTAAAATATTAATATACTTAAATAGTTGACATATCATTTCAGTAATCTGAATTTGATCTAGAATCTGTTTGAATTAAGTGGTCTTTGAAAAAAGCTTAGTGGGCTCTGCGCTACAAAATGCTTATTTAGTTCTTCAAAGTGCTGTACTTGATAGCTGCAATCAATTACAGCATCTAAAGCTTGTGTTGAAATTCAGCCTGTGAAGCCAGTTGTGACTCCACCAGACTGCTTATGTACTCCAACTACTGATTACAAGAGCCAATGCTCATATATTTAAATCTGAGTCCATGTTCAGTACTTGTGTGTTTCTGCTGTTTTATTGTTACAAACTCTCTATAGAGACCAATTCAACTTGAAGTGTTTCCTCATCTTCCCTATGTATTAAATGTTTCCTATGTTATGTATTCAACAATACTATATTACATGGAATAAAACCCAAGTTGGGTGAAATTGGAGGAAAAACGTCTAAATCAAATCCAGGGAATTATTTGATAACTCAGTATATGGGGTTTATGAATAGTTGCTGCCCACAGAGCTGTGTGCTTCTGCCATGTCTGCTGTACCCGGGGGGTACGAGGGGGGAGGTTTGCTACACATGCCACTGGAGGGAATTCAGTTTGCGTGCGTCCTCTCCTCAGGGGTGAGGAAAGCACCTCTTTTGGGGATGGACAGCTGATGGATTCACCCTGGCTGTTCCTGAGGCTATTTGTGCTAAAGGAAGACAGCATGGCTGTCTTTTAGTTACACCTGGGACTTATCTGGCCTGGTGGCCAGAGAGGACCCTAGCTTTCTTCCTTTTTCTTGTAGTTTTCAACCTTCCTTTTCAATTTGTGCTATTTATTAACTACCAAATTGCCACTTAAATTTATTGAGCCTGCCCACTCCATTTTGTGTTTGATGCTGAATAAAACCTTGGTGTTTCGGAAGAAGTATTTTTGGTTTGCATATAGAAGCCCATAAGCAGCTGGAGGTTTTCTGATTTACCTGCAGTAGTAAAGGTCTACATAAATGATGCCCCATAAATTTTAGGTGCTGTACTCACTTTTGTCTTAAATTTCCTCAGTTTCATCTGTGTGCTTTCACTTATATAGTACTACAATGATACCTGTCTCAAGTATTCTTAATCAAATGATGTTAAAGAATTATAAAATCCTGTGCTGATTGATATGTTTCATTTTGTATAATAAATGTGTGAGTAAAGCAGTAATAACATTGCATGGAGGTATTTAAAAGATGTCTAGATATGGCATTTGGGGACATGGTTGAGTGGTAGACATGGCAGTGTGAGGTAATGGTTGGGCTTGATGATCTTAAGGGACCTTTCCAATCTAAACAGTTCTATGATTCTGTGATCATCTTGCACCAGCCATGCCATGGCGTTAAAATTGGGTTACAGACTAGGAAGAGGAGATGACAGTAGGATTGACAGAGTGATGCAGCTGAAGGGACAAAGAAGAGAATCTTTCTGCCTCAGGAATAATTTGCCATGTTCTTTTCCTCCTTTTTTTACTTCTGAGTTAAAGGAATGCTCCTAGCAGTGCACTGCCTGTGATAAGGGGTTGTGCTGACTGCCCAGCAGGCACATATGCTTGTTTAAAGGCCTGTTGGGAGGAAAGTTTGCAGCAGGTGCAGTGTGACCTGCTCAGGCTGAACAAGGCATCCACAACGAGCATCTGAACTTCCCCCGTCATCCCTACCCTGTCCTAATAGCTGCACATTGAAGAATGGCTCCACTTGCCCACGAATCATGAAAACTGACCCTCCGAGATGGAAATGTTTTGGGAAGTGGAAGAAATGATGAATAATTGCTTGACTTATTTTTGCAAAGTTCTTGTATATTTTTAGGGTTTAAAAATATAAAGGGAGCCCTAAATTGATTCTTGCGAGTCTTAAAATGCTCACTGCTAAATCTTTTGACATTGATATGTGGAAGAAATATTTTCGCAGGATTTTCAAAATTATCATCTAATAAAATACTACTTTATAATTTGCTCTGTATTTTTGCTGTAGTGAAATAAAGTGTAGCTTTTTATTTCACTATATAGATGACATGGCATTTTATCATTTAGAATAATTGCAGGTTTTTTTTGATTGGAACTGTTTAGTAACACAAGTAGGACAATCTATTGAGTACCACTGTAAATAGGCTAATTGTTGCCATAGTGGGTTGTCCTCAAAAGGACTCAATAACTGGCTCTTTAGGGAAATCCATGAAGGTGTTTAGAGGAAAGCCAAAACTCCACAGTCTCAAATCATGGCAATGCAAAAGCAATCCAAAGACTATTAAAATTTCACTGCAATAAAAGATGTAAACAACTGTCTAGTAAATTTCTTTAGTAACACCCGCAGCTATACTGCCAAAATTGAGGTAGTAAAAAGGGAAGTTTCCACTAAAATTTACTTTCAAGATTATACTAAAAACTAAATATTGTGCATTTAAATACGGCTTTTCTTGCATTCCACCTCTAGGATATGCTTCCATGGATATTGCATGATTAAGTGGTTAGTAAATCTAACGTTAAATTGATCAATTCTCATTTGTGAATTGGTTGGAAGTAGGTGGATTTGTCTGCCAGTGTTTGCATCACAGAAAACTTTCTCTATGTAAGAAATGGTGAAATAAATCCTTACGTTGAAGACAAAGATTATTCTTCCCCTTGTCCTCTTGCAGTTGTATCAGTGCCTAGCAAAGTGGCATCCTCTGCCATAGCAATATAGAAACGTGTGGTCTCACTGAAACCAGAAGTTTTAGATGCTCCAAACCACCTCTTCACATCTTGTCATTACATGCTCAGTCCCCCTGCCTTGAAATAAAGAATTGCTCTAATGAAAGGTGGGTTTGTGTTTGAACATCAGAAGGGAGAGAAATCTGTGTAAAGGTGTCACTGAAGGTATGTTACTCCTCTTAACAACTAACTCTTCTGAAGGATATGCTCCTTCCAATACACCACATGAAATTCTGCTGTTGTTTACTGTGAGGCAGTGTCATGATAAAAGAACAGATGTCTCCAAAGCAACAAGGTGTCATTGTTCTGCTAGTCAGAAGAGAAGAATTAAGAGGTGGCATAAAATACTAGGAAAGGATGATTTAAATCAGAGCTTCCATTCTTGACATCATGACATAAGAATTTGAATACGGAATTCAGTGCAATGAATTATTAATGGTTCCTTAAATATCGTAAAGACACATTACATGTCTAGCATCTTACTTGGGAAAGGGAGAAAGGAAAAGCAAAAGAAGCAACAGTATGTATTGGTTTAAGAATCTAGAGCTTTGGGAGAGATTTCTAGAGAATATTGCCTGAACAGGCAATAAAAGTAATGAGAGACACTGCTAGTGCCAGAAGGGTTAGAGCTAATGGGATCCAACCACTTGTTAAAAATGGGGAAGGAAAAAACCATCCAGTACTTTACCAGCTGTACTGGCACCAGGCTGGCACTGTCTCATTCACCAGCCTCACAGAGCTGCAGGTTTGCACGCTGACCCAAAGGGATTTTTTGCTTTCTCTTAGGAAGAAGGTGGCTATACCACAGAAAATTATAAGAGCTGCTGGTGGGAGTACTTCACAGAAACTGAAGAAACACGATCTTCAGGTACATAATAATTAACAGTGGCACTCAACTTCCCAGGCATATTTGAAATGAACTTAAGTGGAAATATTACCATGGAGTTAAATGTGTTGGTGTGTGTAGTTCTTGGGTGAAAGGATGAAAGGGTTATGTGGTTAGTAATGTCACACATTTCTTAGTACTGTGAACAATTAATAAAACTGGCTTTTGAAGCAAGAGACATAAAAACAATGCACAATTTTAGAGGTCAGAAGGCTTAGGAGTATTCTGTGTCTGCACAAGTTCATAGCACACATTGTTCTTTAAACTGTGGGGACATAGCAGCTGAAAGTTACTGGAAAAAATAGCTAAAGGGACTGCTGAGTTTATCATAGAAATAATGCAATAATGGAGACATACTGAAGTGATAATGCTTTGCTACATGATCTAAAACCAGTCCAGCGTATTATGTACATGTTTCCCTTGTTTATTCATCTGTAAAGCCAAATAGTTAACCTTGGTATATTTCTCCTCAGCTCTGTTGAGGCTGAACATTGCCTCAATGACAAACTGCTGTGTACATGGGTGCAAGAAAACAGGTTATTTAGAGCTGTTATGGTTGTTCCAATTTCTGTTTAAAGAAGCCGGTAAAATTTCATAACTAAGCCTGAATGGAAACATTAACTCTGGACTGAAAATAGAAAAACTGTTTGGGGAACAGGAGGCATGAGTGAAAGGAAGCACTTAAATCATCCTCGAGGTATGTTTTAAGGCCCTGACTAATTTGCGAGGAACTCAGACTCTGGTTGCAGCATAACTGGTGTAGTCTTTCTTGTTCGAGTCATGCCAGGCCAATGCTCTGTCTTCAGCAAGGAAAATGAAACTCGCAGGTCACAACCCGTGTGAGAGGTTTGGTGATACTGTCTTCATGCTCGCTACTGCACAGAACCTAAATCAAGGTAACATGCTGCAAAGCTTCTTTCCTACTTGTGAGACTAAGACTGGAACCGTGCTCAAATTTCAGGCAATGCTGAATTTTACCTAAAAACATTTTCTGTAGTGTTTTCTCATGTTTTGTTTCTTACGAGGCATATATGTCATCTGGAATACGAAAATATTGATGATTACATGAGCTAAAGGTAACCCATAGGCTGACAGAAGTATATTTATTACCACGAGGAAAGTGACCACTCATAACAGATGCAAGTTCAGCACAATAATTGCCACCTGGTGTATGAAAAAATTTTTAATGTATCTTAACTTAATTTTTCTTTCTGCTCATTTGTTATTTTTGTCTTTGGTTAGATCTTTCTTGTGGGATGGGGACACTACATGTGTTTTCCCTGGAAACTACAGGCCCAAGTCTGTTCACCAGATGTGTCTGAACAGCTGCCTTGATCTTGGAGAAAAAATGGTGCATCAGCTTGAGCTGTGAAAAAGACCTGACAGCTCAGCACCTCTTTCTGCATGCGGCTGATGATGGCAACGCTGTCAGTGTATATGGGCCCATCTGGCAATATTTGGCCTTGCTGCAGCCTGAGACCCTGCTGCTTTCTCAGAGGTGAGAAGGTGGGGAAGTCCAGAAACATGGGAGAGTCGGAGGTTGCTCCTGTGGCAGTGTGCATTAAGGGCATGAGGCATGGGTGAGGGAGGAGAAGGGAATCGCACAGCACCAGACTGCAAGTGAGGGGAATATGGAGCGCCCTTTGTATTAGTGTGGGATTTTCTGCCTTTGTTGTTGTTTTGTTTTCCTACACAAGCAGTGAGGTATTGAATGGGGTATTAACTTGCAGAGCTGCAGCTGTTGCAGAGTTGCAGAACTGCTGCTTCACTATTCAGATCTGAATGGCTACTTCATCATATGAACTAATAACCTCGTTGTGCAAAGGCGATTGTCTTTGCTGCTGCCATGGAGGTTTGCCTGAGCAGCTCTGAAAGAAAGAGCATGGGCATTATGCTCAGGCAAGCTCACAGCTTCTCAGCCATGCTGCTGTTTAGTGGATGAAACACGTGATAGGGCTTGTAGCAGGTTCATCAGGTGTGTCACAGCTTCTTTTGCTATTTCTGCAGAAGGCTGTTATTGACACCCGATGCATGGCACATGTGTGGGAGCCCATCCATGGCATACATTTCAAGGTGTAGTTTATAGTGTGTATACAACTGCTTGAGAGGGAGTGCTTGGCTCTAACACACATTCTTGCCACTGTGCAAATTCTGGAATATAAATAAATTTAGTTCCTGGCCTTCAAACAAAACAAAACAAAACACACAAACCAAAATGAAACAAAACAAAAACAAAAACAAAACAAACAAAAAAAAGGAGAAATATTTTGAAAATTTTTTAGACGAGACCAAACAGTCCTCTCCTAAAAACTGTCCTGCAGAAGTCAGTTTGATTGAAAGGAACTGTAGGAGATCTGAAGGCAATGAGGAAAATGTATTCTTCAAATGCTCATGTTTAGCAGATGATGACAGCCTTTGGTCCAACAGCTAATTCCTCATGGGTCCCTCATTTTCTTTTTTGCAACTGAAGTAGCAGTTTTGCTGTACCAGAACAGATCTGGTTGTATTTACATGCCTGTGTGGTTGTTGGTAGCAACTGATGCACTGCCTGGGAATCTGACAAGTTCAAAAGCAAACACACAGCTAGCCAAAATATTTTTTTTAAATAATTTTTTTGTTTCTTGAGAAGCTTGAACTGATGGTGGAAGGCTTTCTTTCCATGGATACTGTTGTGTTTTAAAAAGTTACGTTTTTATAGGCTAAGAGGTCATTTCAAAATTCTATTTTCACTAAGCTCTAAGTTACACTTTCCCAAATATTGTTTTCATTTTGAATTGCTGCTGCAGTTTGGTTTTTTTTACTAGTTCTATCTTATGTATAATTTTGAAGTATTTCAGCTAGGTTTTATGCTTTATGACTTCTTTTCTGGTTAACTGAACTATGCTTTCATGTTTATATTCTCCAAACATTATTTTCACTGTTGAATGATAACAATGATGAAAGGTTGTTTCAGGCAGGCAATATTATTTCCAAGCAAAGCTACCTTAACTTCAAAAATAATATGATAAACGCCTGCTCAGGCTCTGCAGCAATCTCAACATAACAAATAACTTGGTTTAGTTTTAATTTTACAGTTGTGCACCTCATCATTAGATTGCACCTGTTCAAACTTTAGGATATATTTTTATCTACAGGGGTGAATATGGTTTGCATTGTATAAAGAAGCAGTTGTGGGGTGAAGAAGCAGTTATAAACCCAGGCAGATTAAAGAAAAGCTATACTCAAGCATATAGATAATATTTAAATAGTTTAAGTAAATTTACAAATATCTCCTTTGTATTCTTTACCAAATGCTGGTCACATTTCTTCAAGTGACTCCAAATTTTAATTTCCCATTGTCCTAAACAGCTGCTGGAGAAATTTTAGAAGGAAGGAAGTGTTTCTCTAAGCTGTGATTGATTACCAGGTGAGAACCATAATAAAAAACTCTTAAATAGTTTTAACACACTCAGTAGAGCTGAAAGAAGGAGGCATTAGGCTTTGTTAGCTATGGCTATAGCTATTAAAGGTAGTGTTGCTGCTCCCTGGAAAATCCTTGTATGTGTTGTGGTCAACTAAATGGAGTATGTGCTGACTCATACAGTGGCACTGAGAAACCAGGAAAAAAGGATGGGAAAGTGGCATTGGTTCTACCTGCACTTTTGCAGGTAGACAGACATACAGCTGATTAAAACACCCAACATACCGTAGGCCATAAAGGACTGTCCCATCTGGATGGAGTCGAATCATTCGGTTTTTCACTGTCACCCCATGGACAAATGATTTCTTGTCATTTTGGAAATACGTGTCCGGCACCCAGAGCTGGTCAGCCACTCTGTTGTCCAGAGTTAAGTTCAAAGGTATTCCAGAATAAGAGAGCCTTTTATCCCTCCAGGACTGCTGAAAGTACATGGTCAGGGTGTAGTCCTAGGGAAGAAACAAGAAGGGCTTTTTGTATTTTCATACTGATTAGCTGACCAGAAGTTTATTTTTGGATAAGTCTCAGTAACTGAATATCAGTAGCAATAGGAAATTTAAGGATCATTAAGGCATTTTTTGCCATTAGGCATGATCATGAGTCTTGGCCTGTTCATATTAATGTCAAACTTAACACTACTAACCAGTGGCAGTCACTACACCAGGCTTTCAAAATCTCTTGACCCAGAGGTAGTAGGTAGCACATTTGGGTCTCCAGTTTGTGGATCAAACTTGGTTTCTAATTTTTTTTTTTTTAATGTGAAAAGAGCAGTGTTTAGCCAAATAGCATTGCATAGCACTGCAGATATTCTTCTGATATTCCCTCCCTTCATCCTGAAAGATTCCCCCCACAATCCAGAAAGGCCTAGCCCTCCTCAGAAAGAGCAAATACAACCTCAGAACATAATGGATAACTTCGCATTCCGCCTCTGCTGGAGTTACCAGATGTAATGACTTTAGATAGCCAGGCACATCTCGTCTGAGCCTGGGAAATGTGGTGCTTTCTGCCCTTGCCAATTGGATTTTACTGTACAGAAAATCAACACCTTTTCTTGGCTATCATGTTATAACTTCAGCGAAATACCATTTATCCAGCCTTTCAGCTTTCACTTCATCTGAAAAGAAATTGTTCTAAAGGCTTCTGGTCTGATTTACTCTCTTGTATATATCTTTCTGGGAAATTGGTGATTTTAAATGTAGTCAATTTTTTCAAGTGGAAAAGCCCATGTACTTTGTAGCTCATGGAGTTCTTAAAAGATTATTAGAACAGCAGTATGTGGACTATTAGTTTTCTCTTCCTCATCTCCTCCCCCAGCCCTGTTTTCAAGTGACAGGTCACTTTGTCACACGTTTTTTATGGCAGAAGTGCATCAAAATCATAGCTATTACTGAAAAAATTGGTCAGGAGTAAGGTTTTCTTTTATGTGATAGAAAACCTTACCTCTGTCATTGCCACAAATCCTAGCCTGGACTCTAATTTTTGAAGAAACAGCATAAAAGCTGCCTGATACAATTTGCGCTCCTCATCTATAGTGGCTTCTTAAGACTGTATCATTGCTGTGAAATCAAAGCAGAGTTGTTACCTTTCAAAAAGACTTTCTACCTGAAATATTGCATCCAACAGAGCTACAAACTATAGGCTTGCCAGTGAAAGTTGTTAATAAAAATACTGTTCTTCCTTGCCCTAGGCCTGTAGATATTTTTTTTAATGGATGAAATATCATGATTGATGATCAGTGGTTATATACAACAGGACAATTACATCCACTCTGAGCACAGACCCCAGATTTGCAAAGATTTCATAGGTATGCCCTTTTTCAGGTCTCAAGATGGTTGCTACCCACAACAGATATAAGAGATTGTATGCTGAAGGATTGTTCATTTTTTTTGCTGGCCTGGGTCCCTAGGAGGAGGTCAGAACATCTTGGCTTTATAGACCATGCTGGTCAAGCCTGGAACTACAAAGTAATGCAGTGAGGTATATGCTGTGCCTTGCTGAGTAGGTGATTTAATTTAAATAGTGGTACAGAGGAACATGGACACCACGGGGGCAAGTTTTTGAATGCACAACTTCAATAGAGGTGGGTTAGAAGCATCACTTAAAGAGAAGTTTGCCCTTAGTTCCTCTTATGCATATACAAAGACCAGTTGGGAACTGGATGAGATAAAATGAAAATTAAAAAACAAAACAAAAATCAACCAAACAAGAAAAAAATCCCTCCCCCCAACACTGCAAATACCCCTAAAGCCCTCAGCACTGCTCTGGTGCAGTTTTCATATGTTTTATCTGTTTCCTAACCTGCCGTATTTCAAGCCTCTTTAGGTAGAAAAGCTTTCTAAGATGACTGACAAAATTTGAATCCTCAGTGCTGCACCTGGTATCCTCTACATCTTCTGCCTGATCCAGCAGAGCCTATGCAGTCTGCAGCACAGATGGAACAGAAATTCCAATTCTACATAATTATCTTTTCTCCTTCTTGCTTTTCTTTATATTTTCACTAGGCCTTAAAGCTGATTTTGTGGAATTGTTTTGCTGTCCTACAAAAAACCAAACAATTGAGAATGGTGTCTATGTGGTGGTTCTTAAATCTCAACCAAGAGAAAAATAGCCATGGTAAGCTACAAGAGATCTTAAAGAATTTCTGTCTCTTGGCTATGACTACTAGAAGTTAAGTTGCTATTTTTAGCATCATAGCCTGTTAGAAAAATTTGTTTCATCCAGCTGTGCTTTATACAAAATATTGCTGTTGGCAACACCACAGTAGAGAGAGTGATTCTCTGATCTGCAGTTGTGCTATACAGTGGAGAAGTACACAGCAAGCCAGCAAGTGTTAATGAGGAAAAAATCTGAGCTTCATCCTAAAGGAATCTCAGTGTTTCTTAACTGAGCAAATTATCTATTTTTTTCCCCATTCCTCAGTATGTGGGGGTATTACTCATTCAATATTTTAATAAGAAAAATAGTCTGATGTCACGACTGTGAGAGTCCCTATTGCAGTCATTTCGTATTCTAAAAAGCATAGTCAAAGACTGTTTTAATGAAAAGCAAATTATATCTGTGCTATAATAACCCAAATTTTATAGTTATAAACTTTCTAATTGTTTTTTTATGGACTACAGCCTTACCTCTCTTATCTCTCATCAGCGAAGTATAAAATGCTGGAAAGCCATATGGCTAGCCACATCTTGGAGGTTTTTATGTTAGTTTTTATATTGTACAGTGGTGTGAGTGAAGTGAGGATTTAATGACTACTTGTCTTCTACCCTGTAAAATTCGCTGGGGATTTTGTGCTTTCAAGCTCTAGAGTATATGAATAATTTCTGAATCTGTCACATCTGTAGTGGTAATTGGCTGCAGAATTTTTCAGCTTTTAATGAAAGCTTCCCAAGATCTCAAGCATCAGTCTAGATATGAAAATAAATCACACTGTGTTTAAGTTTCATATTTAAGAATTTCTATTCATTAGTTAAAAAAGCAGGGCCCAATGTAAAACTAAAAAAGAGAATCTGTTTCTGCAGCTAACTGTTCTTTCAAATGATTTACTTTTTTAAAAAATCACTTTTTATAGAAACACACAGAACATTTTTTGCTGAACTGTACCTTCCATAATTAGAAAAATCTGTAATTCTGCTTAAAAATTATGATATTTCAGTGGATTTAATAGTGCTGTTTATGCTTTCCAAAAGTGCCTCCTTACTTTTTCAGAGCATAGTGAACCCTTAGAGCAGTAAAGGTCTGCGCACCAATGATAAAGCTGTTTTGACGTGTATCTGGTCTAGTTTCCATTTTTTTATGTGACAAATTTTGATTTATTAGAATGAGAATTTTTTCTCTTTCTTAGTAATTGCGCAAATTTCTTATTTCTCTGTATCAAACCGGAAATTTGTAAATGCGTGTATGTAGATGTGTACTATAAGTAAATCTGTATCAGTGCTTTAATAAGGTGCATTAGGTTGCTAAGACACATACTTACATGCTAGTCTTAGATAAGAGAGATTCTGTGAAAATGTAAGAGAATCTAGGCTATTTTACTCAAAATTGCAAGTAATTTTGTAATCTGAATTTAAGCAGCCTCACAGACAAATACTGGCACCAAGCCTCACAGTTCATTTGAGGAATATAAATTTCTTGGTAAAGAAAATGAACGGACTATTAAAGCATATCCTGCTTGAGGTTAGACGAACAATTTATAGTTCCAGTAAGGAATAGACTGAAGAGTTACCATACAACTATAATTCCTTTTTTATTTCTATTTTTTTTGGTGCAATATGTACAGATAATGTAAGGGCAATAATGGATTTTTTTCTTTCCTGTTAAACCTCTGTAGATCTCTGAAACCAGAAGAGATACTTTAAAATAGCTGAAGAATTTGGATTTGCTGCTAATTGCTACTCTATGATTTACCAGTTCAGTACAGTAGAATATAATGTAGGTTACATGGCTATATTATAACTAGCACTTCACCATGTTTATCAGCTGAATTATGGATCCTGGTGGAATAAAAGATGAGTTCACGTGTCTGCTGTACTGGTAGTTGTTTTGTCTTTTACAAATTCCATATTTTAAGGAGAAAACAGAGAATCTTTTAACATGCAATGTTCAGCTTGGTGATCTAAAAGACCTTTTGTTTTTCCTTTCTCCAAGGTGGCCTTAATCTAAGCTCTGATTTCATTTGATGTACTGAAAAGCAGGTTAGCACATTGTGATATGTTTAAGTAATAACTGAATATCAAAACACACTTTGAAAGTCTTAACATCTAAAAGTGAATAATATGGATGCAGTTATTAGCAAAAGTTAGCAAATGAAATAATATTTTGTGAATATTTAGCTATTCTAGGTCAACATCAGATGTTAGGTCTCTACATGAGTTTGCACACGAAGGCACTGTGCAGGAAAATGAATACATGAAGTGCACCAATGTCATACTTCTAATAGACAGCAGAGTATATTAGTAGTTGTGGGATGCGCACTGTACATCCAAACAATCTTAAATTTAAATTTTATCCTTGGGAACCATCCACTAATCCAATATCTGGCAGCCTCACAGAAAATGAGATGCAATGAAATTCAGATACATTATGACTTAATCAAGACAAACATAACTGAAATTGCAATTTAAAATTAAATACGGAGTGATAATCAGAATATTAATATTGACTGCAATAGTGCCATAAATGTAGAAAAGCAATAGATGTAAATCCTGCTGTGACTGCAAACTCTTATTAATTGTGAAAGAATATTTTCTGTGTTTATCTGATACAAGAATAGAAAGGGCAGAGTTTTGAAAGAATGGCGAATGCTAAATTTGCAAATTGTAAAAAATCATTCTCATTCCTATGTTGCAAGAATGCTAATGTATCAGAAGCACCTGTTAGCTGTTCAGCAAGTTAGTTGTCCCACTCTGGACCTCCAAGAGAAGGTCTATATCCTCACCTGAAAAAGCTTTTTTATGGTAAGAGGATACAAATGGTGATGTGGGGTTTTGGGTGTGGGATTTTGGGTTTATGTTTGGAATTTGTGCGTGTGTTTTGTGTCGGGTTTTTTTTGCTTGTTTCTTCACAGGGTTTTTTTGGCTCTCCCGCACCTCTTGCCCGCCTCTGGTGCTCAATTCCAGATATTGCAAAGAAATTAGGGTAAAAAATTTTAGCTGAAATTAAGGAGGAAGAATATACTGCTTCATCACAGTTCTACTTATGTTCTTTTCTAAGAATGTCAGGGGAGCTGCACCTCTTTATGAAGTCTGCAGTCCAGCCAAGCAAGGAAGCCAGGGAATTAGTGGGCACAGTACTGGATCAATTGTACTTGCCTTTCTTTCTAAGGACATAGTTCAGTGTTCCTGTGGTTGTTTTCAATGAAGACTGATGCAGCATATGTTACCCAGCTCTTCCCCTCTTCTATCCAAAGTAGTGGGAAGAGGGGAGAAGGAGAATGTACCCAAATCACAGGAGGCCATGGTTCTTGTGAACTACACTTCTGACAGGGAAAACGGAAGAAAAAGCTACACTGACTCCAGGACAACAGGACAGAAGCCTTCTATTTTCCATACAGAAGCTGTTTGGTGTTCTTTAACAGGATCAGAATTTTCACACTGCAAACTTCAGTTTTGCAAAAATCATGTTTTCCATCAGAAAATTACAGATTGTTTGTAGATGTGAGACTTCCGTAAGAGAAAAAGTTGTGTGAGGTCGTGTTAGGCCAAGTGCCAGATCCTATGCTTTGGTTAAACAGCCCCAGGCAGTGCTACAGGCTGGGGGCAGAGCGGTTGGAAAGTGGCCCAGCAGAAAAGGAGCAGGGGGTGCTGGTGACAGCTGCTGAACATGAGCCATTGTGTGCCCAGGTGGCCAAGAAGGCCAATGGCATCCTGGCCTGAATCATCAATAGTGTGGCCAGCAGGACCAGGACACTGATCACCCCCCTGTGCTTGGCACTGGTGAGGCTGCACCTCGAGTGCTGTGTTCAGTTTTAAGCCTCTTACTACAGGAAAGACATTGAGGTGCTGGAGCATTTCCAGAGAAGGGCGACGGAGCTGGTGAAGGGTCTGGAGTGTAAGTCGTATGAGGAGCAGCTGAGGGAACTGGGGTTTGTTTAATCTGGGGGAAAGGAGGCTTGGTGGGACCTTATCTTTCTCTCCAACTACCTGAAAGGAAGTAGTCAGTCTTTTCACCCAGGGAATGAGCAACATGGAAAGAAGAAATTGTCCCAAGTTGTACCAGGGACGTTCAGATTGGACATCAGGAGGAATTTCTCCACAGAAAGGGTTGTTAAAAGGACTGCACAGTGAGGTGGTGTGGTCACCATCCCTGGAGGTGTTCAAGAAGCAACCAGATGTGGCACTTAGTGCCTTGGTCTGGTTGACAAGGTGATGATCAGTCTAAGGTTGGACACCATGACCTCAGAGGTATTTTCCAACCTAAATGATTCTGTGATTTTTAAATTTTGTTTGACCCAGTTGGTAGTTCCAGTTGCTAATAAAGTGCCTTGCATTTTTGTTGTTCAAATGTGCTGATAATTATTCAGGAAAGTGTTTCATAAAACTTGTTGGCATTTATAACTTCACAATTATATATGTGGCATCACAGTTGTGTCTTACAGAAAGAACCAAAGAACTAGCAGGAATGCATATAGTTGTAATGATGATGCTCTTTATTGCTCAAAGCACAGCCAAGAACAAGATTAGACTCATAATAATGTCGGAAGTGAAGGTATTACTGTATTGGGATCCAGTATTACTCCTTGAAGTCAAAGCAGAAATCCCCTGAACTGCAATGGGGTAACAATTACATGCAGTCTCTTCAATCATTACTAGAAAAGCAAAGCAAAACTTTCCTCAGTTGCAACCATAAACTATGTATTTTGTTGCATTTTGTTCAGTGTTTTAGTAATAATGCTTAGCAGAAGCAGTAATAAATGCTTCTGACATTTAAATGGGTTGTTATGACAGTTGTGTTCCATTGGTTTTGTATTATTTAACACAGAGGAGGGTAAAATCCCAATTACATCTTGTGTGTTCTCTTTTGCCTCTTGTGGAGAAGAGTAAGGACTTCTACACTTTAAAACAATAACTCACTGTCTTGCCCTTTGCTGCTTTTTTTCCCCTCTTATCTGAACTTTGCTAACCTGAAAGGCTTGAATGTGCCATTTGCTCTTTGTATAGGAAGAAGAGAGACGATGTTACTAAACACTAATATGGATCACTTTGATTAGAAGTGGACTTGCCAAAATTTAGCAGAAAAGTAAGGCAGCAGGTAAGGTAGGCTTACAGATATGCTACTGTTATCCTCACTGCACGCTGGAAGCTCCTTTAAGAAAGGTGGAAAACTACTATACCATTATCAAACTTCCAGCCTCATAACCCACTGTCTGGGATAACAGTGAGAGACACCAGTATAACATTTTTCACAGTTCAAACAACACCATGTCTGTCTTAGGTGGCTATGTTAATTGCCAACAAAAGAATTAGAGCATGTCCATGGTATGATTCGTATTCCTGGGAAGACCAATGAACTGCTTTTAGTAGGAAACAAGCAATGGTATATATTCCCATGATATTTGATTTCGCTTTTGAAGCTGCTAGTCTTTTTTTTGTACAGAGGGTAATACTGTCACAAAGATGCATGAGGGGAGGGGTGGAGAACAGGAAAAATATGGCACAGGAGATACATACACTTAAGTAAGATGTCATTGTAATGAATGCTGGAGTAAACAAATAAAAATGTAGTGGCATATACAGTAACTATATTTAATGTGTTCATGTATTTTTTACAGGCAGCAAATAACAGTGTCCTTGATACTCTGACTCCAGTGAGGGTACTTGGGGTTTCAGAAAGAACAGCTGAAAAGAAAACAAAGAAACAGAAAGGTTTCTTACTGCTAAGCAGCCCACAGACCAACATATGTTAATAAAAGCCTACATACATCTTTTAAGAGCAAATGTAGACAGCAGTAAGAGGAAAAACATTTTCTCTCAGACATTTCTCTCCGTGACACAGCTAAAACCAAGTTTTTGCTAAAACCCCCCAAACAAACCCAACTTGTCCAGGTGGCCTGTACCTGTCTATCTGTGTCTCAGGACCCCAGTTAATGCTCAAAACCAAGTATTGACAACTACAGTGGAAAGTTATTCTAGATATTATATGCTGCTTTGTGTTGAAGTCCAGAATATTTTAACATCCTTCTCCTCCGAGTTTTACAAAATCTTGTCTGTTCATATGCAGGCATGAAAGGGAATGGTGGAATGACATTTGAGGACTGTGACCTTGTACTCAGGAAGTGCTGCCCTCATCCTCTCTGCAAACAGGTGGAGAAAGCACTCCAAGGACAAGAAATTTTAAGTTTTAACTGACATTCCAAAATATTTCATCCAGCTTGGAGATGAAGCATCAATACACAGGAGTAGGACTGGGCATTTAGGCGAAAACGCTGCTTCCCATCTTGTATGGACTATATGGAGATGGCTCCTTACTGACTGAGGGACTGATTCATGAGTTGGGCATGTATCAGCTCTGAGGGTCCATCACATGGAATGTGATGTGAAGACTAAAGCAAACTAAGCCAAAGATAGTTGGGAGGGTGCAGCACTTTCAAGTTCCCATTAAGGAAAAACATTGTGGAAGAGTGAAGAATTAACTAAGCCCCACTTCCCTTGCTACCTATAAGCAAGATAATTGGAAAGCAGCCTGTTTTCTAACAATGGCTGTTGCTGAAGCACTTGATTATTTTTTTCCTTTGTAATTTCCATCTAGCTCAGCAGGGGTGAACTTTGAGACCACTAAAAAGTGCACTGAATGTCTAAAGAGGATGACACAGTGCTAAGAGCTCAGTAAAATTCCTTGTGGTGTCAGTGCACAGTGCTGCAGGCGAAGCTGAACTGATTGCAATCTTAGGAGCAGATGGGAGAGGTTTGTTGACTTTTGTCTTGAACCCTATTGTAAAAGCTCGAACAGTACCAGAAATCTTTAAGGAACTGGACAGAAAGTTAAAGAAAACACAAGAAAGTGAATATGAGCAATGTAAAAATGAATTGGAGTCACAGGACGAACTAGCTGATCATATGAAGTAAAAGAAAATCCCCACAAGCCTTAATTCTTTGTTGTGCAGGGCCTTATCTTAAGCCAAACTTAAAAGTAAGAAGTGAAGACAGCCAACCATAGCTAGACTCTTTGGCTTCAGAAGATGCTTAACAATGTAGGAGGGAAGATACATATATCTCAGTATGAGGTTGGGCTAACTTAATAAAAAGAGCAACTGATTTTTTCTTTTTAATGCCTTTATATATATATATATATATATAAAATTTATTTTTTACCCATTTAGGAGCAGGAGTTATTTCTATTTCTATGGGTCTGGTGATTGAAATCTATTTGATTCCTCCTGCCTGGTTCTCAGCTGTCATTCTACTATATCAATTCTCTTTAGTTTCTAGCTAAGCAGATGGAGGTCAAAGTGACATGCGATGAGTCAGTGGCTCTACCTGGAATAGAAACAGTAATTACATAGCTGCTGCCAGATCTTTAGACTTGTGTATACCTTTCTGGGGTTTTTCGGTGTGTGTGGGTATTTTTAGTTTGGTTTTTTTTTTTTTTTTTTGCCTGTATTGTTTATTTTTCGCTTTTTTTTATANNNTGCTTTGTTGCTTTTGTTTGTACCTCTTCTTTTTTTTTTTTTTTTCTTTTCTAAATGTTCAGGACAACTTTGTTTCATTGTTCATTAGACATATGATTGAATAGTTTTCTATAAAATGCTCATGATTATGATGACTTTCATGGCCAGAGATATTTTTCCTATATATTTTTGGCACCCTGACCGCTTTACAGAATTCTAACTCATAAATCATAGGTCAGGCTGATACTCACATTTTGTGCTGTATTTGGAAACCAGGGATAGAGGAACATCATGACATTTCTCCTTTATAATGACTGTCAGAGCAGAGGTACTTTGCGCTTGGAGTGCATACACTAAGGGTATTAGTGACACTGTTAGGGTGACACTGTTATAGTAGTAGAAGACTACTGACATGCTAGTTGCAAAATCCTCTGGGACTTTCTAGTCCAATCTCCTGCTGGAAGCAGGAGTGTCACCAACCCTGTCTCAGGGTTGAGATATTGCTTTCTCTAGCAAATCTTGAAGACCCTCAAGAATGGGAATTCCACAACATCTGTGGGCAGATTCTTCCAGTGCTGCACCACCTTTTTGGTGAGAAATCTTTACTGAAATCTACTCTGACCCTCCCTATGTGCTATTGGTAGTTGCTGCCCTTCATTATTTCATCTGCCACTACTGAGAGTGGTTTTACTGCAATCTTCCCTTCAGGCAGTTGAAGGCTGCCCTGAGGTTTTCCTTTGGCTTTTCCCCTTGCCACCCAAAGCAAGGCAAGTTCCCATGTCTCTCCTGACAGGTTATGTG
The DNA here is from genome assembly GCA_013397845.1 of Melanocharis versteri. Taxonomy (NCBI): domain Eukaryota; kingdom Metazoa; phylum Chordata; class Aves; order Passeriformes; family Melanocharitidae; genus Melanocharis; species Melanocharis versteri. The sequence goes on from VZTG01000272.1 coordinate 459,228, forward strand.
CTCAAGGCCTTGGCCACATCGATAGCTCTGCACTGGATCCTTTTCAGTTTCTCAGTATCAGGAAAGAAATGGGAGACACTGTTGTAAGTGCAGCCTCACCATTACAGAATATGGGAGGGTAATAATTTCCCTCTGTGCTGCCCATAACCCTGCCAGTGTCATTTAGTATAACGTTTTCAATATGAAAGTGCACTTCGTGGCTTGTATTCATCTGCTGCTTAATGCACCAGTTTCCCACCTGCTGAATTCTGAGTTTCCTGGCTGGACCCAGAGATGGGTATAATGTTTTTTGCTTTTCATATCACCAGAGACCTCCCTCATGACACACATTTTTCACCAGGGCAGGCAGCAGTTTTGAAATTATTATCAGTGAACTCCTAATTACCTTTTGACCCACGTTGTATGCATCTTCCTTTTACCATTAATGTAACTAAAGAAACCTTTCTTGTTGCCCTGTCTCTTTTTACTGTCAGGTCCAACTAGGATTTGAAGCAATATTTTTATGCTTCACAGAATCAAAGACTCATTTAGGTTGGAAGAGTCTCATTGAGACTGAGAGAGAATTTGAGACATGAAAGTCAGAGGCAGCCTTAGCTGCTCTCCTGAAATTCAGGGCTGTGATCCTGCTTTTTGTCATTTTTCTCTCCTCTCAGATTCCTGAATTCTACCATCTCATAGTCATTGCAGCTAAGGCTGCCTCTGACTCTTATATCAGACAATTTTTTTCTTCTTGTAACCACAAGTTCATGGAGAGGCTTCTGTCATAGCCTGGCAGTTCTGCTGGTGAAATTCTGGCCTTCTTGCATGACATGGTGGGTTGTTCCTGGTTTTCCTAAAATTTCAGCCTCATCTCTTTCTGTTTGATGACTGCTTGCTGGGGAATTTTACTTAGGAATTACCCAAATAAGCCAAATTCTACTGCCCTGATGTCCTGAGTCCTAACTCCACTGCTCACTGTCTCAGCTATCCTCCAGATCCTGAATTCTGTCATCCTGGGGTCACTGCAAACCAAATGTGCTGTAAATACTTGTTTTTCATCTGGGATGTTTTTACAAAAGGCAGCTTGAGGAAAAGCTCTTCATGCGACTTCTCATGAGCTGCATAATTTAAATATTATTAAGCTGCTTACATGATAATCTAACATCATAGTCGACGAGTTTACAACATTGATGCAGACTTTCTACGGAAAATTTGCTTTTGGCTTTTGCAGGGAATCAGTTTGCCCTTAAATGCATGTATCTAATGCATGACACTAAAACTGCAGAGCAGAATGCAGAGTATTTTTAGTGTTGATAATAAAGGACTTTGTTTTATTTTCATTTTACTAACAGCATAATCAATTGGATAACTAATGGCGCTGGCCAACTTACTATGATTAATCTCATTAAAGCCTTACAAATCCGGTGCTGTTGCCAGCCTCATGGGAACCAACATTTCAAAATACTCCATAGTATGTGTAGACGTTTTAGGAGAAGAAAAAAAAAACCAAGCAAAAGCAAATAACTCATCCGTCAGTTGGAAAGCATCTGATTAATACTCCTGAGTACTGATTAGGATATGGAGGTGCAGGCACCCTTTCCTGCAAAATATGTAACTAAGGAGACCATGGGATTAGCAATTATTTGAGGAATTGAGTAGCTTAGTGCAGAAAATTGGGATTGGTGCCAATATACTGAAAATCTGGGAGAGTGTCTTCATGCAAATGACTTTATAAATAAAGCAAACCTCAAAATCAGTTTTATTCAATGCTTAGCGCAGTAAAACATCTCTCTGAGACGGAAGTTTCAGAAGGCTTTTACTTCAGTGAAGCCCAAGACAACTGCTACTTCCATCCCTTCCTGTGTGACCGCACACTTTTGAATAACTAATTAGGAAGTGGAAGGAATCCAGGTTAGCGATGAACTTTGTCATTACTATTTTTGCATGGTGTTTTTAATGTAAATTCCTTGCTCCTGTCTCCACTACCAATGGCTATCCAAGCACTAGTTCTGGGGCAGGAAAGGACAACTAAGAGTGAAGGAGGAAGGCAAAGCAGCTTTGCAGGCAGCTCAGAGCAGCTGTGAAACTATAGATCTCGAGTGGGATTTACAGTCCCAAGAACAAGGCAGGAAAAACAAAAGGACTTGTGAAAGATCCCAGAACACACTTACCACTGTTCTCAGTCAAGGCAATTTTCATGTTTTCTAGTCAAGGAGGCCAGGGTGAACCGGAATGAGTTAGCAGTGTGCTGCCAGGCATGGGCCTACAGCCAAGACGGGGTTTAGTAGCTGTGTACAACTGACAGAAGCAGCTCAGCTCTATTGCCAGGGTTGCACCAACCCTTCTCAAATGACTGTGGCACTCAAGCATCTAGTGGGTTGGCATTAGTAGCCTATCTGCTCTCTTATATTTGATATGTAAGTTTATTAGTGTTTTCACAGTATTAAAATACTGCAGGAGCTCAGCAGCCAGTCAACTGTTTCAGTATTACCCTGCCTTTGTTTGCTCACTTATTAACTTGGGGAAAAGAAAAAAAAATATTAGCATCCACAATATTTTAAAAAGCAAGGAAAGCCACTCTTGACTCTTCAGCTTTCCCTGGTTTGCTACAGCCTGCTACAGAATGTTGAGGTGCTGTTGTGAAGCTCGTCCAGTGTGGTCATCTCTGAGAGGGGCAGACAGAGCCTTGCTGGCAGAAGCATGGAGTTGGTTTGTTTAATTGTCGTTGTCTGGGGTTTTTTTTCACATGTCCTTGTGCTTCTGAAATATTAATTTTTTGGTCCATCTTGAAAGGTCAGCAGAAGTACACACAGCAGCTCTCCTGCACACAGCTTCACTTCCCTTGGTACTTTTTAGAGACAGCTGTGTTGCACTTCGAAGGATGAAGTTAAAAATTCTAAGTGACCCATACGTGATGACGAGTGCTGCAGATGGCATAAGTCTGGTGTGTCCTGGTGTCCTGAATTTATTGCAACTGATACAAAATATGCTAGAGGGACTTTTGAGGCCTGAGGGACCCTAAATCCATGGGTTGTTGGCCAAGCAATGTTTTCTTTTGAAGCTTTAATTTCTGGAGTAATTGTAAAGCCTTAACTGTGTCAACTAAAAGCCCTCATGAATATCTTTCCATTTAGAAACAAGCAAACAGCTGTTTGTTACTGGTAAGTTTTCACTGTTTTGCAAATTAGACAATTTCAATCCAAGAGTGGAATGGAAATTCAGTGCGTTTTCAGGAGTGAACCAGGCATTTCAAATTGTTCCTGTGCATTTATTCCTCCTTCTACAAATATGACTGTCTTTCTGTTTCTTTTTCTTAATGCCTCCACTGTGTAGTAAGACTAATTTTCCACTAAAATAGCCTTGTATTTAGCCAGAGAAACTCTACATGCAGCTGGCCAAACGGTGAGGACTAGGTCTGTGATACTATTGCTCAAAGCTAAAGTGTAGTATTTTCTCACCTACAGCTTTTCGTAGGAGTGGTTTAACTTCTTGCAGAGCTAATCATAGGTGCTGTTATCAGAGTAATATGAAGTGTAGAGGTCCAGAAGGCTTGGCTTTTCTGAAAACAGTGTTGATAAATGAGGTGTTTGTGGACACAAATGGAAACAAATGTCAGTGAAGCAGCACTCCTGGCAGAGGAGTAAATTATGGGACAGATGTAACTCTTTTCCTCTTGCCACTTACAAAAAGAGTCTGTGACAAGAAGGGCATGATAGTGAGAAACTGCACAGAGGCAACTCTTGGGACAGGAGATCAGTTGTTTGGAAGTTTTGGTGCATGGCAGAGGTGACCAAGTCATGCAATTGTTCATGGTATGAGCAACAATGTAGATGATGGGAAGGTTTTTCTTCTTCGTGGTAAGGGTCATGACCCTTGTTAATCTTCAGTATGATAAAACAGCTCTGGCTGGTGACTTCTAATCAGAGGTAAGGCCTTCACAGATAATGAGACAAGTGAAGCTACAGCACAAATTTAGGATGCAGCACCATGCCAAGCAGCAAGGAAATCTTTGAAGTGATATGACAAGTGCCTTTAGTTAAGGTTCCTGACGATATGGTGTAGGTGAAGTCAAGTATGCATTTAGTAAAATTAACCTTTTCCATATTTTGCCTGTTATTGCCTTACTTAATCACATAAACCTTGATTAGTTACAGAACCAGTTGGTTTGCATCAGTAGACACTGAATGCTAAGAGATAAATGTGCTGGCTAGTCACAGGACTCTCCAGATGGATATGTTTTATCTGAATGGATTTGTAGTTTTTCACTGATTTATAGCAGGAATGGCTTTTTGATCTGTTAGGGTATAGTAATAAATTTACTGAACTACAAAATTTATCCTTCTGCTTGCTTTCAGCTAATTACAACATCTTAAGGTATCTCAGGATAGCATGAACATCTGTTCCCTGAAGATTGACTCTTCTCAGACAATAATTATAGAGCTAATGAATGGAGTGGAGAATGGAGTTTAGGAAACAACAAGGGACAGCTCTGCCTTTCTTTGCTCTCACCTTAGTACATTTCTTTCACTAGACTGACTTTCTAACATATCCTACAGCAAACTTTCCAGATGCAATAGTCCATTTTCTTTGGAAAAGGATAGAAAATCAGATAGTGGCTCTGGGACTTGAACACCTTGCTCTTGCAATTGGTGCTAGCAGATCATCAGAAGCAGATAGTCCTGCCTCCTTTTCCACCCACTCTGAACCCTAGAGCACAATACCAGAAACAGATCTCTAGCATTCACCAGTGCTGTCACGGGGAGATCTCCTATAATTTTTCATAATTTGAGTGAAATAGATTACTCTTCTGATATGCTTTTCAGTTTGCTATTTTTAGTGATAGAAGTGACACCTAATTTGCACTTGTTAAAACAGGCTTATGAAAGTGTGTTGTAAATAAATCTTTGGAGGAATATAAATTAGCATGGTTCACAGTAAAATAACTTCCCTTTTGTGGGTCAGAATGAAAATAAAGTTGGGAGGAGATTGTTCCACTTCTCTGTGTTGGAGGATTCTTGTAACTTTTTATGTAGTATTGGATGTTGGCTACAGTGGAGACAGGACTTTAAACGGATACCAAGTCTTATCATGACAGCCCTCTTAGTTCTAAGACAGCCAAATGAATATTAACTCTTGGCTCTCTCCTAGACTACAGATGTGATAAAACAGACAAACAAATGTTGGTGTATTTAGCAGTGAAATAGCTGCAGAGGAGTGCAGAGTCAATCTCTTTGTGGCTTCTGCAATAAATATATATATAGGTAATGTAATCCTACGGAGAATATGTAGGGGACAGGATGGGAGAATAGCTTGGTTTTGGCTGCAGCAAAAGGAAATTCAGTGGGCTTAACAGGGATCATAGGTGGTCTGCTGCAATGGTAGCTGCCACAGTTTTATGACATGGATAATACTCTTATGTCTAACTCCAGGGGAGCAAATAAGACAGCTTAGTCCCTGCCCAGTACTTGTTTTTTATCATATATCCTCTCCTATATCACCAACCTGATGTTTGGGAAAAGCCTTTCTGTGATGGGGATATCTGCTATGTTAAAGATTAGTGTTCTGTGTGAGAACAGTGTTTTTATTTCTCCCTTCTTGTATTTACAGGAAGAATTCTTGTTCTTTAATCCTGATTTCAGTCAGTTTTTAATCGTATTCCTTCTTCAAGTTCTGTCTACAAAGATTGCTTGTCATAAAGATACCTATTTTCTACAGTATCAATGTAGATTCAGCAGTAGGTGTCAGTTCAATATTGGGTGAACTGTTTAAATCTCTCCCCAAGCCTCTTCCTTCTTCATTTCATGGCGAGTCAAAGTCTAGCAGCTGAAAGGTAATCACTATGGTTACAGCATCGAGTTCTAGCAACAAATCCAAGATTTAAGTCTTAACGCTTGTAGCGAAATATATATATTTGAGACACCCCCAGACATTTGGGATTGTGTTTGCAAGTGTTAAAACAGACATTGACAGTTTGAGATAATTCCACTGCAATGCTTTGCTTGCAAGGCAGTGGTCTGCTATTATAAGTGGATTGCTTACGTAAGAGGTGAAAGAACGCTTACTAGTTTGAAATGCAGCTCAAAGCAATATTGGGGTTTTAAACTCAGAAACTAAGATTTAATCACTGCCTGGTTTGAAACCTGTGTCAACACTGTCAGCCAAAAGAAATCTTGGAGCCTTCCCAGCTGCAAATATTATGAAGACATCACTCTGAGCCATTTTTGGGCATTACGAGAGCTATGGACATTATGAAGCACCAGGGTTTTGCAATCCTACAGCAGATGACTTCATGGCCCAGGTGGTTGATATTTCATGTGTTGAGGTCCCTCACCCCAATTAGTAACTAATTTCAATCCATCTGTTTACAGATGACAGAAAATTGCTGACCTACCACAGTTCTCTCTAACAGATAGGTATCCATCCATAAGCCAAATTAACAACCCAAGACCAGAATCACCCAGGGAGATTTGTTGAGATGGTATCAGTGCCTGAGTACTGTTAGTGCAGTACTAGTGGCTCTTCTCAGAGACAAGCCTAATGGAAAAATCTAGACAAATAATGCTTTTAAGATGGCAAATGTCTCTTCTGACTGCGGCTCAGGCATAGAAATGAATCTGGATAGAGAATGTCTAATCTGGACCATTCTATACTTCAGGTCAATACAGGACTGTGCTTTACGCTTAATGGATAGGAAAAAAAGGTGTAGAGTTCCCTGAGAACTGAATTTCTAACATGACTGCTAACTAGTGTAGGGCAAGAGATTCTACATCCCAAATCATGACAATGTGGGTTTTGTTATTGAATTCTCAGAATGGCACTACTTGCTAATCTCAAAGGGCTCATTATCCTATCACTTTTCATAATATCTTATAGTATATTTGTTCATTCTGGAGAAAAGAAGACTTTGGGATGACGGGATTGCAGCCTTCAGTATCTGGAGGGAGCCTACAAGGAAGATGGAGAGAGGCTTTTTACAAGGACATGTAGTGACAGGACAAGGGAGATTGTGTTCAAACTGAAAGAAAGTAAGTTTAGATTAGATATTATCAAAAAATTCTTTACTATGAGGCTGATGAGGTGCTGGAACAGGTTGCCAAAATAAATTGTGGATGCCCCACCTCTGGCAGTGTTCAAGGCAGGGTTGGATGGGGCTTTTAGCAACCTGTCTAAGATAAAGGTGCTCCCACCCAATTTAGGGGCATTGGAACTAGATGGTCTTTGAGGCCCCTTCCAACCCAAGCCATTCTATGGTTTTATGACTTATTCTCTAGATACTTCTTCATAATGAAGTGCAAAACTAATTAGAATTTTTAATCAAATGTTTGAAAAAATCTCATTCAGTTGTAAATAGCACACTCTATTTTTTCATTTGATATATGACTTTTTCAACTTTATGATACTGGTTTTTGAGTCTTTGAGGAAATGGAAATCTTATATAATGTTTAACTGCAAGTAACTTTAATATTTAGTGACTCATCTTAATTGTGGTTTATTTTTGTCCTGAATCTATTAAATATAATATTAGATGTAAAATATTCTCCAGCAAGTCTTTGAACTTTATACCTAAGCCAACTGTATCACAACCAGCTAGTACATATTTACCACGGTATTTGTTTGTTTGCTTGTTTTGGTATTTGAATTAGGATGTGGCAGCTGCTGCTGCTCTCACTTGACTTCTAGATTGAGGATGTTTAAAAGGATGTATTGTTTCAGATAAAGTTTCATTTGCATATGAGGTCTGAGATTAATTGATAACTCCTTTTACCCTGGAGTTTGTTTTGTTTTGCTTAGAGGAATTTCAAGAATTATGTAAATTGTGTGGTTTTGGTTTTTTTTTGTTTTTTTGTTTGTTTGTTCTGTTTTTGTTTTTTGTTTCTTTTTTGGTTTAGTTGTTGTTTTAATACCATAAGAGACAAAATTAGAAACAGCTGGTGATGAAATAAAATGCAACGTATGCTTAGCAACTGCAGATCAATGTCACTTCTTTTTTATTCTGTGACTGGTTCCCTAGATAAAAGAAATCTGGTGGACCTCAGCTACCTAATGTTCAGTAAAACATCTTTGATTACATGATGTAAATGGAAGAAGATGGGCATTAGAACAAAAGAAGTGTCATGGCTTAACCCCAGCTGGCCACTAAGCACCATACAGCCACTTGCTTACTCTCCTACCCCTCCCAGCAGGACGGGGGCAAGAGACTTGAAAGGGTAAAAATGAGAAAACTCATGGGTTGAGATAAGAACAGTTTAATAACAGAAATAAAACAACATTAGTAATAAATCATAGTGAAAAATCAAAATCACAAAGAGAGAGAGAGAGAGATAAAACCCAAGGAAGACAAGTGATGAAGATGAAAGCAATTGCTCAGCACTGGTTGACCATTGTTCAACCAGGGCCTCAAAAATATAACCTTAAAATCAATGTATCAGGCTGTTGACACGGTATTTTTTAGCACTGGAGAGGTCAAAAGACTTCATAAATTGTGAGAAGAATTAATGAATAATTTTTAAAAAGTATTTCTGTTCTGAAAGCCCTCCTCAAAGTTCCACTTAAATGATTCAAAGCATGTGGGTGTTCAGCCTCTTTCTAAGGTACACCTACCAGTTTTTATATGAATTACAGAATCATGCAAGTTGGAGGGAAGCTCTGGAAAACCTCCTCCAGCTCACAGCATATCCAATGAGATCAGGCTTCTTGGGGCCTCATGCACTTGAGTTTTGAATATCTGCAAGGATGGAAACTCCACAACCTCCCTGGGCAACCTGTTCTGGTGTTTCATCCTCCTAACAGGAGAAATCTTCATTCTTATGTTCAGTCAGAATTTCTGACATTCCAACTTTTGCCCCTTGTCTCTCATCTAATCCCTGTGATGTGTCTAAGTTAAATACAAAAAAGCTCATGTACTGAACTAAAAATTTCATTACAGCTGATTATGATTATTAATGATACTGCATGATGATCCTGACTTTTAAATTCTTCTTATATATTCCTGCATGATGTTTTAACATACGTTTTTGAACAGGAAATTTCTCATTGTTTAAAAGCATGTTAAAGTAGAATTATGTGTGACAACATATGATAACATATGGTTAAAAGTTTCAACTGTATTGCAATTATCTGTAAAATAGTTTTTGTTCCACTGAGTTTATATTTGAAATTTTGGCTGAAATGCTTAGCTTTAAACATGTGCACAAGAAAATCAAGTGGATCAAAGGGCTTCTGTACTTTGCTAAATCTTCTTCACTTACAGATGAAAGGAAAAGTTCTCACAGGCATGTGTTGGGTTGCTGATTTTAAACTCTGAACTGGTGGAGAAAATCTGTCTACCATTCAGGTGTAGGTAACCCAGGAAATTACTTTCATTCACATATAATATTTTCTGAGGTAATCTCCTGCATTATTTTACCCTGTAATATTCTAGTAATAGCACCTGTGTGCATCTATGTTATTTTTCTTTTTAACTTTAATTGTTTCAGAAAAATACTGAGAATTAATTTTTTTTAGCCATGAAATGCTGTCATGTTTCAGCAGAAAAATGACAGAAATGGAGCTCATGAAGAATTAATCTAGAACATTTTACTGTGATTGAATTCTTATTAATAAAGAAGAAAATAATAGTGAGAGCTTTGAGTTACTTTGAGTAACAGCTATTAAAAGTCAGACGTGTTTTACTTTGTTTTAGATTCTTGTCGAATTCCCAAGAGTGAAGAAAACTGAGGGATGAGGAGGAAAGGAAAGAAAAGCAACCTTTGTAGTACACTTCTACCAAAGAAATGTTGGGAATCAAATTTTGTATTTGCATGATTATAGAGATGCACAGGTGATCTGCAAATGTATTGAGCATTTTCTTTAGCTGGTGTTTGCAAATAATATTTCTTTCTGGCCAATGTACACTGTGTAAAGGAATAAGAGTGTAGCTCAAATAGTAAGACTATAGGAATGCTCCAGTGTGTATCTTGGCATAAGAACTGGCTTTCAGCTAAGCTTTTTGTAATCATCTGCAAGCTTAGATAGACGAAGATCTGACATTTGATTTTAGAATGCTAGTTCATTTCCCTTTCTTTTCTCTAAGGTATATCATATTTCTTTAATAAAAAAGAAATATTTCCCTAACAGAAGACACTGATATTATGATAAAGGAGCATAATAGAAGCCATAGGGACTAAGACAGTTTTCGCATTAATTTCTCATCTGTTTGCAAATATTATTTAATATCAGTTTTTACTTTGATGTGGCTGTTTTGTGTGGCTATGGCAAATGAGATACTTCCTATTCAAGCCACGGTGCTCCTGGCTCTTTTCATCTCCTGAGGGTATGCTGTAAAGCCACGGAGGAATCAAAATAAAACTGGAGCCTGTACAAATTCTGAACACAGTGCATCCTGCCTCTTGAATTTTTCTGTAAACACTGCTTTGTTTAGGTCAACAGACAGCCTGGCTTTTGCCCAGGCCTACAGAGCTTCTTCAATCAGACTGCAAAGAAAGGCTACAGAAGGGTGTGGTGGGTAAGGCAATACAACATTTGTATGGGGACAAAGAGAAAGTAAAATCGGCAGTGGAGATGCTGGGAAAGAGGAAGACAGCATTGCAGAAAAAAAAAGACATCGAAGAAAAAAAAAGAAAGATCTTATTTCAGTCCTGGGAAAATCTGGAAGAAGAAATTACAGGAGAAAATCAGAAGCTTTAGCTTTTGTAAATTTATCAAGGTGTTAGTAGTGTCATACAAGTATTGTTTCTGAGCCTCTTGATTTTTATACTTGGTTAGTTTAAAATACTGAATTGCCCTGTTAGAACTTCACAAGCTCTTATATATATTTCAAAGATGTATGAACAAACAATTTGATCATCTGAACTTTGACACTAATTTTCTCTGGTACTTTCTGTAACTTTTTGATTGCAGTGTCCTCTCAGGAAGAATATTCAGCCATGATTTAGAACAAAGCTTTTGTCTGCTGCCATTCAATCATAAGTTACTGAGAACACCATTCCTTTGTTTCCTTAACTGAATTTAGAGGCAGTGGGACGAGGGTCCAGGTCCTTTTCTTGAAAGCAGTTAGTATTTCTGACAGGTAAGTAAGTATATATCTTTATGATCTTAGCCATGCCCAGCACAATGGGGCTAGAGGTCTATCTAACACACTCTATGAAGGCTTGTTGCATATATTCTAAAGTGGGAAGACGGAGGTAATATAGCCAGCAGCAAACCCAGAAAATTGTAAGAAAGTAACATGGGATTCACGGATCTCCTTAAGCAATGAAAAGCAGCATAGCAGCTTTCCACAGAAAAACTGGTAAGGGCAGGTGTTGACTGCCTTTGGAAATCAATGCTGTTTTCTGAAAAATGCATTAATTTATAATGGCTGGTAGTATCAGCTGTAGGCAACCTCCCTGATCTCATAAAGACAACTCTTGCATTTCACAGATGCTGAAATCTAAATCTGTTTTTTGATGCTAGTCTGGATCAATGCTTTAATGAAAGAAACCTAAAATCCTTCCCTTAGCTGCTGCTTTCTACTGTGAGTGGCCACGTGTAATTTTTTCTCCTACAATGATGAGGTAATTTTAAAAATGCCTGTTGAGAGGTACAAAACTGGTAGACTTTTTGGGGGACATTAATGGAGAATTCAGCACTAAATTCTGTAATTATCCACACTAGCCACTTGACCATTCCTGTGAATTTTCTGTAAGTGCTTCTATTTCTCTAGCAACTTAAGTAAATTTAGCATTTAATTGCTATTCCTGTTCATACATACGAAACTTTCAACCCCCTACTTCGCAACTGAAGCAGGGTTAATTAGCCCCCCTGAAGTTCAAATACCCTCATTAGTATGAGGTTCACTAGCTATCAAATGTTACTGAATAATGATCCCATCAAGAAAATTTGTAATATTACAAAGTGAAAGCAGCAGAATTTTCTGAATGTTTTGTTCACAAGAACTTACATGTTAACGAGCACAGACTTATGTCTGACAAGGACCTTTAAAGGAAATAGCAGAATCATATTAAATTCAGAGATATGCTTTTGAAGTCTGTTTTGCTGTATTTCAGGTAAATTAAAAAGTCTGTGCATACGGCTTTGACTATTCCCATAACCTGAATTTTGAAGCAATTGGCCTGAATTTCTGCAATTGTTTCCATTTTTGTTATTTGCTTATTGTGTACCACATAATTGGTTTTCATTTCTTTGTAAAACTGATGTCTTTGATGTAATGAAGTTCACTTGTGAACTGACTAGTTTTGAACATACTAGAGGAATATGCCCATTATCTTACAGAGGAAAGTTTCAAATTACCTTCGATCATGGGAATGTGTTTACAAAGACAGTATTTGGAGAGGCTTTGTTTTGGAGCAAAATGATGTTTCACCCCCTGCAACAGCCAACCATATCAGTTCCACCACGGTTTAGGATTTTAACCTAAAACATGCCTCAAATACAAAAATGTGCCTTTTTATGAGTGTATCACACATAAAGAAAAAGAAAGTTCTCAACATTTTCTCAGTACATTAAAAACATACTTGCCAGAGATATTCATGCAATGATGAGTATCAGAATTACTACCAAGATAAAGATTTTTTAAAAAGTCTTTGATCCTAAGAATTTCATTTTGTCTGAACTCCTTTTCTTTAATTTTTGCTTCCAAATTCCTCTCTTAAAGGATAGTCTATTTTTCCATTTGAGCCTTTTACTATGTGAATTTAAAAAATATTCATTTATGATGGGAATAACTGTCTACTGATTACAGAAATCACTAGTATGAAAGGCTATGTCAATTTCATTTATATAATTTGTTTTGTAACGGACTTGATAGGTGTTTAAGAAGATGAAGGAAGAAGTAACCCCACAGAGAAATGACGGGTCAAGCTTAATTAATTTTGAAATGAATCCATACGAAACATGATCTCTTTCCATAGAAGAGAAAGGTGGATTATTTGCTACTCTGTTGAAAGCATCACTGATCATGAAAACTCACAGATCACCTTGCCAAACGATCTCTCCTCCCCATCACTGATACAAGGCTGGACCTTTAAAGCATGAGGATTACTTCAACATGTTTTTTCATAGTTTCCTAACATTATGCTATACTTTTCAGCTCATTCTAGCTAGCATGCCTGCTTTGTTTCCTTTTTTTCCCCTCTCTAAAGAAAGTCTAAAGCCCACAATCTGTTAGATGTTTTAAAGCTCATCTTTCTTATATGAGCTTCATACTTTTCACAGAAGTTGGAAGATGCTGCGTGAAAAGGGTGCTCTAGCAGTTATTTTCCACTTGCACAAGAATCTACAACAGACCACGGAATTCAAGAGAATGAGGTTTCTGTCATATGTTCCTAACTCACTTTTCTTCATTGTATTCAACATATTTCAGCAGTCAGTATTAGCTATAGTGGATATTTCATTTATTTAGCGGATATTTCACATAATTTCTCTTGAATATGAAAGTAGAAATAATTTCTGTTAGTTTTGCCATAAGTCAAGTTTATGTGATGCATGCTCAGACACCTAGTCCTTCCTGCTTCTTATGTCTTCCTAATTCCAGCATGGGAATTCCTAATTCCCATCTTAATGGGAAACATTCTTACGTGTACGTACACTGGAATCCACAACCCGGCCCACAGCTGACTTCCAGGTGACACTGAAGAAACAAGTACTAATCTCCAGAGCTCTAATGGGCAGGGGCCTGAAATTTTGCCTTCTTGTGTCATATTGTCACTGATTCAACCTATGTCGAGCAGATGTTCTTTGCTGTACCCTCATTATATCTAGTGTATCAGGCATCCCAGCCAGAGGACCTATTCAAACAGCCAGCGGCTTTAACTTACCCAAATCCGTAAGTTTTCTTTGGGAGGAAGACAAGGTGAACTGTGGAAATAATGGATCAGCACAACCTTTTTTGTAGCATGAGCTAGTGGTGAAGGCCACGTGTGGTCTGGAAAGCAGGGTGAGCAACAGGGTGCCCACGACCCTCAGGCAGGTCTGTGCAGTTCTGCTATTGACAGTGGATGCACCAGGACACCTGTGATCTGTTGAAAGGTGTGCTGTAGGGTTACTTTGTGAAAACTCCTTGCTACAGGGGCATAACCCCCGCCTGTTTTTGTAGCCTTCTCGATCACCTCGAAGCATGTTTCCACCTAATCATGGTGAGGGCAGTGGATTCAGGCTTGGAGTTCATTTTTGTGAGTAGACTTGAGTATTTTCACGATTTGATAAGCAGAGGATAGGAAAACATATTTATATTTGATGAACACTATAAATAATGGAAGCAGATTATTTGAGCTGAACAGTTTTGTGGTTTTCTTGAGGAAGTGAATCACTGCTTTCATGTTTTTAGGTCCTCATATGGCATTTGAGGAGTTCCAATGACATCTTTGTTTTACATTATTTCAGAGCTTTTGTAGGAGTTCTAACTTTTCTTTGGCAACACACAAATTGCTTGGTGAATAACATTTTCTTTTGGCTTACGACAGGACTTTGTCTTAAATAATAATGTTTAAAATAAAGTAGCAAATGCTGGCCCTTTGTTTTCTCTTCTTGTGTTTTTCCTGCTTTGGCATCTCCCATATTTATTCTTCCTCTTCTGTCATTCCTAGCTGGATTCAATTAATAAAAACATGACCAAGAAATCTATCTCTACATCACGTTTTTGTTTCACCTGGTCTTGCTGAGTTTATATCAAGCTATTTCTTGGTGTGCTCCTTCAAGGATTTCTTGGTCAGCTGTCTGAGAGTCACAGAAATCATATGGGAATTTCTCCTTCACTTTGATCCTAACAAATGCAGGGGTGGTGCTGGGCGAGAAATGCTTTCTGAAACTCAGGGACAGGAATACACACTTCTCCTAGAAGTTTAAAACATTAAAACCATCTTGTGTTGACACTGGTAAATACAGAAGTAGCTGCCATTTAAATTCTTTTTTATGTTAAAGCCCAAGAGTATAATTACACTTGCCATGGTGAATTGTTCTTTTGTGTTCAGTACATACCAGCTTGCTTTACTGTTTTCAGTTTGCATTTAATAATCAGTCTCTGATGCTGGTAGGACAAATTGTCTCTCCAACTTGTTTTTATGTTTTCCTGTCTCACGTATCTTTGCCAACCCACCAAAGAAAGACCATTTTTGTTCACTTGTTTGTCCACTGTAAGTAGACCACAAATAGTCTGATTAAAATCCTGTCCGTGTAGGTGGGGGAAGGAAGCTTGAATTAGAAAAAAGTTATGTAGCCATCTGAGATGAAGCATCCATGTAAACAGACAAATATGTAAAAAGAAGCTCTGCTATGTCTGTTTGAGAAGAATACTTACTACTGCATCTGTATGAGATCCAGCAAATCAGCACTACATGCAGGTTCTGGTCCAAGGACTGGTATGGAAGGACCAGTTATAAAGAAACTTATAATACGGACAAGAACTGGAAAGATGTTTTGTGCCTGCTTCCCCTCCACATGCCTGTAGTAGTGCATCAGAAGATGTAGGTGCACCAGAACCTTGTGTCAGCACACGGTTCACCTCATCGTGAACACATGCATCACTTCATGAACACGTGTCTGCCAGAAGGAAAACTAGACACGCCAAGTACTTCATTAGTGAGGTTTCAATGAGTGTTAATTGATTTAGGGCATGTTTCTCTTAACTAAGTGCTGGGTTTATACTTGTGCTGACTAAACTCTCAGAAGTTTCCTTGAAAGTATAAACTTCAACCCTTGAATAAACAAGTACACAATAAAGAAGGAGTTTAGAAAGGAAAATCTTTAGAACCAGATCACAAAGTCTAAAGGACTATATGGCACTGTAAGACTTTTACAAAAGCCTTATGTAAAATAGGTCAGCTGTCCCGCTGAGTGGTGGCAGATGTTAAAAGAACTGCTCTGTAAATGAACTCTGCTCTGTGCTGAAGAGCTACCTACAGCGATTTGAGTCAAAACCCTGTGACAAACATCTTCGAAATGGGTTCATATATATTGTGCCATGCAAATGGGAAAATAATTTTAAAAAAGCAAGAAAAATATACACAAAAATTAAATTGGCATACATGTGAATGAATGCCATTAATTTGTCTGTTTTACAGAATATGACGTTGCTAATCCTTTGATCAGCATTTCTAGTTTAGATTGCCAGCCCAGTTATACTGAGGATATTATTTCTTTCTCCAAGTGACAGTTTTCTGAGCAAAACCTCCTGGGCAATCACTTTGGAAATCTGACATGTGATGCCAATAGTCTTTTTTGGGACAAACTCCTCAAGGTTTCTGTGGTTTGGAAAGGAAAATGTCGAAAAACAATCCCTGAAAAATGTCCTGATAGAATTTTGTTTTCTTCAAGTGTCTTTTCTTTGACACACTATGGAGCATCATGCAGACTTTTACTAAGGTGTCAATTCTTTCTGCCTTAACCCCCCTGACCATTACCAGGTCTACAGTTACATTCTACCCAGGACTTTAAAAGGCAGGCACAAACCCCAGATATGTGCCACGTGCTGAAACACTCCCAAAGAGCAGGTCTGTGGATTCGAGCAGTTTTTAAAAAAACAGGCCACTTATCTGAAGATGTAACTAAGAAGGACTTGGAAACAAGGAGAAATGAAAATCATTCTAGCCCTAGAATGCTGTCAGAATTTTAAAAACGTGGTTTATTGGCAGCTATATGCACCATGCCATGCTTTACTGTTCTAATTTTTATGTGCTATTTTACTATTTTACCTATTTACAACTTTCAGTGGCTTGTTTTATAAACCACAGTAAGACTAGACATAGTACAGATTTATTGCTGCCAAAATATGTCATGATAATGATCCAATCTACTGTACAAGTGACAGGTAAAGCTGATTAATCCATCATCCTCTACCATAACCAGTTTCAGAAATTTATTATTTTTATTTTTTAACGACCTTCATAAGTCATCTATGTGTGGTGTCCTCAGATGCTGAAAATACAGACTTAACAGACTATTCAAAACCAGTCCTAATTCACAATTAACAAGCAATTCTGAATGTCTTCTTGTGAAGTAATATGCTGTGAGTATCAAGTAATGCAAACTTAACAGCATTTGTGCAAGAATGATTGTGGTGAGTTCACACTGAGCATTTTTCTTGTTTTTTCTTGGTCCTAACTTCTCTGTGCCTCAGCTGACTCACCTGTAAAATAATAAATCTTGGCTATTTCACAGGGATGTTCTGAGACTTAATTAATTACACTCATTAAAGGACTGTAGTTATTATATTGTGATATAGAAAATGTCACATTTTAATTGGTATGAAATGTCTAAATAGCTACACATGGGAAGAGATATGTCTCTTGAAGGCTCTTTTACCTTTCATTGCAGGAGTAATTTGAAAAGCAGAAAGGAAGAGAAATGAAAAATAAATCAGTATAATGTTTTCTTTGCTGCTAATTTTGCAAGACTCATTTAAATTGGGAATGTGTAGACTTCGGGAACTGGAGACAAAACAAAAGACAGCATAGTGTCTTCAGCCTAGAAAGAGGGTCTGGAACTTAACTACCAAAGGCATCTTGCTAACCTACCACCTACTACGATATAGCAGCTGAATCCTTTGGAAAGCTATAGCTCTGGCACTAGAAATAGTGTCTTTGTACTGAGTATATTTTTTGAGACCTTTTTTTTGATCCAGAACCAAGGCAAAGTATATTTGTCATTGCCTGGGGAAGTGCAAGCATGTGGCTCCTCTGAAGGCTTTTAGTACATTTCTGCTTGAAATTTTGGTAGACTTGCAATCCCAAGTGATTTTTGGATTGCTTAGGAGGGAAATTGCCTTTCATCCTTTCAAGTAGTTTGGATATAGCAGTTACTCTCAACTCAATTAGTATTTATTACTTAAAACACTCCCTGCAGCTATCCTACAGGAGAAAATTAACATTTGGTTAAGAAATTTGCAATTCCTTGATGCAAATCACAGAGGGAAATATATATATCTATACACATACACATACACACACACACACACACACCTATACACACATATTTGAAGAAATGTAAATTCTTGCCTCTGGGGAGGAACACCACCATTCAGTGGTACATACTGGTGGACAATCACCTGGAAAGCAGCCTGAACATGAGCCAGAAATGTGCCCTTGTTGCAAAGAAGGTTAATGGTACCTTGGGCTGTGTTTGTCAGACAACATCTTGCCAGCAGATTGGTGAGGGTGATCATTTCTCTACTCAGCCCTGGCAAGATCAAAGCTGGATACTGTGTCCAGTTCTGGGCTCCTCAGAACAAAACACACATGGAACTACTGGAGAGAGTTCAAGTTAAAGGGCCACAAAGGTGTTTAGGGGACAAGAGCACCTCTCCTATGATGGAAGGCTGTGAGAGCCGGGACTGTTTGGCCTGGAGAAGAGAAGGCTCAGGGGCAATCTCATTCATGTCTCTGAATGCCTGAAGGGAGTGTGCAAAGACGACAAAGCCAGGCTATTTCCAGTGGTGCCCAGTGGCAGGACACTAGTGAGCAGGCATAAACTGAAAAAAAGAAAGTTTCTCCTGAATTTCAGGACACGTGTTTTTCACCGTGAGGGGTGACTGAGCACTGGTACAGGTTATCAAGAGAGGTCATGGAGTCTCAATTCTTGGAGATATTCAAAAGCTGTCTGGGAATGGTCCTGCACAACACACTTACAGTAGCCCTGCTGGAGCAGAGGGGTTGGACCAAATTACATCTAGGGGTGCCTTCCAACCTCAACAATTCTGTGTTTTTTACCCATGCAGAGTTTATGAAAAGTTTGCAGGTTTTAGATGGTTTAAATCCTGAATGTTTATGCAGACACAATGTCTACTGAGGAGAATTTGGCTTTTCTGACTTATGCAATCACCCTTCACCAATACACTTTTATTCAGTAGATTGAAATGTTTACTGAGATCGTGCAAAAGGTGAATTAGACTCAAATGGGTTTATCTAAGCTGTAGTGCTTCACACATTCTGCTAGTACATTGCATGCTGCATTAGCTGTTTTCTGCCTTATTACTCTATAAAGCTCTAAACATTTTGTGAGAGAATTGGCTTTCCACATCTGATACCTCTGCCGCTGCAATTAGTGTTAATGGGTGAACTAACAACCAGTTTTAAAGAGAGAGGATAAAGTAGAAACATCTCATGAACAGTAATATACCTTTTCCCTTCCAGTAACAGCAAGCTAGGAAGTGAGAAGTGCAGGCAAATGAACAAGAATGTGACGTGCTCTGGGGACTTTGAGCTGAAATATGGTATTAACAGGTATCTATTATAAGCAACGAAAATTTTCAGGCATCCATTCTTTAGAAAAAAATGGAAAATCCTGTGAACCTTTTTTTGCAAGTACTTTGTTTGTTTAACTTCTCAGTGAAGTTTCTGGGTACCTGACTTGTCTCCTGCTCCTCACTTTCGCACTTTACAAACACTTTAGCTCAAAAGTTCTATGACAGAGACATTCACTGAAGGGGTGCACTGGGCATGTGGTGAACTCAACTAGCTAAAACAGTTTCTGGAGTCCCAGAAGTTTTGCTTTGACCTCTACATATAATTTCTATAGCTCAGGTAGAATGATGGTAACCTGGATTGTCATTTTGTTTCTGATGTTGATGTCTGTTGAAAATTATTGTGCCACACAACACAGGCAGTTAAAAACAAGCGTTCATGTACATGTCTAGGAAGCCTTTAGATGATCCATTCTGAAGTGAATCTGATATAGAGACAAGCAGCTCCAAAGAGAAGTATGATATGAACTAAACTCACTCCTCATACTGAAAGGGAGCTTAATTATATTTTTCTATTTATTGTAAAATTGTAGACATCATATTTATTTTAAACCAGTTTAAAAATAATGAAATTACTGCATTTTTTTTTCACATGGAATACATTCATACACACGGCACCTGGTTTATATTGTGAAGTGTCATTTTTATGGTGCTTTCTAGCAAGGTTAATGGGCAAAGATATTTGGCAATGAAGAACTGTACTGACTAGTTCGGCATTGAAATGGCTACAAGGAAGAATAAATCTAGTGCTAATCAGGTAACAAATATCAAAATGATGTTCCTTAATCATTTGTTGTGTTATGAAGAGCGAAGTTTTGCGAAGCCAGTAGTAGTCACCAAAGAAGACTTTAACGTGTAACATTTAGCCAACAGCAGAAAATTAGGGATTTAGGATTTGAAATGTCTGCAAAATTATTTACAAAAGAGAAATGAGGAGTGCATAGTGCATATCACAGTGTGCAGCTGTGATAAGTGAAATCTCTGGTTACAAACAAATTATTTTAAGACTAGTGTTCCAAATAGCTCACAGCTGAACCTAACCTAAGACTGGCAGCTGATGGCAGACCATGTAATACAATAATGAAGAAAGAGCACTACGGCAGCAGAGACAATCGGAGGAAATCTACTGCTGTGATATGTGTAAGAAAAGTCTCAGTTTTCTTTGAACTCTTCCTTTTGTGTCCAATATCACTCCTACCAAAGCTTCAGAAGAAAAAAAGAAATCTGTCGAGTATTTTTTTCAGTTGCAACAGAAGCTTTTGTAGGTAGAAGGAACAGATTCAAACATACACAGGAGACAGGAGATTTCTAGACTATATAACAACAGCTTCTAGCAAATGCTGTGTTTCCTTGAGAAGGAAAAGGCGTATGCCTGTAGGCAGCTGAGCAAGGTGTTGCGCACTGGAATGGGGGAATGTGTTGTAGTGGCACAACAATGGGGTGAAAGCATATCCCAGTATGTCCTGAAAGACTGACTGAGTGTGACTGGTTATAAAAGATGCAACATCTAAGGAAGCAACATTTGGTAAGTTAAAAACTCAGGTGTACTCTGAAGAACTGGAAAGATACAAGGGTGAAGAGACTGTTTCTGAAAGTATTATGTCCTGAGACAGATGCTGAGATCAGTTGTATCGTGCACTGAACAGGGAATTTGCAGGGGGTAAGGGGCTGAAGTCAGTGCCAAAATCCATTTTGTGCCTGAAGAAGTTGAACTTAACCAAAAATTCAAGGAAAATTTTATGGTTTAACAGTGGTCAGATGTGCCATTGCCTTTTACTTCATATACCAAGTGCCTATGTTATGAAGAAATTTTAATGAACTAGGTCCCCAAACTGCAAACACCATTGACAGTAGGATGTGATGAATTATTCAAGCAGGATAATCCTGGCAGAGTTGTGAGGCTCTGCCTTCAGAGGCACACTGTGTGTCCTGGGTGGAGGAGGGCTTCTGTCAAGGGCGTACTGTACAGCCTAGCCTGAAGTCACGGCACCTAATGACTGCAAAGCTTTAATCTTGGTGAAAAAGCAAGTCTCTGGCCTACTTGGGAAGAGTGTCTATAACACGAGTGAGGGAGGTTTCAGATGCGCTTGAACTGTGGCACTTGCTGGAAAGGGTGTAAAGCAACCTTAAAAACAATTGTTCCCCTTTAGAGTCTCTAACATGGAGCCATTACATCTAGATAGTACAAAGAATGCTTAGGGCAATATGCTGAAAAATAAGAAACCCAGCAGAAGAATACAGTGATTACTTCCAAAAAGCTGTTTTCGAGAATATTTGGCTTCTGGCTGAACAGAATTTATTAAGCTAATAACTCTTCTCCTGACTGGAACCGATGGAAACTGCCAGAAGCAGGACACCTCTGTTGAGCAGTCTGGGATCACTTGAAGCATCAACTGGAGTTACAGCTCCTGCTATAATGGATCTCACCAAAGACACATGGCCTTTGAGAGCTTTCTGCATAGTAAAGTGAGTTTGTTTCTTCTCCTTGGGCTCTTGCAGCCAGGTTTTCATGGCTTTTGCCTGCACTGCTGGGGAGTAAAGCATCACAGTGATGGGGCAGCTAAGCTGTTCCTTTAGAGGCCTTGTGATCACCTCACACCTGAGGTCCCAGGGAGCTGCTGTACCAGCTTGCTCCTCAGAGAGTGACTTCTTGGCTTTGAATTTCTAACTCGAGATGGCAATGATCTATAATGTATTGCTCACTCTGCTTTTAAAAAACAACAGGAAGGACAAAATGCCACAGTGAAACGAAGCAAGGGAATGGCTAAGCCATGTTAACATGCTTGGAAAAAAACAAAGCCCAAGCAAAGCCATTGTCAGTGTCAGAGTTCCTTGGCTGTCACATTCAATCATACAAATCCCAGTGATGCTATGTCTGCAGCAAATGTGTTTTATTATTTAAGATGGGCTGTGGGGAACTTGCCTTTTAGCTGGATTTGTTTTGGTGCTACCATCTTTGTTCCCTTAGGCTGTTTTAGGTCTTCTGAGAGTCCTGGTGCAGAGCTAGTCTTTTCTCAGATGTCCCTAAACTTTAAAAGTTACTCTCCCGTATGTGTTGCTGGAATACCCTTTTTTTGAGTTGACACCATACTGAATGCATACTTTGAATGCAATATTGTATGCCATGTATCCTCTTAATAAAATCAGACAGAGGGGTGAGCTTTCTGCTGTAAATTTTCATTAGTGGTCTGTCAGAAAGAGCGAGCATTCAGGACCAGACAGTAATTTCCCAGAAATATGAAGAGCTGTGTTTGGTGTAAGACTGATGAACTAGGCAGACTTTTACAAGGTTGGCAAAGGAAACATTTTGTAAATTAGAGAGATCGTCTCAGATCTACTTTTATTTAAAAATCTGTATACACACAAATTTTAAGCAAGGACAAGAGGATGCAGCAGAGATGAGAACAGATGATCAGCACTCAGCAGTTGTGAGGACAAGACACTGTTACCTAGCAACTTCTCAGAGCTGTCTTTTATAAATCCATCCTGTCATGGATGTCATGTATACACCACAGTTGGTCTTCACAGATTTTGCACTACTTAGTACAGTAAAATATATCTTCTGAGCAGTAGCATCCTTGGCAGGTATTAAATCGTGCCAGTCCAGGTTGTTCTTGCTGTACCTGCTCCCACAGCAAGGCGAGGGCTGTGGATTTGTTTTTTGCATAAGTTACCATAAGTTGCTTGAGTTCAGAGATGGGGCAGCGTTTGTGGGAGCTGCTGCTCAACCTCCTTCCTTCTTTCTTGTACAGTTTGAGAAAGAATGGAGAACGATCTGTGTTGATTTCCATGCCCATAAGCTGCTCTCCATCTTTTGCAGCAGAAGGTGACCATGATCTGTAATTTTTTCTTTCTGAGGTGAAGAACCCTTACTCTGGCTCAGTATTAAAATACAGAATGAATAAGTGGAGATATTCTCAATTTTGAGAAGTGCTGCCTTTCTATACCTCTATACAGATCAAAGACAGATTATTTGATTTTGGATAGACATTTTGGATGTTACAGGATTACAGATATTCAGCAAGACTGATTTAGGGCCTTAACTTTTCTTTCTAATCTCTGCCTACTAATCACACTTATTTTGAGATAATACAAGTAGACCATTGTGCCCAATGACATTTGGAGTTGGAATTTGGAAATTCCAATCTTTGTTTAGTGTTTCACTCTTTGCAGTATTTTGATGTGTATGTTGTCATACTGTAAAAAGGGAGTTGGACACATTATCCTAAATATTACACAGAAAAAATACTGTGCTGATTCCTGCATTACCCTTTTAAATTACCTTCTTTGTTATAAGCAGAGGGAGTGCAGAATCTCTTCCTTCAATAATTATCTCTAATTTGATGTGTTATGAGCTGGACCATTTCTCTTGGATTCTGTTATAATACAAGTAGTTCAACAAGCCAAGCTTTCTCTACAGCTCCTAGAAGCTGAAAGACATCACATCTCAAAAAAAGAGAGATTATATTAAAAAAGAATTTCATGTTTTGAAGTGAATAAATGCAGTAGTAAAATATTGTGGCTTGTGACTTCCACATAGTTACTTTAGGTGACTTGATATTAACTTTTAAACTATCAGAGACACTGAGAAGACTGAGTTCCTATTCTGGCTTTATTTTGTGGGTTTTCAGCATTCTTCCTATGGGAGAAAATGTTACTGGAAATTGTCAATATCTATAAGAATGTTGTAAAGAAATTATAAGATAGAAGCCCATCACAACAGTGGTGAATGCAACTTGAAACATGTTTAGTGACAAAGAATTGTTGGTTTGGTTTTTTTGGGGGGGCTGGGGGAGAGGCTTTAGATTTCTGTCTGTAACAGAAAAAGCAATGACTGTAATGAGAGAAAAGATTCTGCTCTGTCTTTTCCTTTGCCTATCTTGTCTTTGTGTCAAGATCTTAATAAACTCAAAAAACAGCCTGAAAAAAGCATGATGTGATTCAGTCTAAGACACATTCAAGTTCTATACTTAACACTAATACTGTGTACAGTATCCCCATCCTGTATATATATACCAAATGTGTATATATACAGGACAGGGAAGAAGAAGCAGCTCTGAGCAAAACGATCTGTAGCTTACAAAATGAATGTGGACGAATGTCAAGCTGTTGCAGAAGGAAAAGCGGCATATGCTCTAGTGGGATGTGTAAAGGGAAGGAGAATCTGCAACATCTTGTATTTAACACAGTACAGAGAAGACACATAGGGGATAAGATGTATCAGCCTTCAAATATTTGAAAGACTGCTGCTGAGTTGACTTGTTGCTGACTTTTTGACCTGCTAAGTCAAGACAGGATGGGCTTAGAATGCAACAAAGTAGATGTCAGTTAGCAAGGGCAAAACTTTCTAATACCGAGATACATTTTACAGCAGTTACTTCAGGATGTTACAGGCAATCAAGCACTGTCAGTTTCTACGTACTAATTAATCACATGTGTTGCGCAGGTACTATAGCACCACTAACACTTACTTGCAACATTCAAAGAAATGGACTGTGTGACCTTCTCAGGCTTCTCTGGGATTATGCCAATATGTATAACTGCATGATTTCATTATCAGTATTTGGCAAGAGGCAGGATGAAAGGTAACATAGTTTTGAAGTACATTAATTTATTTTACAACTACTCAAATACTTATCCATGCAAATTCCTAACATACCACTAGCAAATGTTAACAACATCTAAAGAAAATGTCCTAAACACACACAGAGCGACCTTGATGATACAAATTATCCCGTTACCAGAGCTGCAGGTCATCTTCAGCTGAAGTCTTGGTTTTGAGGTTCCCTAGGCCCCCAAAACCTCTATTCTCTTCTATTACCTCTCCCAACTGTGGAAAACTTCCTACAGACAACTTCTTCAACTCCCTTTACCATGACATACAGTCTTTCAATCTGACTATGACAGGTGGTAAGTTGTAATCAGGACCACCTTTTCTAAATTGTGCACTCAGGACAATGGGCACATGAGAAGAAAAAAATTTGCTCTTTCATACCAGCTGGATTCCTACATGCTTTTGTTTTGGCTCACTTGTTTCCTTTATCAAAGTATTAAGACTTGTAACTTAGATGATAAAGTCTTTTGAGTCAGAGCTACCACCTGCTGTTTGATTAACATCTTGCACATGTGTTTTCCCTCTAGGTAAAGATGTCTGTGTCTCTTTGGTACTTGCTCTCTTGCCCTTCATTGCTCAGAGTGCTTAAGGCAGTGGATCATCTCAATAACTGGAACGATTTCGGGTCAAATCCTTGGCAAGACACGTGAGTAGAGCACTCATTTTGGAAATGGCTCTAAACAGCAGAGCTTGATTATTTGATTAGTGCCTGATTTCCAGTTAAACATTTAATAAATCTTACCTATTATGGTATGCTATGCACAATATGTGGCATATGAAAGTGGACAGCTGTTAAGATGCCCACTGTGCTGTTCAGCATATTGACTAGCCAGCCAGAGTGAAAATGAAGAAAGATGCCAAGCCCTGTGTGAGGATGGGGAATCACAGGGAGAAAAAAAGAGGATATGGTAGAAAAAAAAGGTAGAGGGGTAGTAGCAATGATGGAAGAGAAAGGAAGTGTTTTAGGACCTAGGGGAGAGGGCTGCAGCCACTGTTCATCAGGTGAAGCATAGTTATTGAACCTACTTGCTTCAAGTTAATTACTCATCATTTACCATCTGATTTTTTTTTTACTGCATTATATATCTGTGTGTTATTGTGAGTTTCTTAACTGCCACCACGCCTTCAAATTTCAGCCCCATAAGCCTTGAATGACGAAGTTTTCTTCAGCAGAAAGTAATTCTAATCTGAAATGCACATAGAAAAACAGTATCTTATTTTTTTAACTCAACAGTGCAAGTCCAACAGCATCAGATGCCCCTAAGACCTCGTGCTTCTATGACTTAATTACACAAATTAAGTCTACAAATTAAGCCTGACAACATCTGAAATTACTGTGATTTTTTCTATCTTCCCTTGACTCCATTTCCATGCTGGAGAAATCAAGTGCATAGGCAGGAGAAGCATTACTGTGCTCCTGTTCATTCCCTGGCTGCAGTGTTGGGACCAAAGAGACTTGAAGCCATGGCATGAAACGCCTCCTCTCAGCACAGAGATGGCTCTGGGCACGCCAAGGCTGTGGTTTCAAGAAGCACTGCATGTAAGAAGGAGGCATGAAATTAGCTGCAATAAGTAACATTATATCTTTCCAGGAGGCTTTAATTGCTTTATGCTCTTATGTAACTGGGACCACTGAGTATGTGGGTGTGTGTTTAAATGCACATCAGTGTGTTTCTGTCACGCCATTTCCAGATGGCAAATATGGAACTGGAGAGTATCTCCAAATAGAGCTTTGCTACAGCCACTCACCCTGCTTCAGATTGGGAATGGAGAAAAATGTCTAATAACATTTGCAACTGATTCAATTACCCTGGCTTACTGGTGTATCTTATTGTTGATTCTTGATTTTTCCCCTGGCTCACTGGCTCATGTAAATTGTCCCCCTCATTTAATAAATCATTTTTTATGTTTATATGAAGTGTCATTTCACTTAACAGTAGAAGAATTTTTCACCATACCTTTGACAGACATTTTATGCATCTTAAAATGACAATTAATTGATTGATAACTTGCTGGGCAGACATTTCTTTCTCTATGACAGTAAAAATGAGCTTAGATTATTATTTGGACCAGGTTCCTAACTCCTATGGGGCTGTGCTTTGACCTGAAAATTTCTACCTTGGTAGAACACAAACAAGGCTCACAGTAGATGAGCACTTTATACATTTTAGGCCTTCATAATTTCCCTTCAATAATCTGAAAAGGCTTTGTCAGGTAGCAGAAAAAATGAGAGAGCTAATGTAAAAAATAAAACTGTTTTTAAATCATTAATAGCTGCAGCAAATTCTCTGTCTGAATCCAAGCCTAACCCTCTAGACAGATGCAGTTTTCCTGGGATTGCAGATGGAAGGATCAGTTCAGGCTGCAGGTTCTCCTGCAAATTTCTCTTTTGGAAACTGAGGTAACTCTTCTAGGATGAATTTGAGAGTATTCTTGTTCCTTCAGAGTTAACCCTTACACTAGCCAAAAACAGGGTGTGAGAAGACCTCTGGAGTTAGAGGGTAGGCTGTATGGAAATTCAAGCGTAGGAAACTTAAGCTTATTTAATATGTAAGTGCTCCTTCATTTTTATGGATTCAGCACAGTGAAATCACATTCTGCAAATTGTGGAGGACATGTGCAATAATAGCAAACAGATTCTCCTTGTGGCAAAGCACGCTGTGTCAGGATCTGTAGCCTTCTGTTGCGAAATGTACATGGAAGATGCACCATGAGCTGGTTAGTATCCGCCCATATACTCAATGGGCTGCAGGTTTCGTATCAGTACAAACACAAATAAATTTACTGCCTTGAGGATAAGACAAAATAACTCACTAAGTTCGACAAAATTCAGTTTCACAGCCACAAGAGTGTGGCTCTGTCAGGCACCATCTACCTGCGTGGGTTGGAAGCAAAGGCCGAATGAGCTCCCTTTCCTGACACTTGTGTCTGTTTGTGTATTCAGTTACATCTAAAGCAGCTGCTTTCTCTGCCAATACTGAGCTCATGTACCCACACCGTGCCCTGCTGTCTGGAGGAATGTGAGGAGAAGGTTGCCAGCTGCCTCTCCCTCCCACCAAAGCAGCTTTAACTGCACAGCCTTTTTCTTCAGTGTCAGTGCTGGCAAGCACAGCAGAACCAGGGGTGCATTGCAAGAGGAAACTGCCTTCAGGGATGCATGGGGGGAGGGCACTTGAATGAGTTGTTTCGGGGAGAGGGCTTGAACCTGGAGTAGAGTTGGGGTCACTGCTGGGAGAACTACAGGATTTCCCGCCTGTGTTTACCCCTACAAATTTTCTGTGTCCAGCACTTGCTCAGTTTAGGTAACCGCTTATTTTGCTTGAGCCTCTGCCATCACTAACCACAGCTTCCAGAGCCTTATTTTAACCTGTTTTGTCTGGGAAGCACAAGTCAATAAGGAATGACAGTTATGTTCCCATACATTGCACCAGCAGCTGGGAATCATTTGGTGATGCAGTGGGAACTACTGAGTTCCTGCCTTCCACCCTTTTTTAGCACATGCAGTCACAAAGGAGGAGGATGCTGCATGTGCTCCAGTCTGTAATTCCCAGCACAATCACTCATGCAGAGCTGTCGGGTGTGCATTTCAGTTAGAATTACACACACCATGTATTCTGATGATGAATTTGCTACAAGACTAGAGAAAGGTAACAAATTATTTATGAGTAGACAGATTCCTGTTTATAATCCTTGTGGCTACTGCTGTATTGCTGCTAGATTTTAGTACCTTTGAGAAGAGACTTTATATTAAGAAATTTGTCATCTGAAAAATAAAGCCTGTCTGCACATTTGGTACAGAGAGACTTCAAATATCCAAATAATCTTCTAAGCAGGCTTCTTTTATCTTTCTAGGGAGGTTTTACAACTTCACTGTAGAAAATCGAGAGAAATATATTGTTTCTCTTAATAAAAATTATCTTTATGATTTAGCTTCTTTGTTATTCTTACATCTGCTGAAAATGTGGTCATGTAAGTATACACTGTGTACTGAAAATCCGTAATATAGGCTCTTGCACAGATCTACACAGATTTCTAGACAGGGGGAGAAGCCCCCCTTGACAGCGGAGTATGTCCAGTCCCTATTCCTTGCCAAGGCAAAGCAAGAACATTTGAATTGTGAGTTTTCATACATTCCTATTTTGTAAGTTTGCTGGATTTCTGCTTAACTCCTGGGAAAAGAGAATTCCCACCAGAACTGCAAATGCAAACATTTAAATCTGGTATTAGTGTGGTTTTAATAATAGGAATTTATGGAGGTAGGGCAGGACTTTAGATGTGTTACACTTCATGTTTTCTTACTCAAAAATATGCGATTACTTTACAGGAGCAACTCAGCACTGCACCAGGATAACTTTGTTCAGACCATTCCTTAAGGAAGCATGAAATCAGTCACTCTAGAACAAATTGTGTTTTGCACAACTGCTCAAGCCCAAAGGCAGCCAAGGGAAAAGACAACAGTACTGTACCTTCCTCCTCTGTGAAGAACATCTGGTTTGCATGGCCACACCATGAGCATTCAGTTAGGAAGACAACATCTGTCTGGCTAGGTTAGGTTGAGTGAGCTGACCCCATGCTTTAATTTCATGGATGTGACTCTTCTGCTGCAAGTCTTGGTACAGGCAACCTAAACTGCTTCTGACCCATGTCTGTACCAAAAGAGAAATGATACAGCTGTATTTCTGGATGCTAAGGCCAAAATAATAAACCCTGCTGAGTCTGGACTAATTATTTTGGGCACAGTGCTGCAAGATCTGGCTTCCTTGCTGCCAGTCTAAAGCCAGCATCTTCATGTTATCCTGCATGATGAGAAAATACAAGCCTGGAAAGGGATTAGCTTGATGATTATCTTACACTCCATCACAGGGTGACCCATCATTGTCTCGGACACCTCACATTCTCCAGGTGTGCTGTAGAGTCTGTAATCCAAGGTGCCATTCCACCTACTCAATTGCACCACTGCAGGCCTGACACAAAATGCTGCTATTCAGATTTGGTCTCATGAAACAGAGTGGAAAAAGCAGGGAACAGGACTCTAAATTTAGTCTGTTTAGAATGCCACACCATTGAGTATTCCCATCTATTTTCAAAGCTGCAATAAAGCAGCATAGCAATATTAGTAAATGTCATTAGTCCTTTGAATTAAAAGAATTACTTCCAGCCAACAGTAATAGATTAGAGCAATTCTCATCTACTACATTAGAGTAATTCTTGGCAGTGTGAACATTATGAATCTGAGGAGTTTACAATACAACCATCCAACTAAAACTTGGAATATAAATTCTCAGCCTGTAATCGCTTCCTTTTTTGCCTCTTTTCTTTTTAGTCAAGGCAGTATGATTTTTTTTCAGTCAGAGAGTCATAAAGTTTCCATTTGAAGTTTTTATTGGTTTTCAAAAACGTAGTTGATTGGTTAATTTGATTTTTTAAAAAATAATCCTTCTCTTTTCAACAAATGTCATGTTAAAGCTTTAAGATATTTACCTGAAATCACTTTTTTTTCAGTTAATAGATAATTTGTTTACCCAAATATATTGTCATACTGTCTTAACTGGGCTATGAATATTAAAGTACTGACCTTGTTCCATTTTCTTTAGAAACCTTTTCAGGAAAAGAGTAACTCAAGCATACCAAGTGTGTATTCTTTTCTCTCTCTAGTGTTTCATAGCTGTATTGATAAAAACAGCATCACCAAACAGCACCAGCATTACGTGAGCCTTTGAAATGCTACAGAAGCCAGTATTTTGTTACTGTAGCTCTTAAACCTGATACCAATTTCTCTGTTGTTGGTATAACCCCCTGGTATAAGTGGAGTTCTTGTTGATTTATGTCGGAGAATTAAGTCCTGCTGCGGCTGTTACCACTAGAATGGGATTGGGAACTTGATTACAGCTCCTTGTATTTGTGAACTGGTCTTTGCTGTTCCTACTCTCTGTCTGGACTACAGTCCAAACACTACATGAGTGACAGAGCTAAATCTGAAGAGATTTAGAGACTTCAAACTGGTTGAGAAAGCAGTATGCTTTGATTCTTCAACTATTTGTGCTAAATTTTTAATTATTTTTGAACAATCATACTGAAAAGAGAGAAGACAGCAACTCCTTCCACTTGCTCCAAAGAGATGCTGGTTAGACAGTGAGCAAATACTCTCTGTCACTTCTTAACAAATTACTTCAAATGCTCTCTGACACCTTTAACAAATTACTTCAACACTTTTAAAAGGTGCCCTTTAATAATCACATCTTTGGTTATCAAAGGTATTGAAAGATGCTGATGGCTTTAACGTAGAAAAGCATGCTAGAAGACTTGATCTATGTCACAGGTTATGAGAAGACCTGTACAGATACTGAACAATACCATTGGTGCTTTTTACCCAATGGCAGATTTACAGACAGCTAGAAAATTCCTCAGATTTGAACACAGAGGAAAAGTTCAACTCAATGGCTGCACTCTGGAATGATTACTGATAGACAATATCCTGCACAGCAAAGGGGAATCACCAGTCATAGGGTTGTATTTATTTTTTCAATTTTCCTTTATGAACTATTTCTGTTTATTTGTATGATACTTCGCCTTGCTGTCAATCACTACAAGAATACCCCTGAAAAACTGAAGTGTTAAATGTTCCTTCTGTTTCTTCTTCACAACTAACCTCCCAATACTGCAGTAATGGAGAAGCAGAGTTTTTTGCAAGCTGAGCAAAAGGAGTGGATGAACCTATTGTTTGACCAAGAACAACACAGTGGGGGAAGGAACAAAAAAACTTACAGCAATGTAGAGATAGGGAAGCCCAATATTTCTGAAGCATCAAAATTTACAAAAATGATAAGGAATTCTGAATCTCTTTCATGCCCATCCCTCCAGTCTTCATCATTGTACTATCTTCTGTGTTTTCAGATATTCTGAACCAAATAGTAGTCTACACTGGGAGAACTTCCCAGAGAAGCTCGCAGAGGAACTACAAGTAAATGCAAGAGAACACTGTGACTAAGTGCTGTACCAACAGATCTTGCCCTTCTCTGCCCATGTCGGCCAGCATCCCCTTGGTTTAATGCAGGAAGGATTTTTACTTGATATTGCTTCCAGTTGTTTTCATTCCAGAATGGACGAATAATTGAAAAGAAAGTAAAAAACCAGTTGTCTCTCTGCAGCCCAGCATAGAAACAAACTATATCACTGGTTTGATAAATATGTCAGACTTACTCAGTAGAAACAAAACTGCTTTTTTTCTTGCTGCTCTGTAATCAGTTTACAGATTACAGAAACATAGAGAAAAGACAAAATAGTCAAAGACTTGGAGACCCCTTAAAAGCCCATTTGTTTGGTTTTTTTTTTTTTTTGTTAATGTGTGCAAGTCCTGTAGATATTGTTAGTTTAAGTCTCAGTCTTATAATCAACAGGATAGAAGAAAATTTTTTGGAAAATGCATTTTTGTAGGCATTTCTTTCAAAAAATAATCCTCTTAACCACTTTTTTCCCCAAACTGTTTGAGCAAAAATTAATTCTCAAGTGATTAGGAACTTGAATTGAGCATTCAAAGAAACTCCTCCATGATCCGAAAATGCTGGAAGCAAATCATAGTCGCCTAATGAAACATGAAAATACAGATACAGAAATATATCATACAGAGAAATAAATCCTTCTTTGTGACTCCAATCCTTATGCTGCAAAATTAATTTAGGTAATTCTTCTTTTAAAATGAAATCAGAAGTATCATAAAATATCATCCAGTACTTTAGTAATAAATCTGATGTATGCTGCTATAACAGGTAATGTTGAAAAGCTCAGAACCTTCAGCAAAAGAAAATAACATTGCTACATAAAATACAATTGCAACTCTACAGCTGATTTAGGAACTGAATCAGGCTATCTAGAATCATAGCCAAAGAACACCTTTCCTTTCTAGTCCTGGTTCAGGGAAGAACACCACTGCCTTTTACATGATCCCTAACTTCATATATGATGTCCTTGACCACTGTCCTGTGGAGTTTCTTGTTACAAGATAACATTTCTCTGCCTGATTCATAATTTGACTAAGTAAATGTTTAAATAACTGTGGCCAGGCGTTTGTGACTCTTTTGGAAGTTGATTTTTTAAAAAATATCTTATTTTAAAGGTTGTTTTGCTTGGAGAGTGCAATATACACACAGTTCTCCTGCTGCTGGTCAGCTATTGTATTCCAACAGATGCAAATACTTGTAGTGGAAAGCAAGGGATAGATTAATGGGTTTTGAAGTATTTTTTGCAACAGATTTTTGTACACTGACAATTTGTTAGCAGCAAATGCCAAGTGAAGAAAACTCCAGAGGATCCTACAGGAAAACCAATAATACCCATTTGAAAGCATGGGAAACATAAAGAAAAAAATGGCTGCCACAGGTACAGGAAGAATGGTTTATAAAACCTTCAGGATAAAATTTGGATTTCTGCACTGCATTGTGTTTTCATTTACTATTTAGTTCACCAAGGGAATCCATTGATATTTTCCATGGAACACTCTAAAGGGAGACACAAACTCAGTCCGAGTATTTTGATTATATAGAAACTGAATCAGAGTATTTTGATTACATTTTAAAGAATTTGTATCATTGTGTAGAAATAGCAGGAAAGCTAAGAGTAAATTTCACAACACTGCTTAATATCAGTGCTCAGTTGTTGGTACTGTCTGGTTTACAAAACATTTTCTGGAGCAAGGAGGCTATAGAGTAGAGTCGGGAATTTGTTTCAGTTCCAAAGATAATAACATCTGTTCACAATCATGGTAGAGCACTATAGGATTGTTTCTCATCTTTGGGAAGAATTCTGTGAATTTTGCTTTTGCTCTGTTTATTTAGCAATGAAGAATGAAGTGATGCTGTAGATTATTCCATTCCATTTTCCAGTGTTAATACTAAGTCCGTAGCATAACCTAGGCCTTTTGTGGACCATCATGTTAATGATAATCACTAAATAAATACAGGATTCTAGGAAGCATTTTTCAAGACAGTGAAGACACCATATTTCTGCCAAAATCCTCCTACTCAAATCCCTAGTTATGCAGCTACCCCAGCAAAGACCTCTAGCACTGGTTATTGAAACACTGGTTCTGGCTTTTTATCATTTGAGATACAGCAAGGGATGAGGACAAGAGATAGGAGCCATGGGACAGCAGAATGCAGAGAGCTCTCTTCTGAAGGGAAATCTTCTTGGCCATCTTTTCCCATCCAGCTAAACACAGACAGTAAAACATTTCATAAAATTAAATTAAATTTAAAAAATTAAAGTAAAATTAAATTCTGTATTTCTCTTTAGATTATATTATACTTACAGGTATCTAGATAGGAGAGATTTAATCTGTTAACAGAGATAGACAAAAAATCAATGGTTTTGTATTTAATTTTTAATGTTTAATCTCTTCTGAGAGACTTTGTTGCTCAGAAACCATCTTTTACTTTAATTAAAAATGTAGTTATTTTTTAAAATTTGATTGTACTATGATAGATTATATACAATACACCATCTAGTATTTGTATTTCAGTCTGGCATGCTCTAGGTACATTATTATCATATTATTTACATGTTTTCTGCTGATCCTTTCTGAAATACATTTCACTGATCCTCTGATACACTTTTATCACTTGACCCTGTGAACTCAAATTGTCAATAAGATTGTCTGGGTGTATCGTGACTACAAAGAAACTGAGAAATTGCCCGTGTCTGCTATCAAGGTATTATATCACTCCCTGCTAAGGTGAGAAACATATTCTTGCTTGATGCTTATAATGCACTTCAGGGAAATATACTGCCCACCCTCACCAAACTCAGAAACATGCTGGAGAAAAGACGACTGTTTTGTTTTGGTTTCTTTATAAGTGCTGTTCTTGACCTGGGTCTAAGGAATGCCTCGCTGTCCGGACTGAAGGCTCACACACTTTTCTTGCTTCCAGTGCCATTTCAAAACGTCAGTGTTCCCCCCGGAACAAGATAAAAACCATCGAATGCCATCTAAATTACTGTCAAAGTGCAGGCTAATTTCAGCAAGTCCATAAGTGAACTCCAGCTGGGTATCTTCCTAAAAGATACCATAAATCCCACTTCACATCTGCCATGCAGGTATTCCGTTGCTCACCTCCATGACAATGAATCAGACAGCCTGTGATCTTTCAGCCCGGCTGCCCTGTTGTGCATATCTCATGTGTCAGAAGATACTGAATATGAAAAAAAGATCATTTGGTGATAGCCTACTGCTGCATACGCAATGGAAAACCCAACCCTGAGAAAATGAGCTGGATTGCTGACACTAAAAACGTGCTTACTTATCTTACTGTAACATATTTTCACTCAGTCTTGCATGAAAATTCATTCTTGGCACTGATGTGGAAAGCAATATAGAAGTTGCCTATCTACTAGAATTCATACCGTGGAAAATAGACTCTTTCCAGGAATTTGATTGTTTCAGGTCTCTAATAATGCCCAGACTGAGTGGTCAAAGCCTTTTATTTACATCCTTATCTCCAAGATGTTGGTTCCAAACTTACCTGAGTCAGAGTACCCAAGAACTTGTTGAGAAATAATTTATGCCACCAAAGTATCTTGAACCTGTTTACTCCTAGCTCTTTTCACAAACAAATTTAATGTATACCATTTTCCGGGATGACAACAAGAAAGGTGAGCTAATGCAGGAAGCAACGTATTAAAATAAACAGGATGCAGGTACATTTAGGCAAGATTGCTTAGATGTAAGAACAGGCATGAAAACAGAATTAATAAAATATTATTTATAGTATAAAAAACCAGTAGGGCTGTGCTGTAAGGAACAAAAATTACAGGGAAATGAGGAGATTTGGGAATAATACACTGAATTGCAATTACTTTCCATCCAACATCTGAAAGATGCTTTGTTCTGGAATGCATACATATGCAGAAGTTGGCTTTTGAAAATACACTTTGTCTGCTTGTCCTCTTTCTTTCATCTGAATATGATTCATTCGTTTCAGACTAGTTACTGCCAATTTGTAATAGTGCTGGTGAGCAAGGGTTCTGATCCAACATCAGTCTGTAGTTAAAAGTATGACTCCAAAATGGACTACTCCTATGACGTAATGGCTTTACACATCAGTAGCTAAGTTTTCTCAGTGACGGCTGAAAACACAGCTAGGAAGCAGGAACATAGTCAAGCATGTATGTCCAGACTGACTAAGGCAGATCCTTACATAGACTGGTACTTGCAATGGCATATGATGTGCTGTTTTATTACCTTGAAAGTAAGCAAAATGGTCATTGATTTTAAAGATACCATATCAGAGAAAAAACTTGAGGGAAAAAAAGCACTATGGAATGTAAAACAAAGGAGACAAAATGACTCCTTTTCTTTTGTGAAAGGCGCAGATATTGGGATATGTGATACAAAAGTCATAAAATTAATAGATGAGAAATAATGTCTTGTAGTCAAGACGAACACCCTGATTGAGATAGGGAAGGACTGCTCAACAAGGTTCTGATTTTAGCTCCTGGAATCTTTCAGACTGGCTTGGAGAAAGAACAGTAAATACACAATGAAGGGCAGGATTCTCCTCCCTTAGTGGATGGGCCAGGTAAGATAACTTCTCTCATTTT
The DNA here is from genome assembly GCA_013397845.1 of Melanocharis versteri. Taxonomy (NCBI): domain Eukaryota; kingdom Metazoa; phylum Chordata; class Aves; order Passeriformes; family Melanocharitidae; genus Melanocharis; species Melanocharis versteri. Next base: position 495,647 of record VZTG01000272.1, read on the forward strand.
ACACTTTACTCTTAACAAATATGATTTTGACATAGATCTAAATACCTTGACATTCTTAGGCCCTGTTATTCACTCAGTATCTTTAAGCAGCTATAACACCAGTTCACTCAGTTACTGGTACTTCTTGTCAAGTGCATGAAAATTTCCAGCTGGCACACACCAGCTGTATTACCTTATGTTGCCTTTGACCGGTCTTTCTCATAGAGACATGGCCAAAAGAAAGAGTACAAGAAGCAATTCTGTGCACCAAACCACAATAATATTCATACAGTTTTTAGATGTCTTTAAATTACTTGTGCAACTGGTCTGGTAATGTGGTAATGCCTGAATCGTGAGACTAAGAATTGTTGAGTGAAAATGTGCTCCTTGCTTTGAATTTAAGGAGTAGCATATTATAAAGCAGGGGAAAAAATCTTTGTCAAGGTCTTCATACTGCCTAACTTTAGCCTCCTAACTCTGAAGCAATATCAGCACAGACTTTGTATGATGGGATTCATAGAGAGAGATGAGAATACTTCAAACAAATTATTTAGTGGAGGGAGGAAAACTTTCCTCTTTGTCACTTTAAGCAACATGCATTACCTCTCTGGTGAGTAGACTGATAACAACTGAAGATATGTGGCACTACTGCACTCAATTCTCATTCCAGTACCTCAGTAGCAGTGTACCGGAGATGAAGTACTTGACCTCCTCACGTACCCAGGAACTAAAACTGAGTATCCACCTTGTACTCCTCAGGGATGGCTGACTTTAAAAGTGTTACGCCCAGCATAAGACATGACTTATCAAGAGGCCAAAGGGCTGAAACTGCAATGCAGAGTTGCTACAGACACATTTTTTGCCTAAGAGCACATAGGGGCTGGCCCTGACAGAGCACCCAGTGAAGTAAGTGTCCACTCTAGAAATAAGAATGGCAGGCCTGCGAAGACTATTTTCATTTATCAGTCACACACTTTAGATGAAGCCTATAGTTTGTTAGGGTGCACTAAAACTCCTTCACAAATACCTAAAGAAAAATGTCTTTTCCACAGAGGGGAATTTCTGCTCATGCTAACTGCCCTGGTAAGTGTGTGAGACAAAAAGCAGAATTTGTGTCAGCCTTTATTGTTTCTTCCTCCCCACATACCAGCCTTGCAATACCTTGCAAAAGACAATATGATCACTGAGGGATAAATGTAAAAATCTGCCACCTCCTTAATGATTAGCAAATCTTTCTGCTTTTGCAGGTTGTTATCACATTCCAAACACTGGGAAAATAATGTTCTCAAATTTAGTAAGGTTAAACAGCCTTATTAACAGAACAGTCATGCAAGTTGCTTACCTGTTCTATTAATCACAAGAAATAGGCATTTAGTGGCATCAAACACTAAACAGAAAGAAAAAGCTTCCTATTTTGATATCTGATTCTTCTGACAAATGACTATCATTATTGTCTTCTCCTGTGAAACCATCTGCAAACAACATATTCTTAAATATTAGAGTGAATATGTAATATAAATAAATAATGAATACTTGAAGACTTCCCAAGCCAGAGCAGAATCGTATGTGCTTTGAAAGCTAATGCTGACAAAGTCTGCATGATGCTGTGTGGTATTCAGAAACTTCTTTTTATTCTTACATTCACACTATGTTCATCTGGAAACCTACTGTACTGAGCAAAGTCTACTGTGATGACTGAAGTTAAATTCACAGTTGCCTCTTGATATATCACAATATGTCATTCAGCAATACCACTGAGGAAAATGTAATTACTATGCAACATCTTGTGTTTTCTTGGGATTTCTCACTAGGTAAGTAAGAAATAAATTCCTGTCAGGACTGCAGGAGTATTGTTGTAGAGATGTAGGAACAGACCAGCTGGGCACAAACCACAACACTGTGTTGAAATTACTGGTCACAGGGGATATATTCTTTTTTAGCTGCAGGCTGTATTCCTTTTCTTTCCACCTGAGTGTGCAGAAACTTGCTCACTGTCCAAATGAATGTTCATACAATGCATTTAATTCCCATAATATCCCTGTAAGGTAGAAATCTTAACAGAGAAGCAACTGAGGGCCAGAGAAATTGAAACAAACAAGCCAATCCCAAAAAATCCATGTAAGGACAGAAATTTACACTTTGGTTCCACTTAATATCTCTCCCCTGAGACTCTTTCCTTCCATAAAGCAAACAACATATAACCCCTGTAGGTACTGATCTCCTGCTGGACACAAGAGTGAAATCTAAGACACTGGCCTCCAAAACACTTTCTGGGCATGACCCAAGCGACCTGAATCACTGCCTTTTCCTTAGCAATAAGGATCTCCACACACATCTTTGTTTTGCTGCTACAATGACTGTTCTGATTACCAGGAGAAAGAGGCATTAACACCCACACACTTCCCCAATTTCAGTACAAAATTCAAAACTCCTATCTGGATCTATTTTGATTTCTTTATTTTAAAGTCAAATATACAAATAAAATCAAAGGTAATTGATTGCTACCTACAAAGAACAGAAGAGTGTCCCACTTGTGACTTTTAAAACTTGCATGCCATTCTGATAATGTGGTTGTGGGTGTGAATAATGAAAAAGAAGATGCATAGCTAGTTGTTCATGTTCATTTTGTTTCCACTGGAGCTCGCTCAGCATAGACTAAGGAGACTGAGGTCTCAGATTACTGCCAGAAAGACTGATAGCTTCCTACAGCAATGTTTAAATTATACCATCATAGAATGGTTATGGCTGGAAGGGACAAGATCGTCTAGTTCTAATCCCCCTGCCATGGACAGGGACAGCTTTCACTAGACCAGGCTGCTCACAGCTACATCCAACCCAGCCTCTAACACTTCCAGGGATGTTTAAAGCCACTAACCATTGTCCTGTCACTACATGCCCTTGTAAAAAGTCCCCCTCCATCTTTCTTGTAGGCTGCTTTAGAAACAGGAAGGCTGCAATTAGGTTACCCCTGGAGTCTTCTCTTCTCCAGGCTGAACAATCCCAGTTCTCTCAGCATTTCTTCACAGGAGAGCTGGTCCATCCCTCTCATCAGCTTGGTGGCCTCCTTTGGCCTCGCTCCAACAGGTCCATGTCCTTCCTGTGCTGGCACCCCAGGGCTGGATGCAGCACTGCAGGTGGGCTCTCACCAGAGCAGAGAAGAGGGGCAGAATCCCCTCCTGGCCCTGCTGCCCACGGTGCTCTGGATGCAGCCCAGGACACGTTTGGCTTTCTGGGCTGTGAGTGCACGTGGCTGGGTCATGTCCAGCCTCTCCTCCACCAGCACCCCCAAATCCTTCTCAGCAGGGCTGCTCCTGACCTGTTGATTCCCCAGCCTGTGCTGATACTGGGGGTTGCTCCAACCCCTTATTTAAACACTAGGGTAGGATGCATGAATATAGCAGCAGGAAAATTGTAAAAAAGCTGCAAGGAAAACCAAGCTGTCTGCAAGCCAAGACTCTACAATGACAGAGAATATATTCCTGTGAGGGTAACAGACCCTGTGAGGGTTTTTTCTCACTTGCTCATTTTCACTCTTTTTTGCATTTTGCTTCTCAGAGGCATCATCATAACAATTGAGTATTTTTTAAAGTTTTTTCTTGATGTCTGTGTGTGTTCAGAACAGTTCATTTTGTCTTGAGTTTATAAATGTTACAGGCAGAATTTTTCCAAGAAAATGCAGTTACTGCAGGAAAGTATAATCACCTTGAAGAAGGTTGGTTTGATTCATTACTGATGCAACTTCACTGATTTCAGAGGAACCTAACCAAAGAACAAGGTGAGCCAAGCACTTCAATGCTCCACATACTCCAGAGGAGCCCTTTGGAGCGGATATTCAGTGGAAGAACAGCTAATAAATGGGAATAATCTTTTCCCCTACCAAGATGTCAAATATATTTTCTTCTATAGAATTTCTATGAAAGATGACTCAAGAGCACATGGATATAACTAAATCTTAGCTAATAAAGTATTCCAGCCAAAGTGTATTTGTTCAAAATTGCGTTTGGCTTACTGTTGCATAAAGTTTGTCCAGCTTCTTGCTCCAGAGTTCTTGAATATTGCAATGTGTTGTGCTGATCACTTCTGTTTACTAGAAGTCACATGAAACACTGAGTTTCCATTTTTTTTGGACTAAAAATTGCAAAATTATGCATACTAATAGTTTAATAGATTCATAATGTTTTAACTACACAGCTCCATATTTTTTAATTCCTTTGCATAGCACTGTGCTGAATTCTTCATTACTGTAATCACTTGGATGAGAAAAACCAGCACAACAATTGCTTTATTTCAAGTTCCTTCTAGCCCCACAAACATCCTTGGAAAAAAACCAAGTATGTAATTCATAAAAAACGTTGCCTGCATTGTAAAAGGTTCTATATAGTACTATAAAAAAATAATCTGAATCACAGCATTGCTGTTTCAAATCTGTTGAAAAGAATTAGCCATCTGTCATGACAGCAGCTTGACCTGATGGGCCCTGCAGAGCAGCAGTGAGATCAGCAGGGTCCCTGCTGAGCCAGCAGTCCTTTCCTGCTGAGTCAGGCCCTGACGCTATTCTCTGGCACAACAGGTTGTCCTCGGCGGCGCCTCTTCCACTTATTTCTTCTCTATGATCTGGAGCAACACTGTTGCTCGGATTTCCTAGTAGAAACCGTGCAAAAGTCATTGAAACCATGAGGTTCCACAATAAACCCAGGTAATAAGCTTGCCTGAGTAATACATCAGAATCATCTGCAGATTAATATTTAACTTCAGAATTTACAGGTGGTTGTCAATCTCACGTTTTGTTCCCTTCATAGGAAACCAGTGACAAAGCTGCACTGCCTGTGAAACACGCTAATATGAATGCAGCCTCCAAACCTCACCCATTTCTCTCCTTGACCAGTGTATTATTTTGACCAGTTAACAGTTTACAAAAAACCCCACTGTTTAAAGAAAGGATAAATCATAATGGAAGAACACAGGATAGGAGGGTATCATTCCAGGCTTGGTTATTCTCTCATGCTGTTGAAGAGCTACAACACAGAAAACTATAAAGAAACGAAGGTTTAAAAAGTATGTAAACTGGAGAGCTGAAGTGCTCCTGCAAGCTGCTGAGTAAACTGTTGAGCTGGTGGAGTTAATATGTACTTCATTTTAGTGGTGTAAGAAATTTTATCTCTGAGCATGTTAATTGAAAACATGGCACTGCCAGAATCTAGTCCACTTGGATGGGACAGGAGTCCTTGATGCACTGCAATAATTAGTACTTACAGAAGCTCCTGAGACACACAAGCATGAACATATCTACCTGCCACTGACTTCTACTCATGTTACTTCAGTTACACTTATGAGGCTCTTCAGGTTAAAAATATGCTGGGAAATTAACTGCACTCCTCTTTTAATATGATTAAGATCCTGCATAATATTTAGACACCGCTTATCTGTTTCAACAGTTTTAACTTTACTAACTCTTCAGTTCTTTCTATAGGCAATTAAAAAAGACATAACTGAAATTCTTCCATCTCAGTCAAATGGATTGATGAGTTTTAATGGAGAACATTTATTCCAACCTTTAATTAAGCTTGGCAGTCTGAAATCATTAATCTTTGCTTTGAAACTATGTACTGTAACGTGAGCATTTAAAACCATACAAGTCAATCTTGTAATAAGGGGGATGTCTGAGTGATAATGCAGCTTTCCAGAAGTTGCCTTTGAATCTTTTAAATTACCTTTCCTTGGTTCATGACATAAACCATTAAGGACTGGCCCCAGCAGAGGATGAAACCAACCTCAGTGTGGCACTGCTTCAGCCAAAAGCAACCTTTTAATCTTGAAAGGTTATTGTAAAAGTTGATAGGCAAGAAATCTGATCTACATTCTCCATCCCACGTAAACCTTAACACAGAGTTATTGCTTAAAGAAAGAATCAAACACACTGCATTATCTGGTGTTATTCAGCTAGATTATTCAGTGACTCCTACGACCAATTTCCTTGTGAACATATTTGCAGTAGTTTAGCCTTTGGGGTGGAAATAATTTCATTTTAATATGTTTTTTGGAGCACTGCCAGAGTTATAGGCATTTTTTTTGTGAGAGAATTCTACAAGTGTGGTAGTGCATACCTTGAGATCCTGGGTTCTCTTTCTAGAAGAAAATAAGGAGCCTCAAAGAGCATTAAAGCGTAAAATCTTTCAGGTAGCCATCTTGGACTTTTTCATCACCTGCCAGAAGACCTTATAGTTGTTTTTTTGGCCTTTACTGATGCTTTAAAGTACAGCACACTTAAGATGGAAGGGAGATGAGAAACCACAGAGAATTCTCCCAAGCAGCTGCTGTTTGGAATACAGTGATCAACAAAACACATCATTTGGGGATACTTCTGAATGAAGGCAATCTCTGGCTCTGATTTAATAATTTCAGCTGTTGTCACAGAATACCTGGCATCCTGTGAACAGGATCACATCTTCCTGGTAATAGCTTTGGAGGTTGTTACTGTTCCTCCACTGAGGTTCCTCCATCTTTTCCCACCTCAGGGTGAACTGGTGGTGCAAGTGTTCCCTCTCCCAGTTGCACAGCTTCAGCTCCAGGTCTGTACTGAGCTGCAGTTGGTAGACAATTTATTATTACGGCCTAGAGCAGGTATGGAACTTTTCAGGCAAGAGAGTACAAAGCAAAGCTGATTTAAGAAAAAATTGACTAAGTTTTGCAGACATTTGAAATGTATGCCTTGAATTTCCTTATGAAGAAAAATGCTTAGTTGGGAAGGTTCTGATATTCTCTTTCAGAAGTCAGATGTAAAATCCAAAATTAGAAGTAAAAGGTAAATGCAATTGTGGAAAATGTGAAAGCTTTTAATTAAGCACTTGCCCTGTCCTGCACACAAGAAAAGAAACATGAAATTTGATTTTATGGATTTATTTTTCTTTTTGTAGAAAGAAGTTAATTTTGGGGAATGGGTCTTTTTGTGTTAATCATTGACTGTTCCATCATTAAACAACCATTTAGGACCATGAATGTTTCAAAAGGTTTGTACCACTGAACTGTGGGATTTGTGCACTTTAACAGATCACCAGCTGGATGTTTCCAGTGGTCACAGCACAGCCATGTTGTTTGATGCAGGTACACAAAACAGGCAGTGCTGGGGAAATCCTTTCATTTTCCCTCCCACACAACTAAAAAGCCTATCTCTTTGCTGGCATATCCCCTATTTAGTGAAATCCTACACACCTCAAACTGGATGCTAAAGGTTCCACTACAAAAGGGGAGGATGTCACCCCTTTAATTTCACAAGCACCACTGTGATATGATCGATTAACTGTAGATTGTGGGAGTCAGGAGAGTTGCACTTGTGCAACTCACAGGAGAACTGTGAGTTTAACATTAGACAAAAGAAATACATATTTCTAAAGGGCATTCACAGCTAGTTTGGGTAAGCCTTGAAATCAGAAAAGTATTGTGCCTGTCAGCCTAAAAAAGCAAATTTGAACAACAGCTGATATCAACCCTGAAGCTGGTCTCAAATTTGTTCAACATTTGAAAAAGAAAGATATATCTGAGTTCTGGATCATATGAAACAACATTTACATTATTGCTTTATAATTTTTGCCTGTTTATCAATTTTGTTGAAGAAATGCTTATTCTTGTCAAATGAAAAACGATCCAAAAAAACATCCACTAACAGTGACCCAGTCATTTAACTTCAAGCTGCCCATTTCTACATTCATTCCATGTTTCACTCTCTAATATAATTACTCCTGTTTGGAATAGACAGTGATGAAATGATCTGGCCTTTACATATTATTACTTGATTACTTTTTCCATATTTGCTGGAAAAAAAAATAAAATCAGTTACTGAACATTCTTATTAATATTAACTTAAAGTGCCTTTACATGTCGTTCATGCTCTTTAGGATAGTTGCTATATAACGAAAAAAGTATTTCTCCTTTCTCTTCTGCACTACAGCTTAGTAGCTTTTCACTAATAATTATTAAGTTTTATGACTTTTTAGAAAAATATCAGTTTAATCTGTATGAACATCTTCAGGTAAATACATTTAGACCAAGGACCATTTATTATCATTTGTGTTGCCATGCTGGCTGCGGCGAAAGGAATTTTTGACATTTTAGTTCTATATGAACGAGACTTACGGTTACAAAAAATGAGACTTGGCTGCTGTGATGCAAAGAGGCATGAGATGGGGTTCATACTGCCAATTTGGTTCCCTAGGATTTATTTCCTATGTTGAGATTCACAACAGCCACCATGCTAAATTCTCAGACACTTAATTAAGACAGAAAGGAGGAATAAGATGTGCGAAACTCTGGCTATGTCAGTAAACACAGCTTAAGTCTTTCTCAATCTGCAATATACACACATACATAATATATACATATATGTTTATGCAGTTGGCTTATTTAATTATCAACTTTACCAAAAGGATACAGAAAGTGAGTGGTTTAAGCTAAATTAAATTCTTTCTGAAGCAAAAAGATGTTACGCAACACGTTTGGATGTTAAATAAACTAATCTCTGCAAGATTTGTGGCTTATTTGGGAGATCAGATAAATATAAGAGCCTTGAATCCAAGTTTAGAGAAGCTGAAGAATGATACATTCTTTCCATGTTTTCTTTAACCTCTTTTTGCCAGGACATGAAACCTTCAGTCTGCGATCACAGAAACTAAATCATCATCAGTGTAAAATCAGTATGGTAGGTCAGGATCGGTGTTCCCAATTTAAAATAAAGGGCTTTTTCGTTTTTTTCCCTCTTTGGTGTCTTTTTAAACTACTCTAGAAAAGGTTTTTTATCATATGCTTTTTTTTTTAACTTTAGGACACATACATGACATCTTTTGTCTATTATAAAGGTTTGACCACCTTTTCTTCAGTAAGGAACACATTTAAGAGAAAATTACATCATGTACTGCATGTGAATTTTTTGAGTCCAGCTACTTCTCTCGACTGTTTCTTAGTAGACAGAGCAATACATTATTTGTTTGCTTGCCCTGAAGCATGACAGTAATTACTGCCAATCATTCTATCCACTTTTATTCTTGATGTACAAGCAGCACCTTCTGCTAACCACATAAAGGCATCAGAGTAAACCAGACTTCACAGCAGCTTAATAGATCTAGTCACAGCATGGTTATTAATGAACTCTATATTCACATAAATGTCTATTATACTTAAGGAACTCTGTCATGAATGAAAGTTAGCTGAACGGTCATTAACTGAGACAAGGAAAAGGGTCACCTTGTGCCTTTGGAAGGTAATGCTTGCACCTACTGTAGCAAGGCTGTGAAAATCAGATGGAAAACTAAACTAAAGCTTATCTCACGGTATATTAGGGAGAAAGTATGGTTAAAACCAGGCAGTGGTCACTAGGATGTTTACATTCTACTTCTCCTGCTTGTTTGTTGCATGACAAGCTCTTCAGACTATTACCTGCAAAAATGAACATAAGACAACATATCTGATGTCAAATGGGAGAGTCACAAGAATGAGCACTTCAATTAATCATTCTGTAAAAGTTGGTATGGCAGCTCACCACAGTATTATTGAACTACCAAGCAGCTATAAAACAATGCTATTTAATGAGCTGAGGAGATGAGGACTGAGTACTAAGGGAGAAAAAACAGAACGGCTGACTTCAAGACTTGTGCAAGTCTTGGTTCATCAACTGAGTAAATTATTTCACAATAGTCCAGTAGATCAGAACAAGCTACTACCACCAGCCAAGCTGCTTGAACAGACAATTACTACTACTGGTGCTGGCAGAATCTAAAATAATTCTGTTGCCTATATCTCAACTTTTTACCCAAGGACTGGATGTACTTGGACATACAAATCAGCCTCTTGACACGGCAGTCTACAGCCATGACCATGTCTCGGCCAACACACCAAAGGAGAACACTTCCTTCATAGCCTCTCTCTCTCGCTCTCTCTCGCTCTCTCTCTCTCTCTCACTCTCTCTAGATACCTATATATATAATCTTTACTCTTATTTATGCATTGAGACTGGAATACCAAATTTAACTCTGTGGGCACCATGATTGGAAATATGTGTCACTCTGGATATAAGGTCTCATGTTCCCAAGGAAAGCCAAGGGATAAGATAACTCCCTCCAACACTGCTAGGGTGAGACCGACTGAACTCTGGTGGATCCAACCAGACTCTCTTGCCAGGAGGACCTTGCATGATGAGGGTGTTGCTCTCCTGGCTCCTATTACTGGCTTCCTTCAGCAAAAAAACTGCCCTATAGCCAAAGGACACTATAAATTAAGATCTTCTGAAAAACATTTCTGGCTCTGAAGCCACAAAACAGTAGCTGTTACTAAATAAATTTAAAAAAAAAATCTGTAAGACACAGCTTAAAAGAAAAGAAGATGAATGACTTACATGTGACTGCAACATTAAGCATCTCAAGGCTGTGATTTCTCAGAAATAAAAAAAGTACCAGAACAAAGCATTACTTCACTAGGTAAAAAATCTTTTCTTAAGCCAAGATATCGAGCACCTTGTTTTTGCAATGATGGATGAAATTACTGATCATTGTCCAAAACCAGGCAGACAGTCTCTAGCAACACAATAAAGACCTCGCAACACAGAACACCAGATACGGGTATGTACAGGTAGCACTCACGATATGGGAAAGCCCTTTCAAACTGATTCAGAATGGAGACTCCATATTTTGCCTTCAGGAATGGACTACAGCTACTGCTGGGATCAATTGCTTCCTTCCGCCACGAGATGTGGAAATTTATGAAATGATAACACTTTCTTTATTTTTGAGCAGTTTTAGTCAAGCTGCCCCCCCTACACACAGAGATTATTCAAAGAATCCATCTAGCATATAACTTCTCTTTCTCAGAGGCCGTGCAAGTGTTAGAATGGAGAAAAAAGCTTTGAGAGGTACAGAATGCAACTAAGAAATGCTGCGAGCTGGTGCAACACAATTAATGCCCTGTGAGATTGCCATTGGAAATTGTCACACCCACTCCCCTACAGATTAATAGTATTTCAGGTGTTGAGACTTTACAAAGTAAGTTCTGGACTTCTCAGAAGAGGTATTTTGGTGTTTGCTGTTTGGCTTTTTCCAGGTGTACTGCTTTGTGAAAGCAGCAATCCCATCACGGGGTTGTAGAAACAGTTTGGAGTTGATTTGTTCTTTGTCTGTTTGGATAAGTTCTATGTTCTGTTTCCTCTGCCTTATCTATGTGGTCTGTACCATGTTACTCCCTGAAAGCACAATACAGCAACAGGAACACCAGGAGCTGAAACTTGCAAAATGTTGTCTTTGTGCAGCATTAGCAGCCTGCAGACCTTGGAAAGCTACACACAACCTGTCAAATTTTTTCCTCCCCACTCTACTATGAATATTCATAAGCAAATAAAACAGTTACACACAAACAGAAGCTGTGATATATACAACAAACAGAAAAAAATAAAGTATGAAAACAAACAAGAAAAATCTATGAAGAGATTGTTTTAATGACAGCCGTCAACTAATACACCAAGGAAGAAATCCCCACTCTTGGGTAAATTACTTTGAATGGGCAAATACCACCCAGTGAAATAAACTGATCAAGATGGAAATGTAAGGTTTTTAAGCTTCTTTTAACTAAGAAGGTGTTCCCCTATGTACAGAAAGCATCTGAGATTTTCATGTGAGATCAAACATAAGAAAAGAGAGTGAGAGCAAAATGCCCATGATGCTGACTAATTTAACATGATTTTGTATAACGTTCAAACTTGCAACTGATTTATTGTTTTCTTCTGGGAAAAGGCTGTCAAATGAGGCAGGCTCTAAACAGTCACATTTTTGCTCTCTAAGCCTGCTTGTCTATTAGCGTTCCTTCCTGCAGGAGAACTGGAATCAAATGCAGTATGTTTCACACCTGTAGCTATGAGTCTTCTGATTTTGATAGCTGGAAACATCCTTATGTACTTATTCTGCTGTGTCATAATTCTTTCCCTTTTACAAGAAAGAGAGAGTTTTCTAGAACTCCTTTTTATTTTCTCTTTGCACCTTTTATTCAAGGCTACTAGCGTGCGAAGTGAACTGTCTAACTCTTTAAATAATTTAACATGAAAACACGCACACCTGGCCATCTGCTGCTACGGCTCAAAGAATTCCAGCATTTCCGACGGCAGCTGTTGACTACGCAAAGGGCAAACCAGGGCAAGAGCGACCCAGAACCTCAAACCTGCAGCAGGTATTCTGACCAAGGCAGGAGCTCTTCTGAAGTGCCACCTCAGGCATGCCAACATCGTCTCAGAAATGCAAATAACTTTTCCTAGCAACTGCGACGTGCTCGGTTATTTTGCGGCGATGTCTGCGGCCCGGTACGCGCATCCCCGCGCAGCCGGGCTCCCGGCCGGTCGCAGCGCGGGCCCCGGGGCTCCGGCAGCCCCCGCACGGGCGGGGCGGGGCG
>VZTG01000272.1:508203-524636 GCA_013397845.1 Melanocharis versteri
CGCGGAGCGCTGAGGGCGGCGGGGCCCCGCGGCTGGCGGGGTACAGCGGGACCGAGAGACCCGGGCTGCCGTGGGGAGAGGGCTGCCGTGGGGAGCGGGCTGCCGTGGGGAGCGGGCTGCCGTGGGGAACGGGCTGCCACCGCCGGGCGCGCCGCCCGCCGCTAGAGCGCCAGGAGACAGCGGATAATTGCTGAGGGCGCTTCGGTGTGAAAATTCCCCTCGATGAGATGCTAGCCATAAAAGTGAAAGGGGCATGGCAAGTTGGACCGAGGTGGCACGTTTTGGCGCAGGTAGCTTTTGCCTAGCGGCGGAGGCTTGAGGACGCGCCCGCCCCGCAGCGCGCTGGCGGCGGGGGCTGCCCCGCAGCGGTGCCCTGCGCGGGAGGTCGCCACTGGCTTTTAGTAGCAATTTTTTTAACCAGTGTAATTGGTCTTGCGTTTAGAACGCGGTTTTCTTCTTCTTACTATCTTTTTTTTTGTTTTTTTTTTTTTTTAAAGACGCTCGGAATGGATGCTCTAACGTAACCTGACCTCTCTGGTGCATCATTACACAGTGAGTGATCGGAGCCCTGTGAACACTTTATGGCTTTGCCGGCGCCGCTCGCTTTCACCGCACCATAGCGCAGCAGAAATAACATTTATCCCTTTCAGGTTCAGCCCATCTCATCTGTGCGCTTCACAGTCCTGCGCGCGGTGCCCTTGGGATACGTACTGGATGCTTCTGAGGCTACTACAGCGTCGTGCAGACTTGTTTCTGAGAAACGGCATAATTTGGTGATGGTTTTTGTAGCTAAAGTATGCCACGATAATTGAAAAAATGATGGAATATTGATATAGTTTGTGACACACATTGTAGTCATAATTTTGAGCATTTCTTGGAACAAATTTTTGAACAATGCATTTTTCTATGAAAATTTGTCACTCTTGGAGAAAGAGTACAACCTGCTTCCTTGAGAGATTACTATGGGAATCTTTCATCTCACATCCGCTTTCTCCAACCATAACAGTAAAAATTTATGAAAATAATTATTTTATCGATTCTTTGTAACAATATATAATAAATATTTTCAATTTTATTCGAGGCGTTTTATATTTTTTTCTTTTCCACCTAGTTCAGTAGTTAGCTGCTGAAAAACGTGACCTCCCAGCTCAACTTGAGAGTACCTTAGGATTGCACCTTGGAAAGAGTTTTGTTCAATTATAGTTGGTGTGGCTTGGGTAGAGCACTTTAAAAAAAAAAAAATCTACCTCTAGCTGTCTACCAAAAAGTATCTTTTTAATTAGAGTTGTATCACACACAGCCATAATAAAGTTACCTGGTTCTTCTGAAGCACTGAGTTAGGATTTACCATGAAACTATATAGTCCCTTTTACTTCGTGATGGTATGCTGCGTTATATTTAGCTTTGTCATAAGCCATGTGAAAGTCAGATATGCCTGTATTTAAGGGAGGCCAGTGCTCTCCAAGCATGCCAAAATCTGTTTTAAGGCATAAGCACAGGGGTTTATTCTGTTAGAATTCTTAATCTGGTGCACATTTCAGGGCAGCTTTAGTTCAGGCTAGCTGTGGTCTGGCCCCTGGACTGAATGCCCGTTAATGGTTGAACTATTTTAAGTGAATTTCTGATCTTATCATCTGGTTTGAGAAGGCATGAGCAAAGCCTGTCCTGCAGGGCTCCTGCAATCGGGGATGTCTCAGTACAGCAAGTGTACTTCCAGGGAGGATGAGGATGCTCTTCTTGGCACAGTGGTTCCTCTGAGAGCCCTCCCAACCAAGCTGTCCTGGTTTCATATTTGCTAAACATATGTAAGCACTAATAAATTAAACCAATTGAAATCCACTAGTTCTAACATATTAACCATGACTTTTTTTTTCATATTCTAAGGCATGTCAAATGCTTAGTAGAAGCAAGACAAATAATATAATCATAAAGCATGATGCAGAAACTATCCTTGGCCAAATACATGTTCATTTTTCACCTTCATTATGTTTAAATTTTCAGGAAGGAATCTTTTTTCTTACACAAATGAACATTTCCACTTTACCAAATACCTTTTTTGCACTGCTTATTTTAATTTGGCATCAGAAAGTGCACACCATACAAAGATAATGTCCTGATCAGATAATGTTGGCTAATTAAAAAAAAAACAAGATCACTGAAAAAAAGGGAAATTTGGAAATTCTTTCTACGTCCCACTGCATAAGTTCTGTAGGCAGGAAGACCACAAGTTTTAAAGAAACAAAGGGGAAAAAATGCAAAAATTATGACTATGCAATCTCTCTCTAGGGATATTTTGTGTCTTCTTAAATGTGCAATGAAAGTAGGCGTCCCTGTGCTTCTGCTCAAAATGAAAAAGGGGAGCTGTGTCTCTTATACTGTAGACTAATGTGGAGGTGATGACTGAAAACGTGAATATTTGTGATACTGACAAGTTTTGAGAAACTGCAAATAGAGACTTGCAGGATACTCCTAATCTGTGTCGACTGGATTTTTCATACTACATGTGGATTTTTCATACTAACTTGACAGCTCAAAGAAAAACGAGAATTAGGATGGGTACAGTTTTTTTTTTTTTTACTTGGCACTGAGCAGGTGACATTTTGCAGTAATTATACCAATAATATATATTCAAAATTTTAGATCAAATTTTTAACAATTAAGCTGAATGGTTGGGTTTGAAGACTATGAAGTGAAACCTTGGAATTGTGAAATGACTACCTGTGCAGGTAAAAACCAAGTCTTGTTCATATTTATACACAAAGAGGTGGGTAAGGAAATAGGTCACTTATTTAATCTTCTTCCTGATAGCGCTATTGTTGTTTTATACCTAGAGTAATCCCTTGAGTCAAATCGAGCTTGTGAGCCATCTTCTCAAATGACAGAAAACTGCAAGCTGGAAGTACTTTTAGTGTGCCTTGGGGATTTCAGTGCAGCAGCAAAGCAGCGCAAACCATCGAGAAGAGCTGAGGACTGACATGCTGAACTTGTGCTTTATCCTGGGATCTGTAGACAGTGTGAAGTATCACACACTGAGGAAACCACCTCACCCTCACACATATTTCCTTTTCCTCTGGGTCTCTCAGTAAGCCCTCACTCTTACCTCAGGGAAAAAAAGGTACATATCCTCTTTGTGCTTCTTTTTCATCCCTCTTTTTATATACTGAAAAGATCAAGTAAGATCTTTCTAGTGCAGGTTCTAATTTGTTTTAAAAGACTGTATAATGGTTAGGACAGTTCTTTTAAGGAATTAATAGTAAATATCAAAACTGTGAATCAAAGTTTCTCACCTCTAATAGTCAAAATGAGAATATATAAGCTATAGTTTTTTGTCCTGTAATATCTATAACCAGGATTATTTAGATTATTTATCTTTAATCATGTCAAATAAACATCTGTACCACTCATTTGAAACCCTATTAAAGGTTTCCCAGCTTTGTGTCTAGCCCACCATCCAACATCCATTCTTAACATTACAGAATTTGCTTCCTCTCAAGATGTGCATGCTCAGCTCTGCATCCCTAATGACGGAAAACCCTATAGCAGTACATTTTCCTTGCCCTCCCCCCTCACTACGTATGGGAAGCAACCTTGCTGATCTTCCAAGTCCTTCATCCCATGTGTGAGAGATTCAGAAGCTCCTTCTGCCTCTGATGCTGGCTCAAGAGAAGTAGCAAAGGCTAAAGATTAAGGTCTTTGTGCCAGTTGCTATAGGGATTATCAAAAAGACAATCTTAGCTTCAGAGAACAAACCATTCAGGGTAAGTTAGGAAGACAAGCCGCAAGTGTTCAGAAAGACACAAAGAAGGAGAAGGCAGCAGTTCATCTGTATGCATTTGTATACTTTAATGGATATATTAACTACAAAAAGCCAGTCATCTTAAATGTTGTTGGAAAAAGGAAGGCAGTTGATGGCAGCACTGCAGAAGCTGGTTTGTTTTAAGGAGGTATTTAGAGAACAGAGACATATGAAGTATGACATTGTTTTGATTTCTCTTAAAAGGTACTTCAGATGCTTCCTTTTATGCAGCTCTTAAAAATTGAGGTTTGTCTGTAGTAGCAGTATGTCAGAAACAAGACAGAAAGAGTTAACACCTGATGTTTTATCCTGTAGAAACTGAGCAATTGTATACCTTTTGATTACAAGCAGCTCCCTTGATTTTAAGAGGTTGATGCATACTGTGGCAAGGTGTATATATATTTGTAGGATTGACAACTTTGCTTCTATGCTTTTTAGGCCTGCTCCTGTCTTGATTTGTACAGGTTTTTGTTTTTTTTGTTTTTTTTTTTTTTTAGCATAAGAAATGAAACACTGTTAGTGGAATGGCTCAGAAATTATTTTTCTGATAAATGGATTAATTTTACCCAGCTTTGCCTTTTCATTGTTTTCTGAAGCAGCTCACTGCAAATCCCTATTTAAATTATCAGGTTTTATTAGTAGTATTTTCATACTCACAAGCATTTTACCACACAGAGCCACTAGAATGCAATGTGTCTCTTTGTCCCATTTCAGTGATGTGATGCACTCACCACACACACTTGTGAATGTGAGTCATGTAAATAACAGCTTAGCTTGTTTGCTCCTAGCAATAAGGAGATAGAATGGCTGAATTTAGTCACATATGCAATTTCTCTGGAGATATCTTCCATAAATGTGTAGCTCAGAGAGTTCCTTTCTTAGGAAGAACAAAATGAAAACTGGATCAAAATGAAGTTTTCTTTGAGAAAATATACATTTTTGCATTATATACTCTCAAGAAATTTTGAATTAAAAGATACTCCTGAGGAACCTGGCCTATCTTTGAGATTAGTGCATCTCAGAGCAGAAACAGCTTGACTCTGCAACTGAGCAGGAGGTAGGCTACACAACTTCCCCTTCCAATTTCAAGTATTCTGTGATCTTGTGGATCTAAAGTGTGGGCACCTTGCTTTCTGCCTCTACTTCTGGTTCACAATTCTTCCATAGAAATGGTAGTTCCAGTTCCTTTTTTAATCTCCAGTAGCCTCTGCTTATTTGGTGTGTTATATTGCTGAGAAGACTGAAGATCCTGACTATTCTTTCCTCAGAACTAGTTTTACATTAGAAGTTGTCACGATCCGCTAACATGAGCGGGGGTCGTGATGGTTCGTTATCCTGATCTCAGAGTGCAAAAGAAAACACAAACAGGGAAAAGTTTTATGCTTAATCAAATCAATGCACTTTTATTGAGCGCCAACAGTACGATTATGCGATAGAAGAGGGGGAGAGATATAAGGAAACAAAGGATAGAGAGAAAAAGACGGGGGGTGCTAATAGCTACCAACGGCGAGTCGGGATCCTTGTGGTCCGTCTTCTTCCATTGGGGAGATCTCGAAGGGGGTCTCTCTAGAAAGTCCCTTTATAGTTCTTTCAAAGGCGGAGGGCAACCAGCCAAAGAGGTAGGGGAATAAGACCCATTGTGTTGGGGTAACGGGGCAGGGTCTGGACGGGTCTGGACAGGTCTGGGCACGAAAGAGGTAGGGGAGTAAGTCCCATTGTGTTACGGTACAGGGTCGGTACAGGTCTGGACACGAAACCTTCTGCCCCGCTCCAGCGCAGCCCTTCCCACCTGGGCAGCAAGGAACAGCACTGGAACAACCTGTTCAGCGTGCACACCTGCAGACACTTGGCAAGCATCCCCCCCTCAGTCCGGCCAGGACTCCTGTGCCTTTTTCCCTTTGGGGTTTTTAGGGTCTTTCAGTCTTTATCCTCGTCGATGATCGTGAGACAGATGAGGGATCTTCGGACCGTCTCTTACAGAAGTATTCGGGTTTTGACTTAAATCTGATTTGTGATGAAAACTGGTACTGAACACAGGGCTTTTCAATTGGCCTCCACTTCCAGTTTTAAAATTAAGTCTACCCAAAAGTATTCTTATTGCACTGAAGACCCAGACTCCAAATCACGTACTCCTCAAACAGCCAAGTTCAGTAAAAAAGGAAACAGACTTTTTGGTTGAGATTTTATAGTATTTGTTTTTCAAGAGGTTGTGCCTATATATGGTAAACCCCTAAAAAGTAAAAGCTAGAACAGAGCCAAGGATGGGCATCACAAATAGAAACAGTTCTTTATCTTGCTGTTGCACCTGCTTCATGAAAGGTAGGCATTTTATATTTCCACTCATTATCAAGGTCATCTGCTGCTTCCAAAGATGGAGGTGATGATAAGAAAAATTTGCATTGTATTTCAAGAATATGTTTACAAAATATGTCACCTCTCACATTTAAGAGTGAGTTTTATGGAAAGAGCAAAATATAACAATAAAACCTTCCAGACGGAATACTTACAGGCTGTTTTCTTAGATGATGGCAAATTCCCCTGGAATTCTGTTGTCAATTTACAGCCGTGAAAATGACAGCATTAGGTATCACCATGCACAGTCATACCTACGCTAGGAGAAAACAAAGTGGGCATAACTTTAACAAATGCAATAGTCCTACACAACAGCTGCTTGCACACTCCTTTCTTGTCTCAGGAGCACATTCGAAGAGTGAGATAGATGCTTCTGGCTTGCTGAAATAAAGAGCACATGTGAATCTCTTCTGCTGGGAGTCACTCTGTCATCAGGGAAGTGTAAGACAACAAGCAATTTTACTTATATCTTTAAGTGATGTAAGGGTGCTGGTCTGAAATCCGTGATTTATACATGTCATGTGGGCTGGCAGCAGTCACTGGAAGCGGTCCATATACTGAGCAATGGATTGCGCCCTGTCATTTTCGCTGCTTTTAGCTAGTTGAAAAGGAATCTTAAAATAAAGGCTGAAATAAGTGCAAAGTTAAGAATTGGAAGAAAAAAGAAATTGAACACAGAGAACTGGTAAAGATGTTCCTAAGCCACGTGTGGGTTGCTACTAGTTTTTTTAGCCCCTGTTGGTATCTCTTCCCATTGCAGTGGTGGGCACAGGGGCACAAGGATGCTCCCATGGATAACTGCTCTGAGAAGAGAGGTTCAGGAGGGATGGTTCTACAGCACGGGGTACTGCTTTATTCACTGTTCATACATTTTGGAAAAGACTGAACTCTTTATGGCTGCCTTCAAACCCGCCTCAGGGGGCAAAACCATCGTGACTTCTCTTTTAGGGCAATCAGCAGAATATTAAAGCTCAGGAAGCAGTAAAAGGTGAGATAAGGGGTGCAGGAGAATCCCCTTGTTCCCTCGAGCTTCTCTTGAGCAGCATCAAGCTTTTTTGTGACGTCAATATTTGCTTCAGATAGTTTTTAGTACCATTTTGTGACAAAAGTGAATAGAGGTTGAAAGAAGATCTAGTTTTGTGTGCAGAAGAGGCCAAAAGAACAAATATCGATATACTAATTTTATAATTTGGAAAACTTTCTCTCTCATCTCTTCCTGCTGTAGGGGATGATTTTGAAATCCTTCACATGAGCTGACTTCTCATATTCTCAACCTCTTTGTTGTGTCTTCCTTCGTCTTGCTAAGTATCTTCTTAAGTGGCTTGTTCTTTGATTCGGAGAGTTTCTCTCCCTTCACCTGGTATTCTAAGGCTTAATTTTTACTTCAGCTCTGGATACTATCAAGGCCTTAATTTCAGAAAATCTGCAAAATACGTTTGAGGGAGAGGTGCTAGGCCATGTGAGTGGCAGACAAGTCAAATCCCTTTTCACCCCCTTTGAGAAAGCAAAATGTTGCCTGCCTGTAGTCAGATAGGGAACTGAAGAGTTAGAAAATTTGTATAAGAGGATAAAACCACAATAATGAGGCTATAAGAAAACAAAGTATTTTAAATATAGAGAAAAACACAACACTACAGTAAATTAGGAACTCAGAATGAAAAATGCTATCTTGTTGTGATCCAGAATCACCAGCATGAGTGGCAGGGTTTTTGTTTACTTCAGTAAGTTTTGGAACAGGACCTAAACGACCCTGGTATCTGAATTATACATAAGTCAGGGTAGATTTTTACTTATTTGGGTAGGGAAAAGATCACTTATTGCTTTGGGTTAATAAGACAGTGAAGGCATCTTACCCACCCACCTAAAACCATTCATCTTGTGAAGTCTGCCTCCTGGAGTTGTGTATTTGTCTCTATTAAATATTCAGCTTCCTTTTTGTCCCTTGGATTTTCCACCCACTCGTTTTCACCATCAGCAGTAGAAGTCTTCATTTCTCATGTCTAAGTAGGCTAAGAGGTGAAGGAGGTGATGGTGGAGGCCTGCTCACGAAGACAGGGTATTTCTCAGAGAGTGTTAATCTCATGTACTCTGATATCTGTGTCCAGCAGAGAAATATTTAGAAAGCTGATTATGTATTAAACATCTGAAATGAGACACAAAGTTGACAAAATGTCTAAACTACTAAGGACATGGGTATTGGTTAAATACTGACCTATTTGATAATAATACTTAGTATTTCTATACTTTACATTTTTAATTCACTGCGTGCGTTTGAACTAATTAATGCCTTCAAATATCCCTGAAATATATGGAAGTCTTTTCTAAAATATAAAGAACAGGAAGACCTACAGACATGGAGGTCTGGAGATCAAAATTTAAAATGCAGATTCGCTTATTTGACCTCCGCAAAGTCTGTGTCAGTCTTATGTATAAATTGATGCACGTAGAATGAGCTACACTTTTTGGAAGATTTGGCCTAAATGACTTATCCAAGGTCACAGAAATCAGTGGCAGACCTGGGAAAGGATCCGAAGAGTGCATCTTTAAAGGTAAAAGCAACTGAGGTATAAATATATTTCTGTTTTTAAGTGCATTATGCCCTGTGAATTCTATAATTATAATAATGAACTTTTTTCATGCTGTTCTTGAAAAATTCAATCTAGTACATTAGACATGAAATGCTGCAGATGCACTGGATCAACCCCATGGTGTACACAAACCAGCATATTCTGTGACTGTGTACAGGAATTTATATTTGTACTGTTGCAAACTACTTAGAGTGGACTTGTCACTGCACATCAATTATCTGTTGATTCATACACTTAGGTAGAAGCAAAAGAGTATTGCACTTTGTCAATTATTGTACTTCTTTCATTCTCTATAAAAGCAGACTACCCTCCCTTCATAAGAAATACTCCAAGGATAAGAAATACTCCAGGAAAATTGAAAAGGGTGAGGATCTCCTCAGAGGCCCTGGACCTACCTGGTCTAACTTCGAGGCTGGCTGTGCTTTGAGAAGTTTGGACCAATGACTTCTAAAAGTCACTTCCAAGCTGAATCACACTGCAATTTCCCTTCAGTGGAATCATTGTGTGGGAAGGGGAAGAGGTAGAGACTATATACACAGTGGACAGATACAGAGGCTATTCACTGTGCAAGAGGTAAGCTAGCTTCCCATGTAGCTGTAGAACGGGATTAGCTCCCTCTTGCTTACCACTGAGGACATGGGCCCCCTGCTAGGCTTCCACTGTAAAATACCTCTCTGGGTGAGTAGTGAAGATCTGGGAACTAGTTATGGAAGGTGGCTAACGAATATCTTATGTTGTCAAATGGTCTCAGCTGCCGTTGCTGTCAGTGGGAGGGAACAGCACACTACGCTTCCCAAGCAGTTCTCAGCTCCATGCAAATGATACTCCGGTACACCTCAAAATACCTGAGAAAAGTGCTTCTTAATATTTTCTCTTTCCTACCGGCTCATCCTTACAGTGTTTTCTTCGCCCGATGCCTTTGTATTGGTGCCTATAAGACAAAACCAGCCCCTTGTGCTGCCCACTGCTGCTACAGTGCCCTTTCCTTTCTGAGGATATGACATTTTTCCTCAGTAACTTTGAGATGTAAGTAATGCCACTCCATGCAACAGCCACCAGATGGTAATGAAGAGCAGACTAGTTGCGTGTCTTTTGTAGATTTAGTGTATTACCACAATGGCAAATTTTGCTTTTACAAGCAGAACTTACAGATCTAAACACCAATTTGTTCAGCTGTTTACCTCTGGGCCAGTCTGCTTGGCAGCTCTATTTGCATAAACCCCCCAATCATTCTGTTTGCTTTTATACTAAAATATGTGAAAGGGAATACTCTCTACCTAACGCATAAATGCTGATATTATTATTTAGTACAAAAATATTCTCATTATAAGTAAGGTTTTGATTATATTTGGTGTGCCTCTATATGAGCTATCTCTTGTAAGAAGGTAGAGGCAGAACACCTTTAAATGACTGTATTCCTTGCTTCTTCTGCTGTCATTATATTTCTCCAAATGTCAAGAAGGATGTACCTCTTTCGAGGTAGAAAGGAAAGTCTGTTACTATGCGTGCTTGACGTCAGTAAAGGGAGCCGTGTTGAGAAGCGAACCAAACCAAAGCAAAGTTCTTAGCTGAACATCATTGTCAGTGAAGAGGTGGTGTTGAGCACAGCTCGCCAACCCCCCAGCATGGCAACGTGAGGGAAGAGCAGCATGAACAGAGCCTCTTAAGTACCGCTAGCCCCAGACTTTTGAGAACCAGAAGTCAGCCCCACAGGGCTCATGAGATTCAGAAGTCTCAGTTTTACTTACCTGCCTGCAGGACTTTTGGTTCTTTATGCAGTAACTTGTAAACCATCTAGGTCAAATTTTCAGGTTTTTCCTGGCATTATACAATCCAGAGACTTTGCAACTCTTTCCTTTCCTCCTTTTAAAGAAAAATGAGGCTCCTCCTCCTTTGGTGCAAGCCAAGCACCAGTAAGGCAGGAAGAAAATCACTAGAGCTGTTGCCAATGGCTTCACTGTGAGTCAAAGGCCAGACCTGTGCCTTCCATGAAATATTTAAGTCATTCCCCAGGTATATGCCCATGACTCATATACTTCTGGGATTAGTAGACATGTAATGACTGAGAAAAATGAAGCCTTCCAGGAAGGCAGTTTGTTCGTGCATCTTCTCTCTTGTTCCCTCTGGGAGCAGTTGGCAGCAGCAGGATGCAGCTGTCTTAAAACCAGTAGGCAGAGCAGCAGGCTCTGCCTGAAAGCTGGAATCTGAAGGAGACAGCAAGTGGAAGCATCCAGCCTTCCTCCCCTCTCCTTCCGAGCTATGGCAGCCCCCACAAACTCCCCCTGCCTCAGCCTCCTGCCTCTCCCTGCCCTGCCTGCCACTTCTGAATGCTGCAGAAAGTTTGCAACTGTTGCTCGTGGCAACCAAAATTTTTGACACATTTTGCATTAAACGTGGGAGCCCTGACAGGGAAAGGCAGAGTACAGGGCTGTGGCTTCCCAGATTCCTCCCCACAACCCTGGCTGCCATGTCCTTCACCTCAATGAAAAAGAGACAGATTTGTATTGCTTTTAGTAAGATCTGAATTCCCCTCTGCATGAAGAGGGTTTTCTTATCTTATTTTTCTGGGGATACTAATTTTTGAGATAGAAATCAGGAGATCTCCTTGACTGCCCACTTTGCCACTGAGGACATGACTGTAACTTGTCCTGATGGCCCTGGCTGCAGAAGTGACATGGGTCAGTGATGTGCCAAATTACCTGAGTGTGTGTGCCAGGAAGGTATTAGGGTCAGATGAGAAAGAAGAGATGAAGGCACATGAATCCTCTAGTGCTTTCTTGGTGACAACACTTTTTGCCCCAAATTGCAGTTCCTGCAGTGAATGCTTCCACAAACACATTTCCACTGCAGTGCGTAGAGTAGAGGTCCCCTTAAATATGAAGCTCACAGTTTACCTCCTTAAACATCCATGTGTCAATCATTATAATCCATATAAATCTCCTTGCAATCAGTAATAGCAATATATGCATGTGTGTGTACATACATATATATATATGTGTGTGTGTCTGTGTATATATATGTGTGTGTATATATATATATTTGGTAATCAAAGGATTTTCTTGTCTTATTCCAAGCAATCAAGGACACGTGTGTTAAAATAACCATGGTACTGTAGAGCAGTCTTGTAAATACCATATGTCAGAGGAAAAAATACACAGCTAAATGCATGTCGGCATCAGCTCCTGCAGTTTCGTAGGAGTTCTGGCCATGGAAGTGAAGCAAAGCTGGGCCAGCTGAAGGTTCAGTTTTACATACAGCTCATGCTGTGCTCTGAAAAGACAGATGAGGAGGTGACTAGAAAACTGACCTGGGACACAGCAGACTGGAATTAAGCTCCTGTTCCTGCTGCAAATTTCTTACATTGGAAGCAGATACATTTCATACATGGCGTTGCAATGCCGTGTAAGCTTTTTTATCTCTATTCCCAGCAAAACAGAAATAATAGTACTTTCTTGTATCCAGTCCTTACTTAGTCTTGTTTATCTGGGCTGTAAGTTCTTTAGAGAGGTAAGTGCATAGGTAAAAACTTTGTGATCAGATACTGAAATAAGAACCTAGAAAGAAAACTTCTAGAACTACTTCAGGAAAGGGAACTACAGGGAAAGCTGGAACTGGAAGTAGAGCCAGAAAGAGCTTATTCATCTATCTCACTGTTCCCAGAGCAGAACTTAAGTTTCAATCAATAGATTCAAAATCCACATTCCTTAAATATAAGCGCATCACTAGAGGTGCAGTCAAGACCCACAGTGTCCTGGTATCCCCACTGATTGAAAACTCTTCCCTGAATAGGTAGTACAGACTTTCCCTGAACTCCAGATAAAAGTTTTGATAAAGCCAAGACATGTAGGTTTCCATGATCTATTTAAGCAGTGTGGATACTGGAGAAGAAGGGAATGAAAGACACTTTAGTTAGTACAGTAAAAGTATCCATATCTTTTCTTGGTCATCCACCAAAAATGGGATTGGGGTATGCGTTTTCCAAAGAATGGATACTCAACCCCTGATTTTTTAAAAAGGATGTATGTGGAGACAAGTTGTTTGTTCAAGACTGTAAGAAACTATTGATACGGATAGAAACTAAAAAATCCAAGAAATCAATGACTTAGCTATTTAGATAAAGAAACATTGAAATACTTGGCAGGGATCCCAGTTTTATCTTCTCTTTTCTAAGAGTTAGAGACTTTTAACTATGCAACATATAGCTGGGCATTAAAGATTTTCACAGTCTTTTCAATACTAGCTTGTCTGCCTTCGTGGATTTGATGCCAAAACTAAATCAGGTAAAAATCAGCTGAATAATTAAATCTGCTGGGAGAAAGGATGGAACCTATAATTTACCTATATAACCTGTAGTACAGTCTATAGTTTACAAAACAAAACAAAACAAAAGCGAAACCAGAAAATACAAACCCGTAAAGGTTAGATAATGACTAACACAAGAAAATAACTGACTTCCTTTTTCTTTCCACTTAATCTGATGGTAAAGTAGAAATGGGAAGAGTGATGAGAAAATCTGCTTCTCTGTGTTGTGACAAATAAAAATTGATCTAGCTATACTTAAGATCCATAGCTTTGGATAAACCTGCTTTTGAGGCTTGGCCAGAATGTCTGTTTCATCAAAAATCATTAGTAGGATACATCAGTATAGGGACAGTAAAAAAAAAAAATCTATTTTAAAAATTCAAGTGCTTTCTGAGCATATGGAGCCCGGCAAAAATAGTCTCCTTCTTACAATAGTCCCCGCTGGGTGAGATTTCTTCAGAGAAATCTTAGAAGAATTGGTGGTAAAATCTGGAGAAGCTGGGAAAATGCTGAATTCAGCAAACACTTTTGGGGACCATCAATCCAGCCTGTGACCACTAAATCCTTCTTGGAGTCATCAAGTTATTTTAGAGAGATGATATAACCCAGATATTCTGTGAAGAGATCAAAGACCATTTGAAGCAGTACTTTTCAAAACAGCATACATCTGCTGGTGACAAAGAAGCACCTCTGGAGTTTCTGTGTGTCTATGCTACAAATACATCACCGAAAAACCACTAGAATAGCTCTTAAGTTGTAATTCAGAAAACATTGAAATTAAGAAGGGCAATGTATATATCAGAAGTAATAAACAAATAGTCAGAGGTGCTATATGTGGCTTACAGGACTGTTTACTGTTATTTTGAACTGCTTTATGTTTCCTTCAAGTCTAGTTTTGTAAAAGCTTCATCAATCTACAAATGATGCAGTTTTCCAGATATCAAGGACAAAATTTTGGTTTTGGTATTAATCTTACGGATTTCTTGATATTCATTGCTGGGTTTAAGGGAGATATTAACCACTGATAAAATTGAGATGTGCTAGAATTAATTTTCTATATTTAGAGGAAGGGAATTTTCATCTAGTTCTAGCACTTGTAGGGAGTATATGCACCCACATGGCACCTGGATATTATACCAATACAACCTGAGCCAGGCTTGGTGTGACAGGAGGGCACTATGTCTACATTTTCTTAGAAAAAACAACATGGGCATCTTTTTAGAAGCCATGAGTATTTCTCGCCCTTGCATGGCATGTCCACAAATCTTGTAATCTGATGTTACCTTTACTGAATGTTACTTCAGCTACTTTACTGAAGTACCTGAATTGAAGAGACAAAAGGTCTAAAGAACTTGGAAATCATTCAAAGACCAGCGTGATGCCTACATTTGATGAAAGGGGGAGTTTCTTTGATTTCTAGTTGTAGCAGAACTACTGACTACAGGCATGGATTTGAGAGGGGGTTGTGTGATAGTATTTCTCACGACATTCTTGTGGTGATATCATTACTGGTGAATATCACTCGGCTTTTCAGTTCACGCAGGTGTCTATACATATCCAGAAGTTATTGAAACAATCTAAACCAAGGGTGTCCTGAGCTCTGCCTGGGTGTTTGTTTTCTTCCTCAGCAGCTGCAATAAGTGACAGTGCTGTACAGCCACGTTTTGCTCCAAGTTTGTGACTGGCCAGCAGGATTCTGCCCAGTTGTCAATTACCCTCTCTTGCCCACACTTTAGTTTTTTGAGTTTTGCTTCTGCCCGCAAAATTTTACTGAGGTATCCCTCAGTATATAAGGTAATCTCACTAGGAAATATTTTCAATATCCTGCAATAAGGGATTACTTCTTATTGCAAGGAAGAAAAACTAGACACTCTCTTTACTGGAGGCCAGTTCTAAGTATTCCCCTGGCATAGTCCATGCTTGAGCAGAAGATTGGTCCAGAGAAACAAATCAGAACACTTTACAGAAGATCCCAAGTGGCTGATTAACCCAGAGAAACTTATCTGGCTCTGGTGAAATTAGATTTCTGAAGAGCTGTTCATCTATCCTTCTGTTGTTCCTGATCAGATTGCTAATGGAGCCAGAGCAGTGGACTCTGGCTGTCGTGCTGGTTTTCACCTGTGTGTGGAGTTAAACAGGCTGCGCCCAGAGCCTCATCACAAGAGCTGAAGTGACCTTGGCACGACATCCTACCGTCTGTGTTGTCCAGGTTTGTAAATATTGCACAGAGTGCGTGTGCCGCCCATAGGCAGGCTGCCCCACTCGGTGAGGTTTTGGCAGCACATTTGTCATTCCACTAAGGCAGTCAGATACTGATCCTGTAAAGCAGTCAGGAGATGAGGATCCTTGTCAAAATCTCAGGAAGCAGACTAGTAATCTGCAGAGGCCTAAATAGGGCTTTTAAAATTGGAAGCAGAACTGACTGCCTAGACAGAGTTTTTTGAAAGATAAACAGCGTCAGCAGGCTAAATGGATTTCAAGCACAGCTTTAATTGTTTTTCAAACGAATCAGCAAAGGGCACCCTAGCTGGAACAAGCTCTGAAGTACAATCAGGAAGATTTCAAGTGTACAGTAGTTTTGAAGATAATCAGGCATTTCAGCGCTAAAAGATACCGTAGTAAGTAATGAATAAAGACTTCTTACTGTCGGCATTGACAGTACTGTAGTCTTTGAGTCAATTACAATACCTGCCCTATGTGCATGATGAATTTCACCACCCTCATTAAAATTGACATGCACACTGATTTTCAAACCTCAACAATTGTCTCTGTGGCACACTTGATCAGAACAAGTTGTCTATTGCCAATACTTACTGTGTGTGGAACACCCCCCATTCTCTTCTTTTTCCCCCGTCCTCCCCTCTCCACCCAACCATCCCAATAGCCTGTGACAGGCTAACAACACTTCTGAGTGGATTTTACTGTAATTCTTCAGAATCCCTTGGACCTTGCATAATGAAAATTTTTTGGGTCACCAAATCATGTTTCCTAATTATAGGAATGATAAGAAAAGAAAAAAGAAAAAACCCCACCAGATATAATGTGAAACGATTCCCTTACTCTGGCATTTTTTTGCGTTTAGAAACCTGGGATAACCCACTCGCTTCCATCTGTTTTGGGCTCTCTCTGTTTTAACCTTGAAGTCAAAGCTTTCCTTCACCTCCTCTTCCTGCCTCTCTCCTGCCAGCTCCTCTCCTACTGGAGCGGAGAGACCCTCCTGCTCCCAAACCCTCCTCGCTGGGGAATTAATCGCCCCCGCCCGCCCCCGCTCTCGGTTTTGTTCCCCTCGCGGGGAGCAGAGGCGATCGGGACGAGCCAAGACTCCGCCACCGCGGTCACCCCCGCGACGCCCCCAGCCTCCCTTCCCTTCCCGCACCGCCACCCCACCTCCGCAC
>VZTG01000281.1:0-33285 GCA_013397845.1 Melanocharis versteri
AACTCATATCCCACATTTGGTTCTTCTGATTTTGTTTCAGGTCTGTCCTGACAAACTTGTGTTCCAGACCAGCAACTCGTATCCCACATTTGGTTCCCCTGATTTTGTGTTTCAGATCTGTCCTGACACACTTGTGTTCCAGACCAGCAACTCGTATCCCACATTTGGTTCCCCTGATTTTGTTTTGGATCTGTC
The DNA here is from genome assembly GCA_013397845.1 of Melanocharis versteri. Classification (NCBI taxonomy): domain Eukaryota; kingdom Metazoa; phylum Chordata; class Aves; order Passeriformes; family Melanocharitidae; genus Melanocharis; species Melanocharis versteri. The sequence continues at coordinate 196 of VZTG01000281.1, forward strand.
CTGACACGCTCGTGTTCCAGACCAGCAACTCTTATCCCACATTTTGTTCCTCTGATTTTGTGTTTTGGATCTGTCCTGACGCACTCGTGTTCCAGACCAGCAACTCGTATCCCACATTTGAATCCCCTGATTTTGTGTTTCGGATCTGTCCTAACGCACTCACGTTCCAGACCAGCAACTCGTATCCCACATTTGGTTCCCCTGATTTTGTGTTTCAGATCTGTCCTGACGCACTCGTGTTCCAGACCTGGAAACAGGGGCCTTTTTCTGGTGGGTGTTCCTCACACGCAGGAATTGTCCAACCCATCAGGTTGGAATGGGCTGGACTTGAGCAAAGTTTTGTGGGCTGAGCTACCAGCACAGACTGTGGGGAAAAAACCCCAACAAAATAAAGCATTATGGAAAGAGAAAATGGCGAAATAAAGTGATATGAAAGAATAGAAAAACCCACTCTATCCTCTCTTGGAGAACATCCCAGCTGGTCCCACAGACACCTCTTTTAAAAACACATATTTATTTAAAGCTCCATAGTATTTGTCCTCCTCCACACAGAGCAGGCTAAAAACGTCCTTTAAATTGTGCCATGCATAAGCGGAAAATGAGATTCATGACTACATGCCCTACATTTTGCATTCAGCTTTGTTTTGAATTGTATATTCTCTCCATTATTCGTTCTTTCTGTGTAATTCCACATGAACGTTAGGCAGTAGTTCATAAATGTTAATTAAACTTTACTATTCACCAGTGGGGAATTATTCTTGTTTGATAGAGCACGAAGTGGAAGTGGATTTGTATAACCTGTGTAGGTGGGGGACCAATAAACAGAATGCACTTTTCCTGGTGGGTTTTGGGGTTTGAGTTATCCCTGCCAAGCCCAGGAGAATGTCAGGGATCTCTTCCCACACTGTCTGAGAGCTGTGTGACCACGGTCACACAAAACTGACCTCTTCAGAACAACCAGCTGAGGTCGAGCTGCCTTTCCCAGCTGAAGCCCCAAGCTGCTCATTAATTTTCCCTGCCTTGATGTGCTAATTTCCAGCCCATGGAGTGGGAGTTGTCTAGCCCTGATAAACACCACAGGCAGCAATTTCTTCTCCCCAGAGATCAATCTAATGAGGCAGGAGGGGACTGTGAGCTCTGGAGGGTGCACAGGGACAGGGAGCACCAGTGTGATCAGGTGTTTGTTGTGTCCCCACAGCACCCAGACTGGGGAGCAGCCACCCTCCAAATCCCACCTGCCTTGTCCAGCTCAGCCCCTCTTGTTCCACCCCACAGGAGCGATGCCAGTTGAATTTTTCATGTGCAAACCCTGCAAAATGCAGTTATTTGGGAGAAATCTCCATGAGAAATGCTGCTGGTTTGGGTTGTCTCTTGCTCGGCCTCGAGGCAGATGCTCCCCCTTTGAGGTGAATCTTTGCACAGCAGAACCCTGCAGGTATTTCTGGTACCACCAAACGTTCCTTTCAGATGGGAATTTGCTTTTTCCTCCCACGTGGAGCCAAGCAAAATGCATCCATGTGCTTTATACCCACAGTGGTTTCCTCCTCCTTACCCCACTGAGGGCACTGAACCAGTGCTGCTGCATCACTCCACAGCTCATTCAGCTACAGAAAATTAAAACTGGGTCCTTTGGTAACTATCAGTTTCACATTTTTTTCCAAGAAACGTGCTGCAGTCACACATCTCCTGTATCAAAGCCAACCAGGGTTCATCAGTCAGCCAGAAAGTGATATTTGGTTCCTAGGTTACAACAAATCCTTCTTGGGGTGGTGTTAAAATTTAGCAGGGCAACAGAATCCTCTTTTTTAGCCTTCTGATCATCCCTCTTTCTCAGAAGGTTGCTCATTGTTCTATTCCATCTTTGTTTCAAGCAGATGGTTTGCTCTTTTCATATATTCTGCATTCTTAGTTAAAGTCTAATTATTGTCTCTCTCTCCCCAAATGCCTCATACTTCGTGTGCTGACAAGAACACAATTGTGTTATCCCAGGAGTGATTTCAATTCTGTTTCTTCGCAGCCAGTGTTAAGTTCAGTCTGTACAATTCGTGGTATAAAAGAGGTTGTACAGAGAATAAAGCTCTGTCTGGGCTTCTTAAAGTCACTGTGTGTATTTGCAGAAATACCTGAAAAATCACAGCACCTCTGCTGCCCAATGGAATCAGGATTTTGCTACTAAAATAAGGTTTAGATTTTAAAAAAACCTCATAAATCCTAAGGCCTTGGAATCTGATGGGTAGAGTTTCAGAAGGTCAGTGCTCAAGTGTTGATGGATTTTGTGAAATTCCAGCTTTTCACATCATGTGCCTAATTAGGAGATTGGAGGCTTTTGCAAAACGAAGGCCACAAAGTTCAGTAGCAAAAAGAGCTGAATTAGGGGGCTGAGAAGAGACCTGCAGGCTGCAATTAAACAGATCTGAAAAGCCACGTGTGCCTTGAAGGGCTGCACGGAGGGAGCAGGGTCAGGCTGGAGCACCAAGGCAGAAAAAATGCTGCATCCCACTGAAAGGGACACTGGGCTACAGGAAATGCTCTCCAGGGGTTGGAAAAGAATACAGGGTTAACAGGAGGTTGCCAGAGAAAATGAGGGAATCTCGGGGCAGGAATTTCAGCAAGGCTGGGTGAGGAACAGACGAACCCCGTGCTGGTAGCTGGAGTTGTTCACTGTGCTGTCCTGAAATACATCTGGCTGGATTTCCCAACAGAAAAGGCAGCAAAATGGCTAAAAGGAAAAGCCAATTTTCACAGATGAAATCAAATCTACATTTTCGGAAGTATTCTCCACCGTTTTCCAAGAAAGAGGTGAAATAATGAAGAAAAAGTTCTTTTCTTCTCATGCGGGAGTGCGAAACATGCAATCCTCAGTGGAACTGAGCACCAGAGCAAAGGATAATTCAAGGAACCCAACAGTTCTGGGAGCCTGAAATTCTCTGTGGTGGTTATTTGTCCATGCAAGGCATTTGGACATCATCCTACTGGAGACCTTGAAACACTGAAATGTGTGTACTGATTTCAGAGCCAGAACAGAGAAATGTGAATATCCAGCGTTGTCAGTCACCACTGACATGGCTTGGTGACACTGGTCCTCAAACTGACTTTGTGTCCTGTAGAGGAGCCAAATCCCAAATCCCACTCCTGAGATTCCCTTGGAGTGGGAGAACTTGGAGCGTTTCTCCACATATTCTGCTTTTTTGCTTATTTATTTGTTTTTATTTAATCTGCAGCTTAAAAGCTCTTCTTGCATTAATTTTATGTTTATTTGAAAAGAGTGTACATAAAGCAGGGTATGAGCAAGGCTTCCTCTGGAATATATATCCAGATAAGAATGGAAGGTTGTTCATTTCCAGGTGAAGATAGATGATAAATGAATCATTTAATTGATTAAATTAAATTAAATTAAATCTCCCCCGTTGAGGAGGGCAATTTAATGCAGTGAGGCAGCTGTAAAATAATCATTGCATGGTGCTCATTTGGCCTCACAAATTATCAGGTACCATTTAATTCTTTGGATACTTTTGGAAAGTAATCTAAAATACCTACTATAATACATAATATAAAAATCGACTGGTTTTTGCTTAATGGGGCATCAATATATTGATAAATGATGATGGAGGCAGATAAATTCCATATTTACATGACTCTGCTGAGGATTGATGTGAGGCACATTTTAGGACAAGCTAAAACAATACACAGTGAGCAGCAATATGATTTAATGCTGAAAAATCTTAATTATACCCATTTGTGGGGGGAAAAAATAATTCAGAGCTCCAAAGACTCACCTGTAGCAGCACTTCACAAGGTAAAGCAATGCAGGAGGACAACCAATTATCAGAATTAATTAACTCAGGAATAAAACGTGGAATTAGCTGAGTGTGGTCATTGAAAATGTGCACTGTAAAGGCAGCCTGGACTTTGTTGCTCCCTGACAGCAGCTCACGTGGATTTCCACCTTAATAAACCCCAAATTCACCACAGATACAGGCAGACATCGAAATGCCTTCGAAAGGAATTGCTGCAGGAAAATTTCCAGTATTACAGGAAATAAGTGTATTGTATGTGCCAGGACTTGACAGAGTCCAAAGCTCCCCAGAAAAGAGATGGAAATAGTCTTGGACATGTCTGGGATGATGCGGAATTTGGGAGAACATGTCAAAGGGGTTGATTGAAGGAATCTGTCCATTAAACAGCACTGATGGAAAAAAAAACCCCATTGGGTTTGTAGGGCATGGCTGGGACTGCACAGCAGAACCTTCAGCCCTGGAGGAATGCCCAAAGGAATTCACTTCAATGAGGGGATTTTTTAAAAACCTTTTTCAGTCTTTATAAGCATTTTTAGAGGAGAAATTGCCTTTGCTGGTTCCCGAGGAACCATCTGGGGTTTAGTTTTTGTTTGGAGACCTGAGAGACTCCAGTGAATAACCCCCACCCTCACTGAGCAGCTGCACCACAGGCACTTCCCCTTCTGCATTTTAGTAGAAAAATAGGGGTGTTTTTTTTATTAGGAGTTATTTTTTTTGGCTGTTACGATGTTCATCCTTAACTTTAAAAACTTCTTTTATTCCACTCTTAAAGAAGGCTTTCCATGTACAAAATGAGCATTTTTCTTTATCCTGACTTTCTTGTGCTAAACCTGAACAAAACCACGTTTTCTACTCCCTAAAATCCTAGCTTCCCTTAAATCAACATCGATTAAACAACTTTATTGTGTCAGCTTTATGAGCTTTCTACAGCAGGGGATCACATATTAACAGGGTGATTTTGAGGAGTTGCTGTGGATAAACCAAACCCAATCGTTATTTATTTAACTACTTGTGAGCTTTGCACTTTGGTTTTCCAGCATCAAAGAAAACTTACTGACTGAGTAGCCTCTGAAAATGAATTGGAGCTTTTAAAATTTACCTGAACTGCCAACTCTGGCAGCAGCTAATAATTCAAAGCTGCTGTAAATCAGTTATTTTAGGCTTTATTCATTTGTACTTGTAAGAAAGCATTCAGTTATTCGAGTTATTTCCCTGAACTGATTTCCAGGCTTTTTAGTATATTTTGCTGGTTTGTTTTGTCCGGTCAATCCCTTAAAACTTTGGAATAAGTGTGTCTATACCTACCTGGGAGCATGTTTTAGTTTTATTTGTGTGCCTCTTTGTATGTGGAGGGGAAAAGAGAGAGAAACTAATTCATGTGTAATTAGAGAAATTTATTTGACTGGTAAGCAGAACAAAATGGATTTAATTTTGTTTTCAAGCATTCCATTAGAATTTATTTTTCTTGTGGTTCAACAGTGGCTTCCCACTTTCCCTTCTCAGTGTTCACACCCAGAGGTGATGACAGGGTGACAAGCAAGAAGTTGTGTGACAGAAAGAGAGGTCACTTGGGCAAAGGAATCAAACACGGGCTGCCAAAATCCTAATCTGGGCACTGAGGAAAGATCAGGGTAATGAGATCATTAATGGCTTCATTGTTCAGAGGAAATCTAGAGGAAGAACAGTTCTGAGGCTGCAATTGCCTTGCACAGTTTCAGTTGCCTTCCACAGTTTCAGTCAGCGCTGCTGGGTGTAGATGATGATTATCAGGGGCTGCAGAGGCCTCGTGTTTGAGGCTGAGGATGGGTCCAAAGCTGGTGATGCCCCAGTGCAGAAATGCCACCGAGAGAAGGCTCCAGTGGCCTCTCCAGAAGGATGAGAAGCAATGGAAGTGTGTGGGGCTGGCCCTTGGTGCAAATTGTGACAATTCCAGTGGCCCTGAAAGGACCCTGCCTGTTTTCCCTTAGTCCTGCTGCCAGGAGAAGCCCTGCCATGAGCAGCTGCTTGTGCCAGACCCCAAACATTTGTGTGTCGTGGGATGTGAATCAACCAAAGTTGCCAGAACACTCTGGCCTGGGAGAGCAAAATTCCCCATGGCATCAGAGGAAAACTGCAGGATCCTGGTCAGTGTGTGCAGGGAGAAATCAGGGGTAGCAATGCCCGAACTCTTACACACACACGGAGTGGATTTAATTATTAAAGTTATACAGTTATTGAAGTCTCTCTCTCCTGAGATCAGGGAGACGCAGTCTTGCAATGCTGGATCTGTTACAGAGCTGATTCTCACACTCGAGGCTTCCCAGCTGGGAAATCCTGCAAAGGGAGCTGCTCTGACCCTGTGGGGAGATTCAAAATCCAGCTCTGTTAGGTCCTGCAAAGGGAACGGAGCAGAGAGTCCTCTGCAGAGATAAACTTTCTGAAGATTCCTGTTTGATGCTCCTTTTCCAGCATGACTAAAATCACTTTTCTGGGATCTGACCTGGAGCAGGTTCCTATAGAAACCCTCTAGAAGTCTGAATTGTCTGCAGGGAGATGCTTGGAACCCTCTGTATGGCAGTGACATAAATCCTGTCCTCCCTTCCCTAAATTAGCAAAAGCTTAAAAGATGGTGCCCAATTTATTATTTCCACATCACTAGTGCAGCCTGCGTTCTCTCAGCACTCACTTTGGGGCTTGCTGGAGTGGAGGAGGAGCTGGCTGCAGGACTTTTCCCTGCTCCCCTCAGCTTTGGGATCAGGGCAGGAAAGAGCTGGGTGTCCTCTCTCCTGCCAGCCCCACCAGCTTTGGGAAGCAACTTCGAGAACGAAATAAAGCCGAAACACCTGACCTGGCAGAACCCTGCAGCAGAAATTTCTCACCAGGGTGGCTTCTAGTCACTGCCTCAGAAAGAAATCCACTGGTAAAATCACTTTTAATCTTTTAATCTTTTTTTTTTCGGGAGGAGCTGCCCAGACAGCATTGTTGTCCAGCACTGCTGGCTGTGTAGCTGGACCAAGGCACGCACAGCAGTGCCGCGTAGCTCCAGGTGCTTTTCTGGGGTCACGGAAGAAGGACATGGATCTATTTGGAGAAAAGAACTTAACACTTTCCCAGCTCCTCTGGAAGAATGAAACCAGCCCTTAGAAGAGGCAGGTTGGAATGATATTCAATATGTGTTAATCATCAGTGAATATAACGCTCTGAGATGTAAATGCTACTCTTACACGCAGGGAGTTTAGGGAAGTGAAGTGATTTATGAGGAATAACGTTTGCATTAGCAGTTTGATGTTGTAACTCAAGCAATCCATCAGATTTCACTTTGGTCCATTTATTTTGTACTTGCCTTGCCCAAGGCCTTGTTTCTCATTGCAATAAAAGGTCAACTCCCAGCACTGAGCTAAGCAAGAGCAGAGCAGAAGAGAGTTCAAAGACAAGGTAACACGCAGAGCAAAAGGATCCAGACGGGAGCTGATATTTAAAATACATTTATTTGAAATGTAAACATGTATAAAATCAATACCTAGGAATAAATCTGTCCTGGCTTTTAAAATCATCTGCCTGCAGCTTGAATTTGGTGTGGTCGTTTTGGGGACAGCAGCTGGTTTGAAAGCCACGTGTACACGTCAGTGTTAGGCTGTGTCAGGTGTCGCAGATTCTCCTGAAACCTGAGAGGCTGCAGGAACCTTCTGGGAGCCCAAAAATCCTTCCTGAAACCTTAGAGGCTGCAGGAATCCTCTGGGAGCCCAAAAATCCTTCCTTAAACCCGAGCTGGGGACAGTGGTGGCATCAGCCTCTCCCGATGTCCTGTACCCACGGTCACGGCAATTGCCTGCACACAAGCACTGCTCAAAATGAAACGCCTGAGACTGGAAAAAGCAGAGTTTGTGGTGCACAGGAAGATCATGCAGCAATCCCAGTTCTTAGAGTGAAGATGCTGATCNCCTTAGAGGCTGCAGGAATCCTCTGGGAGCCCAAAAATCCTTCCTGAAACCTTAGAGGCTGCAGGAATCCTCTGGGAGCCCAAAAATCCTTCCTGAAACCTTAGAGGCTGCAGGAATCCTCTGGGAGCCCAAAAATCCTTCCTGAAACCTTAGAGGCTGCAGGAATCCTCTCGGAGCCCAAAAATCCTTCCTTAAACCCGAGCTGGGGACAGTGGTGGCATCAGCCTCTCCCGATGTCCTGTACCCACGGTCACGGCAATTGCCTGCACACAAGCACTGCTCAAAATGAAACGCCTGAGACTGGAAAAAGCAGAGTTTGTGGTGCACAGGAAGATCATGCAGCAATCCCAGTTCTTAGAGTGAAGATGCTGATCAGGATTATTGTTCTTATCAGGTGAGACTGAGCCCGAATGGAAGAAAAATTCGAATAAGAGGAAGAGAATATGGAGAGGAATGTTGAGGACGCCGTGGAGAATGTGTTTGACTTTTCACTGCTGGTGCACTGGAGCCGTATGGGGCCACCAGAACAGCTGTGGCTGTGGTTTCTGGACGTGGCCAAACACGAGGGAGAATGGTTGTGGCACATCTGCTTGATTTGCAAGTGATTTTGTGCCAAATTAAATCAGAGCCTCACCGCAGCGCCGAGAGCTCATTTTCACCTGTTGGTGCAGCTGCCACCTCCCCAATAAATGTCCCTGCAGGGCAGCAGAGGCAGTTTTTGTTTGCTTGTGGGGTTTTTTTTCCCTTTCCAATGGCTGGATAAGCGTCAGTGCCAGAGCAGGGCAGAACAAGATCAGAAGGAACGAAACGTTGTCAAGCCTCCCTTTGCTGGAGCTGCCTCGCTGCTCGTCCTGTTTGCGGAGTGCCCAGCCCTTGTCCCACAGTGTCCCCTCAAAGTGGCACCTGCCACTTTCTTCACGTCTCCTTGGGCTGGTGGGAAGCTGCAGAGCCCTTCTCTGGCAGCCTCGAAGGGTTCAAACCAGGGCATGTTTAGACATCAAAAAGAAAAAAAAAAGCTGCCTCTGGATTTTATCTCCCAGGAGAATGGCTCTGCTCAGCACACTGCACACTTCCATAGTGCCACTGTGCTTTGTATTTGCTTTTTCTACTCTAAATACATCAACTACTGGAACCTGACAATATGTGGTGCACATTTCACAACAGAAATCTATGAATTAAATTGCAAATCAGCGCATATCGACATTTGAGTCCTTTGTTTTGCCTTAGCCAATTCTTGGGTTTCCTGTTGCTCTCTAAATATTAGATAGATATTTATCTAAATATAAACCCCACAACTTCTTGGCTTTATTATTTACTCCATTATACACACGAACTCCTCATCTGAGAGAACCAGAGTGAGAAACTGAAATTAGCTGATCAATGAATGGGGAGAAGCTGAGAAAAAACTGCTGTGGAACTCACAGGAAAGCACGGGAAGTGTCAAAAGAGAAATTCATGGTATTTATTGACAAATGAAATAATTAACAATAAAAAACTTGGTGGATATTTCTGTGCATGAAAGGGTTGGGTCGAATTTCTGTTCCACAGTTCTCTGATTTGCATATTAAGGCATAATTGCTGCTCATGATCAGTTATGTTTTGTTAAATTTTGGATGAATAACGGTGCTAAAAATCTACTGATTTCACCCACTTTTGAGCATTCCAAGTCGCTGTTTGGAAAGCAACACCCCACCAAGAGAACCACATCTGTACAGAGGGGGTTTTACCTGACCAGCTGAACAACTCGGGGTAAACGAGGAGATGAAAATCCACAATATTTAGGCTGGGAATTAGTTATCTAAATATTTTTCGGGTCAATGCCAAACAAAATCAGGAGCCACACAGTATTTGAGATTAGACTTTTATATTGAGATTAGACTTTTGTAAGTGGCACTCCTAGAGAACAGTCAGCCTCACCTTGGAAAATGCTCTGGGAATAGGGGATGTGCTGGAGTTGCAAATGTTTATTTACAGAAAAAGCCATTCAAGAAGGAAGAAAATGCTGGAATATTCTCCTCTGGGAATGATTCCTGGTGGCTGGGAGCTGCTGTGGGTCAGACCTGCCAGGTGGGTGCATCAATGGAGCTGTAATTGGAATAAAAAGCAGAGTATCAGTGTTGTTAAGGGCTGAACCTGTCCTGATATAAATTTCATCCGCGGAATGTGACTTTTTTATGGCACTCCTGATGGAAAATGCCATCCTGTAGCAACAGCTGTCACCCAGAGTGGCACCAGGGGATGGAAGGACAACTCCAGCCCCACCACCCAGCCCTGGCTGGGCTCCCACAGCTCTCCCTGGGATGCTGGGAGCTCGAATTGAAAATTCTGCCTGGAGAGAAAAACACCTCAATGGTGAACCCTGTGTGAGGAAATTTATGGATGTTGGAGCGCCATTGACGACGTGAGTGAAATTTTAATCCGAATTTGAAAGGAAGGTTGATCCACGCCTAATCTTAAGCTGAAAGGAAGCTTGAACGAATTATCGCTGGCCGAAATTCAAGTGAGGCGTGGTAGAAGAATCACCTTGTGAGTTGAGTCAAGGTGAGGTCCGTGGGACGTGGAGATGGGGGAAAATACCTCCAAAGAACAAAGAGATGTTTATATTAATTTAAAAACTTTAATAAGATTGCATTCTAGATCGGTTCCCAAGCAGGAACTGAAAGATTTATTACTCTGGGCCATTAAAAACTTCCCAGAAGCTAACCTTGACGCTTTTCTCCATAAATCCTTCTGGGAAAGTGTTGGACTTAAGTTTTTTGACCTTGCTACTCAGAGAGATAAAATTGCGGCTTCTCTACTGCTCACCTGTCGTACTCCAATGCTCGGAGCTTGTCTCGATTGTGAGCAGGTTTCATTCCAGGGGGTTTTCCCCTCGTGCTGAAGGTCTGCTCAGCAGCCTCCCTGACATCTTCATTTCCCTGCGCTGGAAGGAGAGCCCAGGGAAGCTGAGAGCTGAGGGGAGAGCTGAAAGAGGGGCTTAGAAACCCCTCTGCCAGAGGCCAGGGAGCATTTTGGCTGCTGAGTGTCTTGGCCAACCTCCCAAGCTTTCATTAATTTTAGCCCATTTTCACCTCCCCTTTTATTTCTGGGCATTCACCTGTAGGCAGCATTTGTTGGGAGATTTTTTTTTTTTGCCTGCATTCATGGCTTGGCAGTCCCTAGGAAATCAGAGAGGTCTTTTTAATAAAAACATATAAAAATACACACATTTTCTCACCCTCTGCCCCCGTGCAATGCACTAAACCCGTTAATGACCACAGCAGCCTCACGGAAGGAGATGAAGATAAAAGGCTTGGAGGAACCTTAGGAAAACCCTCCCCACATGCAATGTCCTCCTGGTCTTGTTCGAGTCAGTGGAATAACTGCATGGGAGCACAGATTTTTTTTGATTACGTGAAGTAATTAGGGTGATATCCACGTATTCAGAGAGAGTTGGCCTCTGGTTTCTCCGAGATATAAGGAGAATTCAAATACATCCCTGCTGGAGCTGCAGTGAGATTTCTGAGGACAAGAATTCCCCCAGTGCAGCTCCTCACACCCCTGCACTGGGGGGTTCCTGGGGATTTTCTGCTGCCGTTTGCAGAAGTGGAAATGCAGATGTGGGGTTTGGAGGGCACAAATCTCCTTCTGCTCCTTTCGGGCTATTGATTGTTGGCCACAGGGACGCCCAGCTTCCATCAAACATCACAGATTCTGGGCACGAGAGGTGCTTTGCTAAGAAAATAAGGTTAAAATGGACCATGACAGAATAAAGCAGTGAAACCAATTCCATGCATAAGTCAAAGTGCCTTCCTTTAATTTTTTTGGAATGGAATCCAAGTTAGGAGATACTTTCTGGTTCTTTCCTTTGTAAAATGTCTGTGTAGAGATGTGGGAGGTGTCAGCAGCCCTGCTGGTGTCCTTTGGGATAATTTATTTCTGATTTAGTTCCTATAGATGTGTCCTTATAAAAAGGTTTTGTGGGAATGGCTTCACCACCTGTTCTGCCTTCCAATTTTTTTTCAGTGCTGCATTACACAGAAAGAAGTGGCTGAAGAAGTCAGTGTGGATTTCTTCCCCCATAAAAAAAAAACCCCAAACAAACCCATTTATAAAATTGTCTTTACCCAAAAACCTGTGTATACTGAATAAAAGATGAAAAAAAATTTTAAAAAAACCCAGTATGTACCTCAAGAAATTTAACCTTAAAATAGGAATAACCTGTAATGCAAGTTACATATTACAAAAGATAAAGTGACAAAAAAACCATGAACTAAACGGAAAGAAATTTTGCGAGAAACAAAAATAATTTTCAATAATAAACAAAAACAGTGTTCAACCATCAAATCAATCATCAAATGTACTGTTTCTCCTGTCCTAACCCCACATCCTACTAAAATAAAAAACACCTAAAAGATATAAAAACCCCAAGCAATAATAATTAATAAAATGTATATGTAATCTAAAAATAATTTTAAAATTCTAATAAAAATATATAAACGATACGAAATATATGAATTACGAGAAAACATGATGCAAATAATATCGAATAAAGCCTAAAAATTATGCTGAATCTGAGCAAAATAAAGTTCACAGTGCCGTACTTTACATTAATAACTGTAAAAAAATATTAATAACAAACCAATCTTTTGATTACTACCGAACAGCACAGTCCTGCTGACAGCTGCTGAGAGCTCTGTGTGAGGAACAGGTCTCTCAAATTTGATTTGAGAGCATAGTTCAGACAGATATCCACATTTTGTCATGCTGTTATGGGTGACAGTTTTAAGAAAACACTTTCACCCCCTCAAAATCTGCTTTTTGTGTTCCTCAGTTCTCCCAACCTGAAGCCACTAATCCTTTAATCGCCTTAAATTAGCTCTGAAGGTCTCGTTTCCTCGTCATTGAAACTCTGGATGGTTTTAAAGCGTTCTAACCAGGCTGCACAATGGATTGCACCCCTGTTTGCCTGGGAAAACACGTTTTTTTCCCTGCAAACATCAATTTTAACCAGTTTTTCGGAACTCGATGCCTATTTCCTCTCTCCTGAGCGAGATTTATTTTCCCCTCTCACTGAATGAGCAGGTGAGGCACAGCAGTGTTGTGTGGAAGAATAACCACTAGAGAATTAAATGTTTCTCTGGGCCTGCAGGCTGAGCCCACCATCCACAAAGCTGAGAACAAAATATATTCATTTTTTGGCTGTGGGCAAACCACCCTAAATCTGTCCCTGCCTGTTTCCCCCGTTGTTTGTGGCACAGAAATTGGAGTTATGATCCAGTGGGAGCTCTGTGCACAGCATTATTTGCACAGGTTTGTGTTTTCAGTGCTGGGGATCGGTACAAGGTGATGATTACCCTGCTCTGATGTGACAATGCCACCGTGTCACGAAGGAATAAACCTGTCCTGTCACAGAGGGATGGGCGTGAATGGACCAAGGAAAGCTCAGGGATTGCTGAAAATCTCGTGCAGAGGAAATCCAGGGAAGATACCCAGACTTGAGGCTGGGTTTTGGTGGATTTTGGACTGGAAAACGCCCTGTGAGGCAAAGTGAAGCTGGGAGAGGTGAACCCCTGATATCTTCAACCCCAAAATACCTCACAGGTCCCTGCTGGTGAATTTATAGAGGAGAAGATTGAACTGATGTCGCTGTGAGTGGCAGTAAGGAGAGCAGAACACACACCAAGCCGTAGAAAGCAAAAGTGTGACAGACTTTATTTTGATTCTAACTTTTATACAGAGATATCTACATAATAGTGATTGGACAGTGTCATCCCACCCCTCAGGGGGATTGGGTGAAGCCTTACAGCTCCAGTTAGCAAAACATAAGATTAGAAAGAGAGTAAAAATGTCCCAGTTTATCTTGTTTTCCTACAGAGTTCGTGAGAAGGAGAAAATTCTTAGGACTGCACGTCCACAAACTGGTGACCCTGCAGGGACATCCTGCCCCTTCCTAGCTTTTGGAAGGTTTTACTTTAGGATGGGAGAGATTTTCAAGCTGTGGGAAGGCTCAGGGGGATAGAAACGTGCCATGGCCATGCCAGGAAAGGGCTGTGAGTGTGGGACAGCCTTTGGCTCTGGAATCCACACCGATAATTGTGTGTGATCCTTGTGGTGTCACAGAGACACCTGGGCAGTGGCACATCCCCTGCTCTGCCCTCTCCTGCCCTTTCTCAGGAATTAACCCAGAGCTAAAAACCAGTATTTCATTCAACCATGACTGTCTCAGCCTTGAAATTCCAGAAGATCTGAAAATCCCATCATTTCCTTAGAAAACTGCAGCTTGAATTAGATAAATTTGCCTCTGGGTCTTTGTTTCAGGAGTACGCTCAGTCGGCTTCATTCTGAAGTGAAGTATTTGGTTGTTTTGCATAGTTTTTTTTCTTTTTTTTGATTTGGCAGAAACCTGCCACCAAGTTTGACTGTTTTACAGATACTTTGGATGGCAAATAGGTATTACCTGTTGGAAATGGAGCTGTTGCAGCAGCCAAAGTCAGTTTCTGTGCTGAATAATTTGAATAAAGGAGGGAAGCGAAGGACTCTGTGTGTTTTACTGATGGTAAACTGAGGCTCAGAGCCCAGTCCACGCTCCAACCTCTTTCCAAACCGGGCTCTGAGAACAAGGAAAGTGTTCTGCTGAAGGGATCAACACTGCTGTGAAGCAAAGCACAGAAATATATTGCATTTTGTGGTACTTTTAAAGGGATCTTGGCACTGTGGTGGTTTCCAGGAAATGCTGAGGGTCGGGAGTGAGGTGTGGACCTAAAAATCGGGATTAAGTATCACTAAAAGAAAGCAGGGCAGTGCAGTTGGTCTTTTTCTAAACCAACATACCTCTACATATGAAGTTGCAAACTTATTTTATTTCCAAGTGTAGTCCTGCGAAATTCCCCTCGAATAATTGGATTACACAGGAACAGAGGAGCATATAAAGAGGTTAACTTCGAATTTGCTGAATAGCTTAACTGAATTGTATTTTTATTATTTCTTTCAGATGTTCATAGTCCGTGTGGGCGGATAACAGGAGAGAGAGAGAGTTCAGGCAGCACTACGACCTTGCATTAGGAATAAATTGCAGCCTGGAGGAGTTCTGCTTTATGGTCAAATCTTAAAGCCTTTGATAACAAGGAAAGTAAAGGAAATGGATTTGCCATTGCTGCAGAGCACACAAAGCTCTGTGTCTACAACCTGCCCTAGATTAGCGTGGCACGTGCGGGATTTACTGCAGCAGCAGCATCCCGTGGGAGCCGCTTGCTCAGAGGGAATTGCAGCAGGAAGGAACCTGAATGGAGAACTCTCTCCTGTCTGGGGGTTTTTTCAGAGCCCATCCTGGGCGTGCTCCGGTTACCCGAGGTCTGTGCAGCTCTGGAGAGGGCAGAGATGAGATTTAATGTGCTGTGAAAGGCCCTGAGCGTGGGAGAGAGGGGAGGGAGCGCAGCAAAAAGTTTACGCTCCCGACTTGTCAGCATAATTTTGCCCCTGCAGGATCTTTTTTTTTTTCCCTTTTTTGTTTTTTTTTTTTTGGGATGCAGAGCATGTGAGGCAGGCGTGTTGCCTGGCAACTGGAGGTGAGCAACCTGTGCAGGGGAAGAGGAGGGAGAGGGAATAAATGTGGCCCTTATTGCTCCTTTTAGGGCCGAGCCAGGAAATCTTTTGCTGAAGCTCTTTTCTTCTGCATTTATTTCCCCACACAAGTGACTTCTCTCTCTTTCTAGGCAGGATGCACCCAGCTAAAGAATTACTGGGATAAAGGAGGTTGGGCATCTGGAAATCATAAAAGTTTAGGGTTCCCAGAGTGAATAAAACGCGAGAATGCACTGGTGGAAATTCTGGCTGCTGAAATTCAAAAGGTTAAGTTGCTTGGGCTGAACTCTGCGAAGTCTGGAATGAATTGGGGTAACAAAATGAGGAGATCCTTCCCCCCAGGAAGTGGGATGATGTACTCAGGTACAGATCAGGTACTCAGGTGTTAGAGGAGATGGAAATTTGTTTGTTAACAATCCCCATGTTAGGAGTCAGGACTTGGGGTCTGGATTTCATGGAATTATCTTCACCACTCTCTCCTGGTTTGTTTGAGTACCAAAAAGAGGGGTCACCCTGCCAGGTTCTGTGGGCACAGCAAAAATCTGGCTCACCCCTTCGGAATTTTAGGAGAAAAGCCAGGGAAAGTGTCTGTTCCAGGCTCTTTATGATCAGATAACTTTAACAGTAGAATCACAGCTGAGACCATGCAAACCACGCTCAAAGCATAAAATTCCCCTTACTTCAACTTTTATTCTACAAGTGTAAGCAGAAATAGGAGGTTTAAGTTGGCCTCTGATTTCACTGCCTGAAAAACTCTGCAGAAATAGCCATAGGTCTTTCTCTGCAGAAAAACCCATAAAATGGGTTTTTACCAACAAGCTCCATGGGCAGGGAGTCCATGAAGCACAGCTGTTTGAAATTCGTGTCTTTTTGGAATGCAGGGGCTGAAATTCAGGTGCTCTCCTGCAAGAGGCAGAAAGGGGAGGTGGGAGAGGAGGCTGCCCAGAATATTTATTGGCATGCAGGACACTGGGTGCTGACAGAGCTCGGGAGGGAGCACTGAGCAGATTAACAATGAGCTCTGGCTGGGCACGAAGCAGGCTGACCTAGTGCTGAGATCCAACACTTCCCCAGCCCGTGGCATCAGCCCCACTTCTTCTTTGCCGGCTCGGAAATGTCAGAATAAATATTTTCTTTTTTTCTTTTTTTTCCCCAGCGAGTCTGGAATAGTGGTGGAATTGCAAAGATGAGCTGCACGTTATTTTTATGGAATCACAGAATGGGTTGGGTTGGGAGGGACCTTAAAGCTCATCCAGTGCCACCCCTGCCATGGGCAGGGACAACTTCCACTGTCCCAGGCTGCTCCAAGCCCCATCCAGCCTGGCCTTGGGCACTGCCAGGGATCCAGGGGCAGCCACAGCTTCTCTGGGCACCCTGTGCCAGGGCCTGCCCACCCTCACAGGGAAGGATTTATTCCCAATATCCCATCCATCCCTGCCCTCTGTCAATGTGAAGCCATTCCCTGTGTCCTCTCACTCCATCCCTTGTAAAAAGTCTCTCTCCATCTTTCCTGCAGCTCCTTTCAGGTCCTGCAAGGCCACAGTGAGGTCACCCCAAAGCTTCTCCTCTCCAGGTGAACAACCCCAGCTCTGGCAGCCTTTCCTCCCAGCAGAGCTGCTCCATCCTCTGCTCATCCTGGAGCCTCCTCTGGGCTCTCTCCAGCAGCTCCACGTCCTTCCCGGGCTGGAATTGGTCTTCATGTGGGGAAAGGCCTGTGCTGCCTTTTGGGAGAAGCTTGGAAGGGCTCCCAACAGAGAGGCCAGGGCCTGTGTTTGGGTGGATCACCCCAAAATAGGGCAAAATCCACACCAAAATGTTCCGAAGGATCTAATTTTGTACAAAACTCCAGATCCTGAGAAGACAACTCCTGGAGCTACCTGCGTTGGTTTTTTTGTTGGTTTTTGTTTGTTGGTTTGGTTTGGCTTTTTCGTGGATTTTTGTTTTTTTTTTTTTTTTTTTGTGGGGGGGGGGGGGTNTTTTTTGACTCATTATGGAAATGCTGTCGTGCTTGGAGAAATTGTCCTGCAAAGAGATCTTGCCTGTTGTCTTCTCTGGAGATCCCCAAGGCTGATGGGTGTACAAGGCCCCCAGAGCAATGGCAAGGCTGTAAGACCACAAGTTCTGTAACAAGGTGAGATTGTTTTTTAGAGGGTGAAAGGTCCTGAGGCATCCATGATTTTGTCTTGTGTTGCTCCTTTTTTGGTTTTTTTTGGTTTTTTTGTTGTTTTTTTTTTTTTTTTTTTTTTTTTTTGTGCGGAGGAGGGAGGGAACTGGAATTCCAACACTGTAGATAACATCCAGCAACTGCAGGGAAAGGAAGATTAGGATGATGTTCTGCTGAACTCTAAATTTAGGCTGTTTTGGGGCAGCCTGAGCTCTGCTTTGCTGCTGGAGGACTGGACAGGAGAAGGGTGGGAGGTGAGGAATTTCCACTTCAGAGCCTTCCCTTCCCAGGGAGAGCAGCAGGGCAGCCTCCCACCAGGAGCCAATGCCAAGACTTGTCCCCTCTCCCTCACACAGCTTTTCTCTACAGACTGATTTTGGAATTCTCGCTGCTGGGAACCATTTGATCTGGGAATTGCCAAGGGGAAAACACAATGAGCTCTTTTCTGGAATTTTGGCGCAGTTTAAGGATTTAGGAGGAGACCACACGGATGTTTGGGAGGGAGGGAGGTGGACAAGGACAGGAAGTGCCCAGATTTTGGGTTGGCACTTTGGGGTTCACTGCCTGCCTTGGAGCCCTGAGCTCAGGCAGGGTTGGAGTTTTGGGAAGCAGGGATTTCTGTGCAGAATTGGAGAGGCTCCCCAGAACAGAGGCTGGATGAGATTAAGAGAATAAACTGGGTTTTTATTAAAGGCCTCCAACAGGTGCCCCTTGGGCAGTCAGGAGCCTCCCAGAGGCCTCACCCAAGGTGGATGATGGGCACAAGTTTTTCACACAATTTTAAGTTTGGTCCATGTATATATCAGTGGTTAATCCTCCAATTACAGCTTCAGGTAATGAAGTCATTTACCCCCAGTTTGCTCCCTCCCCATTTCACTTTTGTTTATATTTTTCGGGGCCTGAGGCAGTGAGGTGTCCTTGAGTTTCAGGCCTAGAGAGGAATGGTTTTGTCTGACTAAAATGGGAAGACAATGACTAACAGGTTTAGAGTTACACGCTAAAGAAGCACAGGATCTGAAAAATATAAAAGCTCAAATCCTAAGGCATCAAATGGAACGAAGGCTGGTTGTACCCAGCTGCCAGTCCTGGAGGCTTTCACCTGAGTGTTTTTCTTTGCCATTTGAGCTATTCCTGTTCCAATCCCGTTATCCCAACCTCAAACCAGGCAGCAGCACGTGCAGAAGGGCACAGAGCCTTTAACTCTGGGCCATCTAAAAGCTGGGACGTGACAGCCAATTTCATTAATGTCTCATGTTGCAAACCTCGCTCGTTAAGATTTTTTTTCTGCCAGATTTACATATAAAAAATTTAGATTTAAATTCAACCAGTGTATTTTCAGAAATAGCTCCAGTAAACCACTTTAATCCCCAGTGCGCTCTGTTAAATATAGTTGTTAAAGTGGAAGTTGATATCATTAAAAGATTTAGCTGAGTGATGTCATACTCCACTTTATCTCAACTGCCTTTTGCAGTTTAAATAATTAAGCTCCGAATATTTTTCTCAGAGGGCATCCTGAATCCGAGAACATCCAGCTATATCTTCTTTTTCTCCAGGTTTTGGGATTGTTTTGTGCAGTTAAATACTCGAACACAGCAAGCCTCGCTGGTACTGTTTTATTTGGGTTTTTTTTTCCTTTCTTTTGACCTTGGTGTGTCCTTTATCTTTGCTGGCGACGCTGCTGGATTGCTTGGAGGCTCGTCTGAGCTGAGAACCTCGTGTGTGTGATGTCAGCTCCATGCCAGAAGGCTTGGAAGGTGAAGAACACTTAGATTTTCCTCTGAAAGGCTTTCTGAAAAATATTCATTCGTGACAACAAAAATTTCTGTCGCTGGGTTTTGGATTTTGCCGAGACGCGGAGGAAGAAATCAGTGGCAAAATGGGAACATTGTAAGGAAATATTTGAAATTACTCTTCAAAGTATTTATGATTTACTTAGCAGAAGAGGTTATAAAACACAAAAGGCTTGTGATTAAAAATAATAATAATAAAAAAAAAGATGAAAGGAGATGCAGTAAGATGCTGCCAGTGGTGTTCTTTGAGATTAAGTTGGCTGATCAAATAATGAGAGCTAAAAACTGTGATCTGCTCTGTTCATAAACTTATCTTGGATTAATTAAATCTGCCATTTATTTGTTTTAAATACATGTCACATTGCCACATTAAGGTTTCTACCTAAAACAAAAGGGTTGCCGGGAAAAAATAGAACAATTCGGTTTAAAATCAAAGGCATGAGCACAAGCTCAAGAAGGTTTTATAAATTCCATGTGTGGCTGCCTGATCCCAGCATCCTGGAATTTATCATCCCTCAGAGTTACATGGGCAGTATCCATCTTCTCCTGGAGCTTTCTAGGAATATTTTAGGAAATTTCACTTCAGTTGAAAAGGTTGTGCTATTTAATGTTTGTCTCCGTGGTCTCAGTTCTGCTGAGCTTCTATTCAACAACCAAATTATTTTCCTTTCATCAACCAGACAAATCCTGGTGATGTGGAAACCTGAATTTGTGCTGAACTCGGTGGGGCTGCCTCGTCATGAGCAAGATGACAGTGAGGCAGAATTCTGGTGTTGGGGCTTTGCAGGGCAGCAGAAAATAAATGTTTTTTCCTACTTTTGCTGCCCTGGATAAACAAACCCAGCCTGTCTGATGTGGGGAAAAGGAAGAGTCCTTTCAAGCAGGCCCTGAAACCTGAGCTGCAGGTGCCAGATGAGGCTTTGTAAAGTTCTTTTCCATGAAATTCATTCCACAGTCCGGATTCCACTGGCTGCAATGGAAATGCACTTTGTCATGGGCAAATATTTCCAAACACAGGGAAATATTTGTGAAATCAATGGATGTTGAGTATAAAACCAGTGGGATTTGGACAGTGTCTGAAGAGTCACATGGCTGCGGTGGTTTCCTTTCTGTGCCCTTGAATCAGTTCACCAGAAACTGAGATTTTCCATGGAAAATTACTGCAAGTTATTGGGAATAGCACGAGTGAACCAGAGGAGTCTTGGACTTCCCTTGTTTGGTTTGGGTTTTATTGGGAGTTTAATTTTTTCAGATTTTCATAGAGTTCATGAACATTTCAAGGTAATCTGTGCCTTCCTGTGTTGGAATATTCATTTCAAGCCAAGATTTTTTACAGATGGAGGGGAATTAATGGAATTTATCACTTCAGCAGTTTCAGGGGGGTAGTGAAGCCGTTGCCACTACAAAAATTCTGTTGAATAGATTCATAGAAGAAACAGTGTTTTCTGTGAGAGGACTCCCACGCTGCCCCCTACACAGGTTGTGACTTTCATCTTGTGCATCTGAGAAAAGCTGCAGCAAAAATCTTGGGGGAAATGCCTTTAAATCTCTCAAATCCCAAAGTCCAGAGGTGCTGCTGGGGCTGATTCCAGGGCCTTGCTCAGCAGGTTCCTCAAATCCTGCTCTCAGCAAGGCAGAAAGGGCTGGGGGAGCTGATACAGGACTGACAGAGAAAATAATCTGAATACCCCAGAAAATATCCCAGAAAATATCCCAGGAAACACCTGATGGTCAAAGCACAATTCTCTGCCCCCCTCAAAAGCTTGGGATGACTGCAACTGCCTATAGCAAGTAGAAATCAGGAGAAAATGGAAATTCTTCACCTTTTGGACATGTTTTAAAGTCCAGGACAGAACTGATGCAGACACACACTCCAAGGAGGCTTTTGTGGGGTTTGGTTTTCATCTCCAGCTGCTTCCCAAGACCTCCAATTTGTCCCAGCTGCAAAGCTCATATGACAGGGTGATTATCTCAATTGGTAGGCAAAACAAGAAGGCTCTGAGACAGACTAATGAAGTCAATTGTGCTGCTGCAGGGGCCAGTTGAACATACTTTGGATTCACTCATCTTTTGCAGAATATGTGAAAAAAAATCTGTATTTCCTTAAATTCCTGCCCCCCTGATTAATTCTGAAATTTAATCCTGTTTAGAGCCATGCTACATTTTGGAATAATAAATTCCAGGCACTGCTCATTTTTCTTTGGGATGAATTTCCTGCTGCTTTGCTCGCTGCATTTTGGGGAAGGGGATTTTTCACGCGTGTCCTTCAGGCTTTGGTGTGAGCTGGGGAGGGAGTCCCAGAGCAGAATTCCTCAGGGAATTCAGCACCTCTGGAGTGCTGGCCTTGGTGTGCAGCTGGACAGTGATGGGAGGGCAGCAATGGAGCTGCTGCACTGAAAATCCTGTTCATGGATAAATAGGATGCATCTTTGGATGTCCGGCTCAGAGCGGGCTGTTGGTACAATTGGAACCCCAAAGATGTCCTCCAAGGGTCATTAGCAGCCTAAGTGGAGTTGATGATGTCTTCTACTTCACTCTAGGATTCATTTTTGGTCATTTTTCCGTATTTTCTAACATGCTTTTACCCTTTTATTTTCCTTCTTCACCGATCTGCAGCTCCACAATTCATCAGACTTTACCATACATGGTGCCTTTCACATATTCTAAATAACTTTTTTTTGTTCTGTCCATCTCTAGGTCTGCATTTCTCAATATTGATGAGCTGTTTACTGCCTTGGAGGTCTCTGGTGCCCCAGATTTTACCATCCCATGTGTGCATTCCTCATCCTGTGGAATGCTGTTGCACCAGGCCTGCATTGCTCTGCGTTTTATCTTTGCATTAAAGTCGTTAAAAATCCCCTTTCACATAGAATTACTGCTGTGCCCATAAAACTATGTTTGTAGCACACCAAGATAACAGAAATAAACCAGATTATCCATAGATAACTGGTCGTTGAGAGAAATTGCTGTCACAGCTAAACCAAGTCAAACAAAGCTGTGGGCAGGTCAGGAGAAGTTCAGACTGAGCAGCCCTGAGGTTCTGCAAAGCCTGCATGGAACTGAGGGCCTGTTACTAGCACAGAAAATGCCAAAAAATGCCAGTTTTTAGGGCCTTTTCCTGCTGGCGAGGATGATGTTTTACACAGAAAACTGCCGGTGTGTTTTGCCAATTTCCTTTTAAATCAGGGTTTTTTTGGACACCCAGAGTTTGCCTGCACACCCCCCTCACGCTCCTCTTTCATACAGATATTTTTGGGGTGTTCCCACTCGGACAACATTCAGCAGTGCAGTTTCTCCTGACAAGGAATTCCAAACTCCTAAAGGTGCCCAAGCTGAAATTGTTTAGAGGCAAACCCTGTGGAAAATCTGCGCGTGGGAAGATGGACCAAGAAAACATCCAAGGCAATCTTTAATTATCCGCAAATCAACCCAAAGAACCCCAAACCACACGGCCTGGTCTCAAGGAAAAGGGTGTTTATAGGCATGAGTAACATTTGCTGGGTGTTGTCACCGCTCAGGAGGATCCTGGAGCAGATTTCCCTCCTCCTTCCCTGACTTTCTGTTTCTCAGGAGGCTTTGGAAGAGCTGGTGCTCCCCCGTGTTTGGATTTTGTGTCATCACCTGCCCACTCAGCAGATCCTCTGCATTTAGCACAGAAAACACCCTTCCCCTGAGAGGGGGAATTTCTGGATGGAGGCCCACTGGAATTCCTGCTCTGCCCCGTTTAGCACAGGTGAGATTTTCCACGTTCCAAGAGAAAAGTTTTTTTACAAGCTCCTAAACTCAGCCCTGCCTCCCTCTCTGCACTCTGTAACTGCATTTTTCCTTTCCTCTGAGCACCACTGAGGTGTTTTGTACCCCAGAAGGACGTGGTGCTCTGTTAGAAAGTTGTTGGAATTAAAAATATACTTTTTTAAACTAACAATTTCATATTTCTCCTCATTACTAAGTAGAGAGGAAAATCAGAAAATGATTAAGTTCGGAAAAGACCTCCAAGAACCTTCAACCCAACGCCACCATGGTGCAAAGTGCCACATATTTTTAATTTTTTACATTTCCAGGGCTGGTGACTCCATCACCTCCCTGGGCAGCCCATCCTAATAAATACCTGAACAGTTTGATTTTATGGAAGTAATTTTTAACTTTGAAATGAGTTAATTTGTATCAAAAAGCACGTTTATCTGATTCTTCAAGGGAAAAGAAAATAAAGGTTCTTTTTAGCCATGAATAAATCTTTAAAAAAGTATGTCATCTGCGATAATTTATTCAAAGTATTTTTTGTTCTAATTAATTTCTAAAGTGCTAGGAAATATTTGCATAAGGAAATCTTTGTAGTTTTGACTCCTTTAAAAACTAAAACCAGCCATTCATGATGTAATAATTAGTGAGGAGTACAAAGTGATCTAATACCCATTCTTCTGCAGCAAACTGGCTTTCATTTTTAATCATAAATGCTGCCATTCTTAGCTCTGGAATAATTACAATTTCCATCGAGCTGCCTAGGGGATGTGCTCAGCCCTGGGAGAAGGAAAACAGGTCATTTCTTTGTTCTTTTCTTTCAAAGGCCAGACCCAAACTTTTCTGGTGTTGAGAACCTCATCCCATAACCACAGCCACGCTTCTTCCCGAGGTTTTGGCATTTCTGCTTTGCCTTCTGTGGTAAATGTGGGTCTGGAGAGCCCTAGAAAATAAAATCATAAAGGTCTGTCTCACTAGTGTGTCGTTAGGAAATGCTTATTACTCTTAAATCAGCTCATTGCAGCCCCTCAGTTCAGCAGAGGCCTCCAGGTCAAAGATGAGCCCAGCAGCTCCTAAAGCAGATTTATTTCACGTGTTGTGTGTAAAATAATCAGAGTCGCCATTCATGACATGAATTTAGGGGCCAGGTGTTGGTGCTGATGCCTTTTTGGGCTCCCTGAAAACAGAGGCCAGGCAAAATTAAGGGAATAAAAAGCGGTTCTGTTTATTGAAGGGCCTTCAGGTACATTTCAGGCAAAGTCCCACAGGGGCTGCACCCAAAAATGAATGACAGGTCATCAGTTTTTACATTTTTCTAAGTTTGGTCCATTTGCATATCGGGGGTTAATCCTCCAATTAGAGCTTCAGGTAATGAAGTCATTTACCCCAGATTTGCTCCCCCCAACTCACTTTTGTTTCCATCTCTCAGGCCTGAGGCAGTGAGGTGTCCTTGATCGCCAGGCCTGGAGAGGAATTGTGGTGTCCGCCCAAAATGGGAGAGCAGCAGCTGACACTGTGTGTGGAGTTTAGAGTGATCCACTAAAGAACTGCAGGATTGCAAATAGATGGAAAATAGAAAAGCTAAAATCCTAAGGCATCAGTGCCTTTTTGCTGAAGTCCACCAGGCAGTTTGAGGGGGTAAATACCTGCTTTTGCAGAAAAACCTGAAAAAATTATCTCCTTATAGAGTGATGGAAGGAAAAAGGATCTCATTTGAGTCATCACAGCCACCGGTGATGTCTCTGGAAAGGACACGTTTCCTTGAATGTGGGAGCTGTGCAGTAATATTGAGTATTTGCCACATACAGGTGGCATAAATCCTGTGGATTCAACAAGATTTCGTGGAGGGATGTGTGTGAAGATGATTCCTTGTCTGCAACTGCAGGATTCAAAAAGCTCTGGGGGAGATCCCTGTGCGAAACAGAACTGGAAGCTGGACCTGGTGGAGTTTATTTTTTAAAAGCTGCTAAGCACCTTCTTAAGGTGTTAAGGCTGCTCTTTCCTTTTCCATCAGGAGGCAGTTGGTGGAAATGTCACCTGGACCTGTCCTCACCCAGACTGGGATGTCCCCAGGCCATGGGAACGCCCTGGTCTCTGCAGAATTTGGATTTGTTATTGGCAGATAAACAGAGCTTGGTGAATGAACCTTTTGCCCAGCCGTGAATGAGGTAAAGCACCAAGTCCTGCTCGTGGCTTTGTGTTTGTGCAGTGTTGGAGGAATGAGAGCTTGGCTTAGCCAAGACCTCTGGGCTGCTCCAGTGGCAGTGGGAAATAAGGAACTAAGCCAAGAAAAGAAGTCCTTGAGCAGAGAAAGACAACGACCTTAATAACTACAAGTGGTGGCGAAGTTAAAAATTATGAAACTGAATTGAGCTGAGAATTGATCGAGCTCCGGTGCAATCATACAACCTGCAATTTATCACCTTTTAAAACCCATCAGGATGCTCCCAGGGCCCTGCGAGGGCCGTGTCTGGCCAGGAGGTGTGAGCGGGGTGAATTTAAACGGGAATGTTGTCCGCTCTGTGCGAGCTGGGGCTGCTCATCCCCGGGACGCAGGAGAGGAGCCGCAGGCTGCCGGCCACCCGGCTCCCAGCAGATGGACTCGCCAGGCACTTCGAGGGAGATGAGTTTCCCTCCTCTCTCGTCTCCCCTCGCTTCCATCAGTCACTAAAAGAATGTCCCTGGCTGGTTTGAAGGCTCAGGCAGTTGTGGCATTTGTACTCGCCCTGACAAAAAGCTGGGCTGCGCAGAGCGGCGCGGGAACATCGTTCTGACAGCCCAGTGAGTTTTACACTCCCAAACTTTCCTGCCTAATGTACCGTGGGCTCTGGCCTGCTCCCTGCCTCCCTGTGCTGACTGCAGGCCCCAGGAGATGCTGCACACGTGCCCCGGGATGGATCCTGGCAGCTGGGAGCACCCAGTGGGAATGGGAACGGGAATGGGAATGGGAACGGGAATGGGAACGGGATATTTCTGACCCCGCTTTGCCAGGGGAAATCTGCACAGGGGTGGAGAGGGAAAAGTGGTCTTTGCAGGAGTGGTAAAATGCTGAAAAAGAGACAATGAAAAGGTCAGAGCAGGGAGAGCTCCTTGGGAAAAATGGGGGTTTCCAACACTTGGACAGCGGTGTGGCGGTGCCGTTCTCTTATTTGCGTCTTGTGCTAATGAAAGCTGCTAATGAGGCTACTCCTCCAGCAGTGACTTATCTTGGAGAATTTGGAATGAAACGTTTCCTGAAAAGCCAGCGGTAAATAAAAATAACCCCCCATCCACAAGTCCCGGTTTCATAATCTTGGAGAATCGAGGTTCATGAGATAAAGGAAAATCAAAGTGGAATGTGGAAGTACAAAACAAGGCTGCCAGAAACCCCTGGAGAGGAGAGCGGCTTGCAAAGGAAAAAGATGAGGCAAACCCACAACAGATCGTTAAATATTGAATGGGAAGTAACACAGAGCATGTAAAGAATGAAGAAAAAACTTTTCTGGGCATATTTGGGCAAGTTTTATGTGAAAGTGAGAAGCTTAAAAGCGACACATGAATGTTTCATGCTGACACTTGAATGTCTTTAAGCAAAATTCCCCTTCTCCACTGGCAAAAGGCAGTGGATTGGTTCCCTGATGCTCCTCAGACTTGTTTTATTGTGCTGTTCGCTTATAAGCTGGCATTTTATTATTTAATTGCAGACATTCAAATCTTTGTACTCTTTTCTCCTCAAAACCCCAACAGCAGTCCCATAAAATAGTGCGTAAAGAGAGTAAGTAATGAGAACAAGTCCTGTGAGGGGCTGAGGGAGCTGAGGAGGGGCTGGAGCCCCAGGAGAGGCTGAGGGAGCTGGAAAGGGGCTCAGCCTGGAGAAAAGGAGGCTCAGGGGGAATTTCTGGCTCTGCACAACTCCCTGACAGGAGGGGGCAGTTCCAGGAGGAGAGGGAATGGCCTCAGGCTGTGCCAGGTTGGACATCAGCAGGAATTTCTCCATGGAAAGTTAGGAAAGTGATGGTTGAGTTGGGCGAGAACAAATCTCCCTTCCCTGGCTCGTTCCCAGCTTGCTCTTTCTTCTCCCAGCTGGGCTGGAGGACCTGGTGGGTGGCTGGGAGCAGCTGCTGGGAGCTCAGAGCCTGCAGGGGGAAGTGGCCTGGAACTCATTTCCCCCCAGTCCTGCGGGAGGAGTGAGGCAGAGAGGGTTTTAACCCAAACCCGAGTCTGATTTTGCCGTTTGGAAGCAGCTCCTGTCAGGCAAGTTCTGCCACGATACAGGGGGCTCAAACCAGAGGGAAGCAGGCTGGGAAAGGTCACCCTCAGCCCCTCAGAGTAAGGCTGGATCTGGGAAAATCAGCAGGAAAGGTCATGTGCTGCTGCCGTGTGACAGCTGGGAAAGAGCAGGTTAAAAAGAGCTGAGCTCTGTCACTTTTAGGCGAAGTTTGTTGCCTGCGGTGGGAGTTGGTGTTTCTCCCCAGTGTTTTGATTAATTATTTTGGTCATTCATTCAGGGAAGTGTTTGCAGCGCGGCGCAGTGAACTGAAATGACCTAGAAATAATTCCCTAACGCAACCTGACGCTCTGGCTTATATTCGGGGAGAGATTTATTGTTTTACTCACAGGGGATCTTCATCAAAGCGCTCCTCAGTCATCCCAGGGGGGCTGGTGCTGTTCCTGCAGGACCAAGAAGCTTTGGATCCACCAGGTGATGATCACTGACCTCCTGCTCCAGCACTGGACTGGGCTGGGACAGAAATTTTGCCCCGCTGGGACCTGCCCAGGGGTAGAGCCCCGTCAGCAGGAACTGCAGCTGGTTTTTAGGGATCAGGCCTGGAACAGCAGCTCCTCAGGCACAGGCAGGGATTGGGGAATTGCTCTTTGTGGGGTCGGGTTGGGGTTTTGCTCGGTGTCACTGCCCTGCAGGAGCTGTAGTTCATTTTTGGTGACTTTTCCACCCACTGGGATGCAGCAGCAGCAGCTCTGTGTCTGCACGTGGTGTGGCCACTAAATGACAGTGCCAGTGGGGCCTGGAAAAGCTTTTCCTAGACTAAACCCAGCCTCCTAGGCTTCTTTCTTTATGTTAAACATTTTTAGACGTTCCCAGGTTGCTTTAGAATAATTAGGAGGAGCAGGAACTGCATGATGTAAGGGAATGAGGCAGCGACTTGTTCCATTCAGTTTTATTCCCCTTCCAGCACTGAGTGGGTTTCCAGTCTGGTGAAGTGCAGAGGAAACTCCAGACTCCCATTGAACATGGGCATTTGGGCTATTTTCTGCCCTCTGTTACTTTGTTTTCAGCCACCTCTCAGCTGCTGATCCCCAAAGGCACAGCAGGCAGCTCTTGCAGCCTGACTAAAGCACCGATGCTGGCAAAACACATTAATTTTTGTCCTGGTGACAATGCCTGATCCATCCTGTCCTTCTCTTAGGCACTGTTGGACACATTTAGCACCAGCATGTACTTATGAGTCACAAATAACTCACAGGATTACTTCAGCCTGCTTGAGATTCCAAAATAATAACTCAGGATTTGCCACCGAGCTGAATGTGAGACCACTCACGACCCTGGGGGGGAAAAGTGATCGGATATGGAGTTGCAAAATCGTGGAATCGTGGAATCACAGGATGGTTTGGGTTGGAAAGGACCTTAGAGATCATTTCATTTCACCCCCTGCCATGGGCAGGGACACTTTCCACTATCTCAGGTTGCTCCAAGCCCCATCCAGCCTGGCCTTGGGCACTGCCAGGGATCCAGGGGCAGCCACAGCAAATCTGGGCACCCTGTGCCAGGGCTGGAATTTCTTCCCAATATCCCACCTAACCCTGCCCTCTGTCACTGTGAAGCCATTCCCTGTCTCCTGTCACTCCAGGCTCTTGCAAATAGGTGAAATAAATTCTCTTCCACCAATCCATACATTTTAAAAATAAGGACAAATCCTGAATGAAAGCACCAGTGTAGTGTGTGGTCAGGACAGAACAAACCACAACTCTACAAATTAACATGATTTCTGTGAAAACAGAGGGAATTTGCCCACTCTCCATCAATTGTCAGCAGGAAAGAGTGATGTAATTATTGACTGGCCTCAGAATGTAAAGGCAGGAATGAGAAGTGGCAATATTTGAATCAGCTTCTTAAGAATACCAAGCTCTGTGGAGGGATAAATATTTTGTTTCACTTCACCCTGTTTGTGCTTTAATTTTTTTTTTACTTTTTTTTCACTTTTTTAGCTTCACAGGAAGAAGAGAGGAAGTAATTTAGATGGCAGAAAACATGGTGTATGGGTAAATCTCTTCCTCCCACCTCATTTTTATTTGGTTTATTTTAAACACCCTGAGCAGGGCGAGAAGCTGGGAAAGAAGAGCGAGGGGGGAGTAAAAAGAGCCTTTAGGATGTAAAGGCTGGTGCCTTCCTTCCTGAGCAGTGAAACGGGGTAATTGTGGTGCTTTGGCAGGGTCACAAGCAGTGGCTGGCAGCTGCTGCAGCTCTGATCCCTTCAGGTTGCTGGGAGTGAGGATTTGGTGCTGCCGCTCCCTCTGTCTGTCCGCGGGTGTCTGTCAGTCCTGCCCAACATCTCACGGGCTCCTCTTGCTGGGAGTGGAGTGGATCCATCCTGCAGGGAAGGGGATCGAGAGGTGGATGTCCAAATGCTTTAGTGCAGCCCCTTTTTGCTGTTGTGCCCACGGCGGGATGCTGGCAGCAGGAGCTGCTGCCCTGTGCCATGGGATCACCCTGCCTTTGGGTTCCGGCCCAGCAGTGGGGGCTGAGCAGTTCTAACAGTTAATTGTAATGCTATTGTGGCCTGAGCGGAACAAAACAGGAATAATCAGGCTTCAGACAAACAAAAAAATCCCCAAAAGCAACACAGTGTTATTTTAGAATAAAAGCACATGTAGCTGAACTAATACTCCTGACGAGCAAGGACATGGATTTCTCCCAGGGCATCCTGCAGTCCTGTAGGGGAGAAGTGACCTTATTTGCATTTTTCTTGTTGAATTGCTGTTGGGATTTCTGCAGCACGGCAAGAGCAAATTCCTCCAGGAGAACATGGAAATATCACAGCGCTAACGCAATATCCTCCAAGTAGCTTCCTGCTCCTCAGCCCCTGCTGCCCTCCCACCACCCCCAGCCAGCACTGACAGCCCTCAGCCTCTTCCTTTCCCATTTCCCTCTCATTTCCCTCTGTAGTCCCAGAGCTGCTGCTTGCCCTTTTCCAGAACGTTCCGGGATGTCCCCTCCCTGCCGTGCCCTCGCCGCGCGCTCCTCCCGAAGGTCAGCACTTGGCAGTCGAGGCCTGTGACTCCAGACGCCTCTCTCAGGAGCGTTTTCCATTCTAATCAGGTCCTCTAAATTGCTCAGGCTCTTCCCCAGCATGAAGCCCTGCTCCAATTTTGCAGGCGGATAATTAAATCCCGAGCCCAGGAGCGGCGGTGCAGCTGCGCCGCGACTTCTCCTCCTCCGCGTCTTCTCCGCGTCTTCCCACCCTGCCAGGGCAGCTGAGACGGGAGCACGGAGCTTTTGGAGCCACGGATCATCTGCCTGTGGAGTATCCGGCCTGGGATGGCTCCAAAACCAAGGAGGTGCTGCAGCTCACACCCCAAAGCAGCAGCGGAGGTTCCGAAAATCCATTCTTTGTTCTTCTCCCAGGAACGGTCGTTCCAAAATCCATTCTTTTCTCCTTCTCCCAGAGCTCGCTCTGCCATCTTCCCGCAGGAGAATGAAAGCAGCAGGATGCCAGGAAGGGCTATTAACTGTCACCTCTTGAGCTCCCTGTATAATGTATGCACATACTAATTACATCGTAGGAATAGCACGGATTAATTATACACATCACAAGTGGGATACAGCGTTTTGGTATTTAAAGGATATTTTTATATAAATGACACGTTTGGAACTTGAAAATAGCACAGATTGGGTTCGTCCAATGAAAGACCGCAAAATTCTGAATTTAGTGTATAATATAACCTTTATTCTTTTTCCTCTAAACTCTTGGAAACTTACATAACAATCGTGCTTTAATTATGACACCGTTTATAGACATTTAAAATGCATCTTAATTTATAAATATTTTACATTTGGTCCATAGAACAGGTTGCAATTTACTAAATAATACTGTACTCTTTTAAACAGGCTCTGTATATATTTTTGAATATGTATATATTACATATATATTTTTATATAGAGATAGATTTGCTTGGTGTTGGATATTTCCTTATTGCAAAAAGCATATATGATCATACAATAATCTTTCTTTTCCAGGGCAAGTACTACAAAAAAGATACAGCTATTCACAGTTTACACACAGTAGTTCTACAACACTAGTTTGTGCTATGTGATAACGTTTGTACATCTTTTTGCTAAAGAGCAGGTCTGTCAAACATCTGTCATAATTGTTTACAATCAAACATTAAATACTGCATTTTTCTTAGAACAACATGGGACTCGGTTACATTAAACAATAAAGAGAAAGTTGGAGTTTTTACCCTTAGTCTAATGAAATTCACGAGTATGATGGATCATGTGTGATGTCTGTGTAGGATGTAGGGGTTCCTCTAAATCCCAAAGACTTACAGGACGTTTGCATCTCAGCTATGGCCGTTTAGGATGGAGCTTAGATCTCGTAGTATTTTACAGTTGACCTAGGTATGAAACAGTTTAGAACCTACCCAACATACTCTGAGAGTTTAGGATGTAGCTCGAAATACATGTGTATTATATATATATATTATTTCTACATAATGTGCTTGACATTCTGAGAATAATACCTTATTGCAAGAACATGTTTGTCACCTTCAGACGAGAACAACAAAAAACCCAACATTCACAGGTAACATGTTTTTTTTTTTTTTTTTCCACGTAGTAGTTCTACATAAATTGTGCTATCTAACATTGTACGGTGCACAAAAAAAAAGTTTGCTGAAAAGCATGTTTTCATTGCACAGTTCTGTCACAGTCATTTACAATCAAACATCACCCTCCCAAAAAAAAAAAAAAAAAAGCCTCCGTGCCTGTCTTATAGCTGCCAAACGAGAAATGCCAACCGGGGCTCCCGCTGCATTCCCCACACAGGGAAAACTTCCAGGGGCTGGCCGGGCTCTCTGGCTGTGTGGGAACGCAGGACGGAGCCCGGGGCGGGATTGCATGGGGATCAAAGAGCTCTCCCTCGTGCCCTCAGCACCACCCAGCCCCTGGAAATGGAAATCCCGCTGCTCTCAAAGTGCTGACCACGCGGAGTTTGTGATTGGGAACTGGCAGAGTTCTTTTAGCAGGTTCAATCGAGCCCGAAACTGGAACTCGCAAGGAGAACCCTCGATCTTTAAGCCGTTGTTTTGGTTTCTATTTTGGTGGCAATGCAATAGTAGTGGAGTGATAACAGCGTGATAAAAGCTCAGGGAGTCTGAGCTTGAATGGCAAATATTTCGTATTTTACTCCTGGGAATCTTTAGGAGCTCTTGGCTATTACTTTGCTAAAAAAGTTAAAAGTCGTATTCATGCCTCTAACATTGATTCACGAAGATGTCTTCTTTTTATAAGAAGCAAGATATGTATTTTTAAGGAAATTTATGACCTTGTTTGAAAGTCACCCTGAAAGGCTGAGCACGGCCAGTGAGTATGGCCTGGGCTGCTCTGCCACAAACAACTCAATTTTTGCACTAGGAATGTTTATAAAGGCTGTGCCTGCTGTTAATTGAAGGAAGAGTCTCTTCCCCCCTCAAATGGCCTCAGCTGGAACAAATTTTAAGGGCAGACTTTTGCACTGGAAATCACTTGTTTACAAAATACTTCGTTCTTTTTTGTACAAAACAACTCCAAACTTAATTTTACTCCTGCAAAGTCAGAAATAACAGTCTTGGGATTCAGCGGTAAGAAATAGTGATCAACTACTAAAAATCAGCAGCACAAAACTTCAAATAGTCGTGCTAAAAGGTAGATTAAAAAGGTCCTGGCACATCAATTTACAAATTCCAAGGTATGCAACTATCATTGTGAAAGGATAAAAACATTAACAGTCTGTGGATTGCCAGAGAACACAAAACACTGTCAAACATCTGAGCTCGCGACGGCTGGATCGAACCCATGGCGATTCCCTCGGAGTGGAGATGACCTTGTTGCTTTTTTTTTTTTCTTTTTTTTTGACCTTTTT